>JAUJYZ010001391.1:0-349392 GCA_033675265.1 Actinostola sp. cb2023 | reverse complement strand
GTTTGAAGTAGAATCATTGTCCTGTGAGCATAGTATTTACTGTAAATATCCACTGAGGGAATTTCACGGCTCGCGGCAAATCCTCAACATGAAGGTCAATTCCTTACGATAGCAGGTCAAGTGATCCCAAAACTACACCGGCTGTACATTCAATTACTACTCAAAAGAACAACCAGCAACGGTAAAAAAGCGATGTTGGGCTTTTGTCTGTGATTCTGACGACGTAAAAGATAATAAAGAAGGACTGTTGTACCAAGTCAAGTGTCGAGTACGTAGATTGTTCAACTGACAAATGCATGTGCTCAATCGTTCATTGCGCACCACTCGTCACGTGACATTTTTTTAATAAATATTTTAAATCATTGTTTATGTTTTCCGGTATCGGGAATGAGTGTAAATTTCAAAAATGGATATAATTAAGTGGTAATTGAACTTCGTGTCGTGCAATTTTGGTCTGAAATCAAACTTGCAATTACAAATCGCACTCCCGCTACGCGGTCGTTCGCACGTTTGATTTCAGACCAAATTGCACTCCACTCAGTTCAATTACCATTATAAATCCCACTAATAAACAAGGTAATAGTTAAGTACACTTTCGAAAATTTATATTTTATTTTTTTCTTTCTTTAACAACATATTGGTACTTTTTGCTTATTCAATATTTCATACAGTTAACTACTTGACTCATATTCTATATAATCTACATTTTTCTCAAAAGCAGTTGCACTGTGAAAGAAAATGTGTCATTTGTGATATTTCTATGTTTGAGTTCTACACAATTCAATCAAAGATCACAATGTAACGCCCCTTTTCTTCAATATTCAAACTGATTAAGTAACGCTCCGCGTAAGAACGATAGCACTCTACCGCATTGTAAACAAAAACATAATCTAATTATCCAATTTAAATCCTGGACTGTCATTGGTCAAAAACAGATTATTCCCGAAATAATACCAAAGATATTCGTTTTCCTTACCGATTTCTTCCTTATTAGGTTTTGCTCTATTGTTTCCAAATGCTCCGAAGTTTTATACGGAAATTGACCGTGAGGAAATCGATTTGTAGGCTATTGACGATGCATGACCATGTGTGTAGGGATGCCATATTGGATTCCTTGTTGTCAACTTCAGCGAAGCAAGCGAAAACAGATCAAAATCGAACCTTTTTTTATTACAAAATAGTGTAAATATCATGTAAATGTTGTAAATAGTATATATATCTTCTATGGAACATAACAAAGACGGCACTTTCAGAGCTACATTGGAATCATGGCGATCTGTCGACAACCACGCTGAGTAACTTCTGTTTCTCCGTATCGAAAAACTACAAAAGGAAACGAAAGATATGTTCTATGTGTCGAGACAGAATTTCCTTGGAAAATAAATGCCGAAAAGTAGAGGTAAGTCTAGAGGACCTAGTCGTTTCAAGACCGTCCATGACGACTTTTCACCATGTGCATTTCGATTTCTGCATTTCGCTTGATAAATAATCGCTTTCCTTGGGTCGTTAGTTTACTTTTGTCACGCTGCAGCCTTTCACAACATAAAACACTGCATAACAAAATAAATATAAGTTAAGTTAAAATACCTGAGCGTCAAAAAAATGTTCTTTGTTATTTTTCTGTTACAGAAAAAAATAGACCAGACCGAGCAAGCAAATGAATGCATTCCACCACATCTGGAACGGAGTGAGGTTAGCTTAGTAAAAGTGCTAATAACTAATGTAAATGTCTTAACTGATGATTCCTACATAAGTTATATAATAGTACTGTAGAATGGACAAACTTTATTTTTTGTTGATCATTGTTTGTAAAACAAAGACTATGCAAGTTATTTGGTTTTCTATTTTGACCCTTTGCCCTTCCGTTATAGAGTCCATTTTAGTGTCACTGTTGAATAGTTGACGTCACCTAAATTAGATAAGTTATTTTGCCCTGTGCCGCCACTGAGAATCACTGAACAAAGTGCTTGCATGTATTCAATACACATACATGTACATGTATTCGATGACCAAGGAGATTTTTAAATCACTTTCGCACAACTGACACAGGATTGATATCTAAACGAAGTCAATGTCTTCTATACTTTGTACCGCTGTTATATTTTGTGTTGTGGTAAGCTTATAACACCGATAGAAGCGAAGCAACGATAGTTCTTGGCTTTTACAGCATGGCCTTGGTGTAAGAACCAAGTACATACAAACACTGTAAGACTGTATCGCTAATTTTCAAAATAACTACAACTAGACGCTTTATAAGCGTTCACTCGTGCCCTGGTGCGATTGAGCACTGGGATGCATTGTAGCATGAAAGAAGTATACTTTATATGGGCCTCCACCTTCCATTCGATGAGGGACTGACCGAGACACTGGCACGTTTTCATTCTCACCCCAGACAATTTTCTTTGAACCACTTTATAAAGGTATTTTTGGAAAAAGGACAATCCTGGCAAGATTAGATAGGCCGGGAATATTCCGTCCCTCCAATTACGAGATGTGTAAAACCTGTCTAGCAAGTTGCTTTAGTGTTTATCATTCCCGTTCACAGTCATACTCGATTGCAGATTGTGCTTAGTCATCATAGCTGTATTCTACGGTGGCCCATAGGGGACAGCACTTAAAACAAAAAAACACTGCAAGCAAAAAGCAAACACGCTACAAATATAAATGAAACGCCGCAACTAAACCAAAATCACTGCAAACAAAAGCGAATCACTGCAAACAAACAAAAAATCGAACACTGTAAAAAGAAATAAAAAAAAATCGATCACTGCAAATAAAAAAAATCGAACACCGCAAATAAAAAAAATCGAACACCACAAATAAAACAAATCTAGCGCTGCAAATAAAACAAATCGAACACTGCAAATAAAAAAATCAAACTCTGAAAAAAAAACCGAACACTGCAAATAAAAAATCGCGCACTGCAAATAAAAAATCGCGCACTGCAAATAAAAAATCGCGCACTGCAAACAAACGTCCAAAAGCCTGCGCGCGCAGAGTAGCTTGCGTGACGACACTAAGGGGCGGCTGCATAGGAGGCTACTCGTGAAAAAAACTTTCTACCGCGGAATATCATGTCTACTTCATTACCGAATGGTTCGGAAAGAGAGTTAATTGAACATTATTTCCATAAGGGATTTCAATACAAGGAGATCCTTCTTTTGTTGGAAAAATACCACAATATCAGCATTAACATAAGAACCTTGAAGCGAAGGTTGAGTGCTTATGGTCTTAAACGTCGAAATGAATTTGACACAAACGATGTGCAGCACATCAAAGAGATAATTGCGCGTGAAATACAAAATGGGCCTCAGAGCCGCAATGGATATCGTTCGATGTGGCATGTTCTACGACTTAGATATCACATTCATGCCCCAAGACATATGGTAGCCTCATTGTTACGTGAAATTGACCCAGAGGGGGTGGAATCAAGAAAGCGTCGTGTTTTTCGTCGTCGTAGCTATGTGTCACCAGGACCAAACTTTTGCTGGCACTTAGACGACTATGATAAACTGAAATCGTTTGGATTTTCAATACACGCATGTGTGGATGGCTTTAGTAGAAGGATTTTGTGGATTGAGTTACAACGATCCAACAAAGATCCCAAGGTCATGGCAAAATATTTCTTAGATAGCATTGAAAATGCTGGAGGTTGCCCTATACGCGTCTACTCTGATCATGGAACTGAAAACGGGATTATTGCAGCTATGCAGTGCTATTTTCGTTCTGACGGCTTGGACGAATATGCTGGTACCAAAGCACATAAATACGTGCCAAGTACGAGCAACCAAAGAATCGAATGTTTCTGGTCCTCATTTAGAAAACAACGTTCTGGTTGGTGGATTGATTTTTTTAACGATCTTCACGAATCTGATATTCTTGATTTGTCAAGTGAGATTCACAGAGAGGCTGTGTGGTTTTGCTTTGCAGATTTGTTGGAAAGTGAGTTAGAAAAAATGAAAGACTATTGGAACACTCATCGAATCAGAAAGTCGAAGTATGCAGCAGTTGCTGGTTCTCCTGACATTATGTACTTTTTACCCGAGGAATATGGACAGACAGATTGTTTATTCCAATTTTCTTCCCAAAAGCTTGTTGAAATGAAAAGCAAGCTAGAATCTGCACTAGAGCAAGATGACCCAATTTGGGAAGAGTATTTCATTTATGTTATGGATAGAAATGGTCTATCACCACCAGCAACTGTACAAGAAGCAGGTGCACTATTTCAATCCCTAGTAACCTATGCCAAGTAAAACACATTATGGCCTGAACTCAAGTAGACAAATGTGTATTAATTTTTGTATTTTTCATTTTAAAGACGTGTTGGCTTTAAAAGCCATCTTCTGTTTGATAATCAGCAATATTAAATTACAATAAAGTTAAAAATTATGATAACTGAAGATGGCTTTATGAAAGCCGAAATGTGTCTTAAAAACTAAAAAATGTCATTTTTATAAAAATTTCAAGATCACTAGTGCTGTTATGACATGGGGGACGAGGAGCTTTCGAAATTTGTAAATCTGCATGAAACAATTTTTCAATCTGCATTCAAAATTAACAAAATGTCACCACTACCTACGTATTTGTAATCTGTAATTCTAACCAATGCTAACATATCTGTAAATTTGCAAGATAAATACCAAAAATCCAAATATCTGTACTAAGAAATGGCTTAATCCACCTATTTGCAACCCCCATGTTCCCCTCTTATGACTGCTTAGTAAAGTGAGATAGATAAACTGCATAGAACAATATACTGATTTGAATGACCTATGAAAATCTGATTTACTGTGTGGGCACACTAACCGGGATCACTTGAACAAAACTGACCAATCAGATACGATGTTCAAACAATCAAATTCCAATAAAAGTTGATTGGCTCATTAACTTTTATTGGAATTCGACCAATTAAACATCGTATCTGATTGGTTAGTGACAGTTTTGTTCAGTTGGTCCCGGTTATTGTGTCCGCACAGTAATGATCTATTAAACTTTTAAATAAAACATATCAAAATAGTGTCAACAAATTGCTCAAAAATGTTTTCAAGTGACTACAGAAGTAAGCAAACAGACCAAAAGATGTAGATAACAGTCTGATTGTAGGATACAGGATAATTAGACTTATTTGAATGTTTTATAGTGACTGTATTTCATAACCATGCTCCAATAAGTTACAGTAGGACCTAGTCATAGTAGCATACAAAAATAATTTGTATTTGACATCTTGAAAATGGAAGGTATGGTGAATTTCTGAATTCTAATTGTTATATTTTATTGTTTTCAAAAAAAAAATGTTTAAAATTAAAAAGAAGGAAAGAGAAGAAGACATTATGCACTGACTTCCAAATTGATGGTTTTTTTATTTAGATTCTATAATATTTGGAACAAGAATTAAACTTTCGAGTTGTATTTCGTCTTGGTTATTTTCTTCAAATCATTATGCTTACATTTTCATCACCAATTATATAAAAATGACATATCAAGAACAACAATGCGGGAACTTCATGATGTACTTTCAATCAGAATACAAGAAAGAATGACTTATCAACATTGACTAATGTTGTTGTATGTGGGCATAATTATTGATCATTGGTGAAAAATACATCCACTACTTTGAATTTTTTTTGAAAAAGCTTTGCAATTATAGTCCTAAAATCTACAAAACAAATGGTCAAAGTGACCTTTTCATCAAACTGTAACAACAAATGGGTATAAAAAAGTAAGTGCTTATGCATAACCGTTTACAAACAGCCATTTTTATGACAATATAGGGTATGACATAAAGCAAACAAAAATATGTAAATCTTTCCATAATGTTCCAAGGTTTTGTAATAGGTGATCTGCACTAAAATATAGAAGTAGAATTTATCTGCTTGAAGGAAGATGGGATCATGTGACCCAGGTCACTCAATTCTAACTCTGTTGCGACACTTCAGCATTTTCCAAAAACCTTGTCCTTCTATAAGTGATTGGTACAACATACTTCGGAACTTGCGAGGATCACTGATTCCTCTTGGGAGGTAAAGGCCCAGCGAGCAAGTAGAGGACCATGGGAGTCTCCTTTCTCCATCTATTACATCATAGAACTCAACTGTGATCTTGCTATCAAACCCAAGTGGTGGAATTGAATCAGCTCCAGTCATGAACACCAGTAGATCAGATAAATGCAGATCCTCCATCTCCCCTTCTTCCAGGTCTTTTTGGAATACATCGAAGCTATAGATGGTCTCCAACTCCTTTTCCTTACGATTCGATCCTGCCTCTGAGAAGCAGACAACGCAGACGTCAGTTTGTCGATGTTGTTACTTAACACTGCTTGAAAGACATTGTAGTTTTCAAATACAGTGTCACCAAGCCCTCCAATCATATTCATTCCTGCACGGAACTGCTGCATGTCAGCATACACGCTGAAAAGAAATGACTGGTTCAGTAGACTTTCTAAAATCTTCTCCTTGTCTCCAAACTTTGAAGTATAAATTTTGGAGTAACCATAGTCTGCTATTTCATCGTCATGCTTGTTAATAACCTCCAGAAAGTTTTCTTCATTTGCTGCTTTTATGCTCTTCAGAATATCTTTAAGCTTGGCATCAGATACAACCTCAATGACTTGTGTCTGGTCAATGAGTTTGCCTTGAACAACACAGTAGGCCTCTATTGACAGACACTTTGGACCACTGCCCCCATGTAGAATACTCCAGGAAACCAATTTGCCTATGATACAAGATTAACAATTAATACAGAAAAAAATAACCAAGGTAGCATATGGTTGCCCTTTTTATTGTTGTAGCATGTACAGAAAAAAATGTGGTAAAAATAAATTAAAAAATGTTTATTTTCCTTGTTATTGTACTTGTATGTCCCCCTATTTACCAGAATTGGCCACATCTAATGTAAATTAATATTAAGATACTTTTATTTTTTAATTCTTTGGGTACCAAATGTGATAATTTTAACAAAATGAATGCACTTTTGGGTGGTCTGTTATTTGTATATAAATGATGACAGAAAATTTTCAACAAACAAGTGGAATCACAATGCTGCATGGTGAGTTGTTTAATTCGAAGTTTTGATTGTTTTTTTGACATCGCTTCATTGTTGATAAGTGAAAAGACCACCAAAAAGTGAATTTTGATTTGATTTTTAGACTAACAACATTAATTATGGAACATTCAATATTAATTTTTTGATAGTAACAGGCCCTTTTATGAAAGACATAGCATTGCCATGGCAACGTTCCCAGTTATCATTTTTACAACACACAAATCTTAAAGTCATAATCTTAAATATGGTAACTCTATCAGGTACCAATACACTGACTTGTTTTTTTCTACAAAAGAATATTTGTTTGTTATGCTCCAAAAAACTATAGGGAGCCTCCTAAAATTTATTATTTGAAGGGCTCCGAGCGACAACGGCCTAAGTGACGTTTTGAGGTCATTTGTCGCTTGGGGTCCTTCATTTGACAAGTTAGTAAAATGGAGGATTATTTACTTCACAGTTATTTTTATTTTTTTATGGTCAAAAATAGTTTAGATAGAATTTGCTTGGTCTTCTATGTAGTTCTTACCTGCAAGTTCATACTTTCTCTGTTTTAGAAGCTCGAGGTCATGAACGAACCAATTCCCATCAAAGATTCCCATTCCTCTAAGGCTCTGCATCAGTAAGCGGAAAAATTCCCTCCTTGGACCCCCTGCATCAATACCGTCTTCTCCAGAGAAGGTAACCAAAAATGGCTTGTAAAAACTGAAACTTTTCCTTTCTATTGCACGTAAGGTTGACATGAGAAGTATCTTCCTGGAAATCACAATCTTTACCATTTCGTCATCTTTGTCATCTAAGGTTTTTGAGATGAATCTTTGTAAAACTTCAATGGCCTTTTCTTCACTAGCCTTTTCTTCTGTAACATGGTCATCTGCAGATAGATACAGGGAAGTCAGTTAATATCTACACCTATTGGACAAAAATTATTGGCCGTCCATAATATTTCAAGGCAGCTGCAATTCGCACAACACTTCCAAATAATAATAACAAATTAATGATTATGGGAAACCAAATACTCATAAGGGGATTGAAATGTATAACACAAAACCTATGGATTGGAATATTCAAAATACTGCAGTATCAGTTATATCACTTATATAGCTACATATAGAGTGAAGATATTAAACCCGTGAACTAGATATTAGACTAATACACCTTAGTAGAAATTTACTAACATACTAACACAAATCCTGTGTTCTGATTGGCTGCCTTACTCACATACTAATGAGTGATAGTATGTGAGTAGCGAAAGAGCCGGCGTTTCCAGCCATTGAATGAAAGAAATTAAATTGAATAAATATTGGTATAAATTCGAAGATAGTATGTTAGTAAATTTCTACTAAAACAATTAGAGGACTCGTTCTCGTTTTCTATGAGTCAAATAGTCGATTCGGCGAAGCGCTTCATTGACTATCTAATGATTCATAGAAAACTCGACCTCATCCTCTAATTGTTAATTTATTTAGTAGTCTCTAATTCAATTGTTGTTTTTTTGTCTATTTGTCTATTACACCTTGACTATTATATTTTGTTTCACAGGTTTAATGTCTTCGCTTTATACATGTAGCTACATTACAATTACTAGAGACCTTAAGCATGAAGACCGAGAACGAAGACGAGAACGAGTTTCTGTTAGATTGCTCAATGCGCATGCTCTGAAAGTCGTTTTCATGAGCTAGAATGTCGATAATGACCAAACTCGCGATAATGTGAGAACGATTTCTAAGAAAAATTCCACTGAGCACGAGTTGAAGACAGTCAACCGTGGCATGCTTGTGTGAAGACGACAACTTTCGTGCAAAACCTCGTCAGCGTCAGGACAACTTGTGCCATACTGGTGAGTATCTTGTACTTTGACTTGCTTGCTTCATTTTTCTCTCACTTTATAACAACACTTTATACATGTATGGGTATGCATGTTTAAACATAGTTAGTTAAAGTAATACACAAGTACAAATGTGTTTATCGAATATTTGCGTACATGATTAGTTCTCAGTGTATTATGATCACAGCTGGTTGAGCAACAGTCGTATATGGCACGCGTGGCTTAGTACATGTAGTTCTTTGTATGACATGGCTTTTATTTGTTTTAAATTGATTGTGTAGACATATAAGAGACTAGCTGGAATGGATGGCAAGGAAGCCAGCACAAGAACGGTGAGTTTAATGTGTTTTTAAAGTGCATGTATGGACAAAGACTATATATTTTAGGCCTAGGGCAAACGTCGAACCAACCATGAGCTTAATTCAGTCGAACCTATTAATTTTGAAACCAGTGGCTCGTGGTTAGAACGACGGTTTGTGTTTGAAAAGGTGTTTGTGCGTTGTGGCGAAGTCGCTCCAGAGACGTAATTTCCGACTTGGCTTGAACTGAATTAAGTTCATGGTTAGCCGACGTTTGCCGTAGGCCTAACTCTACTTTATCAAAATTGGCAAATTAAGAGAATAATAAAATTAACGTGATCCGTTTTTTAGAATTTAGAAAATGAGTTTCATACTGAACTATATCGCAGTATTGAGCTGTGAATTAGGAATACAAGCAAAATTAATGGGGACAACAGGCAATGGAATCAGTTGTTGAGAAGTTGTAATTAAATAAAAAATATTTAGACTTTAATCTTCTTCACTTGACAGTTGTTTATCTGGAGGGGACGTCACGACCTTCAACTAATGAGGGAAGTTTTGACTTTAGAGCCTTTTTCTCAAAAGCCATCAAGCAACAAAATAGGTCAAGTCTGGCATCAACTTGCAGAAAACCTTAACGGATCAGCACAAGATTTTCGCGTGACGAAACGGAGTTGTCGAGACCGTTTCAAAAAACTGATAAGCGACTTCCAGAAAAAAGACAAAAAATCGAAAAAGAGTAGTGGAATCGAAGAAAGTTACAGCGAGATGGATCAGTTATGCCAAGACATTCAAGACAGGATAGAAGAAGTTGAAAAGCTACGTAACGACGACAAAGAGAAAGAGAAGAAAAAAGAAGAACAGGCAGCACTTATGAGACAAAAGGCCATGGAAAGTCTTGGAAAGAGAAAGAGAAAAGGAAAGAACGAAGACGAGAAAGAAGAGGAAGAAGAGGAGCAAGTTTCAGAGAAGCGAACAAGAAGGAAATCCGCGGATTCACTGCAGTACTTGCGTGATAGCCTCGAGCAAAGAACCACCGATGCTGCAGAGGAAAGAAAACTAAAGGAAAAAAAAGAGTTGGATATACGTCAGGAAGAATTAACTCAGCAACGGGAGCAACAGAAGGGAACGTCCAGTATGATAATGCAGATGATGCAAAGCCAACAATAGCTGATGACTGGCCTTCTTAAACAAATGGGAGAGAAAAAAAATCTAATTAGTCATCACACTGAATTAAATATATTTCAAATAGAATTCATAAAGTTACAGTTACTATTTATATTTAGATACTATACACACTGGAGCCATTCTTTTTCTATCATATGTCATTATTTTACTACGTTATCAGAGTAGATTTAATATTATACCTATTATAATTATATTCTTTGGAAATATTTATAAACCAGCATTTTGCTGTTTGATAAGTGATTATACAAACTTAGTCTCGTGAGATTACATACCTTTAGTAAACGACGTGATGTTTTTAAAATCCGACACGAAAACTGAAATTATAGTTCACAAGTATATCCGGATAAGTGTGAATGGGGCCTTAGTCTCATTTAAAGTCCAGGACTTAACACATCACTTATTATACAAAATATTCGGCGGCATTTGGAGGCTCGAGATCAAAAAAGCTGCTGATTTGACTGCCATATAGACAGGTTAATGCATTTCTTAGCAAAGTGGCAACTAAATAGAATTTCCCAATTGCACTTAGACCAATCATCTGTTTTCTCTTACAGTCAAGAATTCCCCAATTACTGACGATCTCTCCAAATGCCCATTCCACTGTTATTCTAACTTCAGACATAGAGGTATTAAAAAGTTGTTGTTGTTGAGTGAGGTTAGCATTTCTGTAACCAGTCTGGAGGTGTACTCTCAGAGGGTAAGCTGTATCTCCATAGATACACAGGGGAGTACCGTTTGAGGCCCATGAATACCTTTGAAGTTCATTATATAATCCAGACATCCTCAAGACCCCTGCGTCATGTCCTCTCCCTTCTGTTAGGAAAAATAGTATTATCTGAGAACATAATTAACCAAAACTAAAATGAAAACGAAACAATTTCACTTACCTATTGGCCCATACATCCAGGCAGTTAATCCATTTGCTGAAATGACTTGTTCGTATTTTAAGCTGTGCACTCGTTTGTGCCCATTATAGAATAATTGTTGATGTTGACTCGGTCTACAGATTGGTCTAACCTATACACACATAAGTCCTTTTCAATAAAAAGTAAGCAGAAAATCGAGACTTAGTTTTCAAGTTCACTTACCGTGCCGTCTACAAAACCCCAGCAGTTTGATAGGGCTGCCCCTTTATCAAATACCGCCTGTGCCATTTCTTCTAACTTACGAGGAGCAAGCCATCTTTGATTGAATGTATGAAGTAAGTATCCATACCGGTCGTATACATAGTTGAGTGTCTCATTAAATATCAAACTCAACTCGGGAACTGCTCGTCCAAAAGACGAAACCATGTCACTGAAACGACATGGACTAGCCAATTTGCGCAACATAATGCACAAAGCTTCTTCTTTTCCAGCGGATGTACGATTATAACATTCAAATTTATTCGGCAGGTCCAACAGTTCTGCAAGGTACGGGATGTCGACTCTAGAAAATCGAAAGTCATTCCAGGAATTGGCACTTCTGATACTGTTCAAGTCGAAGCGCTGGAATTCGTGGTGATAAAAGTCGTGATTTTTGGGCTCATGTTCGTCAAAAAGTAAACAAAACTCCTCAATGGAAACAAGATTAGCGTTACATGCTAGGACTAGGTAGTCTTGTACCTCCCTAAAAGACATTTTTGACTACAAAGTCCAGCTTCAGCTTTGAGCTTTGTCCATCCAAAGTTCAGCACGTGCACGCAATCAATCCTGATTAAATTTACAAAACAAAAGACTAACGTCCTCGTCATATGTTAATTAAAAACTCGTTCTCTAAACATTCGTTCTCGTTCTCGTCTTCGTTCTCGTCTTCATGCTTAAGGTGCCTACTAACACAGAGGTATCATACAAATATCACAGTTCTGTGAGCACACTCAGCCCACAAATGTTAATATGATTGTACAAATTTAATAGTTTAATTTCAAAAAGGTATTTTTACCATTAGTCTGGTCTAGAAGGCTAGCTTCTATCGCTGCAAGATAATCAGGGTCCATATCAGGGTCCATATCATCATCCCAATCATGGATAACCTCCATATAACTGCTATATGAGCTGCTTACTGATGAAGAAGGTACATTGGTGACCTGTGAATGCATTGGTGACTTTCCTTTTCCTTTCAGTGAAGAACTGTCCTTGGGTTGAGATGACAAAGATGCTTTGGATTCACTGGAGAATGCTGGTTTGAGGTCTTCATCATCATCTGAAGATACTAAATAAATCAATTGTTGTTGAGATGCTTTATCAGATTTTGTTTGCATGAAGTCTTCTATACAATTCATGCTGAACTTTCATAATGAAGTTTCATGAAGAGAATTATTTACACAGTACCTCTTTGAGGTTTTTAATGAAATCTATATGTTTTCAAATCAGTGACACATCTTTTGTATATGGGAAGGACATTAAATGCATGCATTGTTCTTATAAATAAAGACTTTTACCCATTGTTGATGAAATAGGAAAGGGTTTCTTTGTTGACTTCCCTTTGCTTGAAGAATCCTTAGGTTGAGATGTCAAATCTTCATCGCCATCATCATCAGATTCTGTAGAATATTAAAAGTATATCCTCTTGAATTCTGTAAATATTACTTTTACATTCTAGATATATCTTATATAAAAAAAAAATAACAACTGTATTATGCACCAGTCAATTGTAACCCCCAACCTCTTATCCTATTTTATGTGCCCCATTATGTGCAGGATTTTCTCTGTATAATTCCCTGTGCTCTCTATGTGGGGCGTTATATGGGGATAGATAGAACTTGTCTCCAGTTCCTCTCTTCATCATATAGACCTAAATGAAATGTTACAATTGACTGGTGCATTATGTATAGCTACTAGAACCCACACAACATAACAATGTGAAAAACTATGTTGTATATACATCAAAACATTTAATGTATAAGATAGACTCTAAGACTACAAAATCAGATATAAACAAACTCACCGATGTCGCAAGTAGGAATTAAAAAGAAAGTCAGTCTCTTATACTCCTTTCCAATGGCTTCTTTGTAAGCACATAGGGTGAAAAGATCTTTAGTTCCTGGTATGGAATGAACCTCACTGTAATCAGGGTATAGTAAGGTGTAAGAGAGAGTTTCGTCAAAGGTCTTGTCAAACGTGGCATGTTTCTCTATAGCACTTTGAAGTAGATCTTCTCTGGAAGAAGTTGTGTTCACGCGTACGATTTGTACCTTTCCCCGACATCGTTTGTAAATACCATCATCTTGGTAAGCCAAGGCGACTTTTACTTCTACTTGCTTAGGTATCGACTCCTTCTTGTCCGAGCTTAGCTTAATTTTCTTCTTCTTCGGCTTGAAATCTCCTCTTCTTGCTTCTTCTCGTTTCACATAGAACTCCTCAAAAGTCAATGTTTTATCTGATTTCTTTGAAGAAGAAGGCCCCTGGACATTCGATCCCGAAGGTCCAGGCTTGTCTCGATCTAAAAACGAGCGCATCTCTTCTTTTATTGCCTTTCGTAATTCGTCTTTCCAAGTACTGTCAGTCGACGCCATTTTGGAATACGAATTGGCGGGAAATATTTTCGAGCCCGCAATTTCCGACCGCTGATATGTGCGCGCGCAGGCTTTTGGACGTTTGTTTGCAGTGCGCGATTTTTTATTTGCAGTGCGCGATTATTTATTTGCAGTGCTAGATTTTTTATTTGCACTGTTCGGGTTTTTTTTATTTGCGGTGTTCGATTTTTTTTATTTGCGGTGTTCGATTTTTTTTTTATTTGCGGTGTTCGATTCTTTTTATTTGCAGTGATCGATTTTTTTTTATTTCTTTTTACAGTGTTCGATTTTTTTTTGTTTGCAGTGATTCGCTTTTGTTTGCAGTGATTTTGGTTTAGTTGCGGCGTTTCATTTATATTTGTAGCGTGTTTGCTTTTTGCTTGCAGTGTTTTTTTGTTTAAAGTACTGTCCCCTATGGGCCACCGTAGTATTCACGACTAAAAACATTTCTCAATGTTTAGATCTGAGATAATGATTATAGTCGGATCAAATCAGTGTTTGGTTACTTGTTGGGTGACTCGGTAGAACATACAGAATTTGGAATCGCCCGCACTCGACAACATAATACCGCCGGGCCAGCTCAGAATTTGTATAAACGACCAACATCGAGAAAACATACTTAGATTTGGAGAACTACATGTAGTCAGCTAGATATCTTTGCGTGATAGATTCTGACAACTGAACTTGTCCCTGCTTGACCTCAGTTGCCTCCTGATTGGTTTGTGATTTGTAATCTCTCTTGTGATGAGACTTCATGTCTCCACCTTTCATTTTATAACAACCACCGACTCGTGCCCTTCGGCCAGGGCACGAGTAATAATTCAGAGATATACACCGATTCCGAACATGGTGACCAATATGAATAACCATTGTTCTTTGACTTACTGTCCTCGTGTTCATGTGGAAACACAAAAGCGTTCTCACCTGTATGAGAGGCCAGTCAGTCTAGAGCAATGGTTATTCAAATTGGTCGCCATGTTCGGAATCTGTCTATGGATTTATCAATCCAGTACTAGTACTGCAAAGGGTTTAGAGATATTTAGAACTTAGTGAGTTGATACATGCAGTGAAAAAAAACATATTTACACTAAACAGTCAGACTATAATGATTCTCTGGTACTTCAAAAAGCACTAAATACACATAATTATTTCTTTTAGGTTTTCAGTATTATCACTATTGATTACAAAGAAACTCCAGATGAACTACATGTACCGGTAAGTTATTTTCTGTTGAAAATGGATACATGTAGCAACATGACACTTTGTGAACAAGAAATTAAAAAACCCTCAAATATTGTGGAAAAATCTATGACAGAAAAAAGAGTACCCATACTCAATAATGTTATTGAAAAAAGTTAGTAAAGGCAAGTACGTTTTTACAATGCTAGAGACTTTTATTTATCTATCATTTGATATTATATTATATCAGCTACATGGCCTATTCTACATAGCCTAAAGTATGCTACAATCTTGGACAAAACTGTTGAGACAAATATAGACAATAAATTATTATATGGGAGGCATTACAGATAAAGATTAATTTTCGCACTTTAATCATAACTGTCTCCACTAGTTTTGTCCAAGATTGTTGTAGGTTACTCTAGCTAATAACAAAATAGAAAAATTTTTTTGGTCATTTTCTTTGGACAATAATATTAATTATTACCAAGCTTGTAAAACATTATGCTAAATCATGTCTCAAAGTGTGGTTTTCAAAATCCTTGATTTTATGCTTTGTTTCATGGATAGGTTACTGAAGAGCTTGTTCATTGTGATACGAGTCAAAATGTTACACATGCAGATAATGGTGCTCAGACGCCAGAATTACCCAAAGTTCCATACCAGAACTGCAAAGAAAGAAAGAGGTCATCCATGAGAGCAGATGTCATTGAAAGTCTCAAAAATAACTTAATGCTTTTGACTCATTTTGGTGACAGTGCAGAGATCCAAGATTTTGTAGATGACAAGCAGAAAGTGGAAAAGAGAGTTTGGGGAAATGAAGAATTGTGAAGTATCTAGTAGTGATACATTTCTGCAATCTCTGGTAGAAGAATATGAAAACTGCAAAAATGTGGAAGTCAACAAAGTCATAAGATCAAAGAAAGCACAGATGGCACAAAGAATTTTAATTGGAAATAGTCAAAAGGAAAGTCGTATAGCATTTGAAGGAAACACTCCTCACAATGAGAGCAGAATTGAAGCAGCCAGGAAATTGGGACGGTTGGAAATTCAAGGAGATGAGAAAAGAAGGCTCCTATCTATTGTTGCAATGGAGTTCAGCTATAGAACCCTTCAAAGATACTTTGGTTGTTCTCCAAACACAATAACAGCAGCTAAAGTCCATAGGATCCTCTTTGGAAGGGGTGGAGTGCAGTCAGCTGGGGTCAAATTCACCCGTCAAAGAGTAAGTCAAGAAGTGCTTGATGAACTGACTGGCTTCTTTGAAAGAGATGATGTTTCACGGGCTTCCTCTTGTCGTAGTGTATTAGTGAAGGGTTGTGAAACCCCTGTACGCTATTGGCAAGATACTGTAAAGAATCTCATTCAACAGTATTGCATTGAATTCCCAAATGGTGTAAAGCGCACATTCATCTACTCCCATTTGCCACAGAATTTCCGTCTGAACAGCATGCTTGCTGGACTTTGTAACTTGTGTGATGAATATGGCCATTCAAACTTTGATTCCCTGGTCAATCTGCTTTCTGAAACGGGTAGTAGTAGTCTAAGCACGACCCTAAATACTCCAGAGCTGATCAAAGAGGTAAGGCTGCATGAAAGGTATTTGAAAACCAGGTTCCTGAAGCATGTTGAAAGACATTCTCCATGTCTGGAGTTATGCATGCAACATGCATTTGGAGAATGCAATGAGCCACATGATTATTGCTGCAAAGAAGCAACATCATTCTATAGAATTCTCAACAAGATTCTCCAAAGCCTTACAGATCAAGGTACCACAAGCCCACAGTTTGTTGACAAGCTAACTGAAATAAAGAAAGTCCACCAAGACTACCTTGGTCATCTAATGAGGACAAAACACCAAGGTTCATATTACAAGTATGTTCTGGCAAATCTACAACCTGGGGAGGCAGTGGTAATCATCGATTACAAGATGAAGTTGGAACTGGGACAGAAAGCCAGGGAAATACAGAGAGAATGGTATGGAAAACGAGGTATTTCCCTCCATGGTTTTTTTGTGATTGCCCAGATTAGTGAAGCTCAGAAGGAACATAAGGTAATGGCCTGCTGGTCAGAGGACACCAAACAAGACACATGGTTCACTCAAAGTGTCCTTGATGTGTGTTGGCGATGGATGGAGAGAAAATTCCCTGGGTATTCTGTTTACCTTTTTTCTGGTAAGTACAACACTGTTATGTATTAGTAAGTTAATAATATTCATGAAAAAAATGCTCGATTCTGATTGGCTAAGAGCAGTGCAGTTGAAAAGTATTACCTTTTATTTGCACTGCAGTGCAAATTACTTTTTTTTCATGAATATTATTAATTGGTAACCATATGATTTCTCGTTCAATTGGGAATAATTTGCACTCATCTTTTTCAAAGAGCTCAAATTGTACTCACCCTACGGGCTTGTGCAATTTTGATATTCTTTGAAAAAAACACTTATGGTTTGGTTATAATGCTGTATACCTTATACCATGTATAAATGTATGTAATCGTAAAACTAAAACAAAAGACCAAAAAAGGCCACCTGTCTTTGGTAATATATTTGATGTTTTGTTCCATGTACATGTAATTGCATTTGCCACCACAATTTTTTTAATTTCTCTTGGTATATTTGATATTTGGTATATAGGATTGGTGAACATACTATACTTTAAATAACAGTACTTATTTCTTTTCAGACAATGGTCCCCATTACCACAATACTGGTATGATTGTCTACCTGGCTGGATTAAAGGATGTTTTCAATCTACGTCTTGTTGAATACAACAATTTTGAGGCAGGGGAGGGAAAGACATCACTTGATACCCACTTTGCTCACATTAGTCACAAGATTGTACGATATGTGAGGCTAGGCAACAATCTTGATACTGGGTATCAGCTTGCTGATGTTATTAGGGTAGGTAACAATCACTATTTCTACATGAAATGTTCCCTAAATGCAGGAGTCAATAGACCTTTTTTCCAATATGGCGGCCATTTTGTATTATGGGATGCCCAGGGTGCAAGCTAGTAACCATTTAGCCATGAAAAACTACGAAAACCTTATTTAAAGCAATGAATTTGTACAAAATTATACAACAATACACAACACATGTAGATAGTAAGTCATACAACACTATGGCTAGTGACATAGAAAAATAATAAAATATTATATTGACGCGACTCCACATGTACAGTTTTTGGGAGTTTTTGGGTCATTTGCACCCTGAGCATCCCATAATGTTTTCGCCAAAGCAATAGAATTCAAAATGGCCGCCATATCGGTAAAAAGGTCTATTCAACAAAACTTCTACTCTTGTAAATGCCAACTGCAGACCCAACTCCAGGGTCCAATTCAAAAAATTTTTTTTAACACTTGACAATCGCAAGTGAAGCTTTTTGTTCTCTGTAACTATAACAATACAAAGTTACATGTACAGTCTCTAAGCTACATAAAATACAAGTATAAAAGTTTATTGAATCAAGCTCAGTTCAAAGTTTGCACATGTATGGGGTAAAAATGTAGTGCGCATATAAACTCTTGAAATTTTGAGATGATATACATGACTATCTGAAATTGAAATCATTGGCCTGGGCATGCTGTAACATCAACATCTGAGTAGGAGGATAGTCATAGAATGTAATAAAAGACTTTTTATCATTGCCTGAAAGATATTGTTATGATTCACTATTTTCTGAAGTTGCGGTTTTTTTTAGGCTTTAAAGAATGTGTCATGCCATAAGCTTGTAATTGACAGATAGAGCTCCAAAGCGCGTTGGTACCTTCAAAGATATCACTCTTTTTGGCAGTTACATATTTCCTCACTGTGGGGAGCAAGCTGGTGGTGTGATAGCAAGGTCTTTAGCTGGCACTGGTAAAGAAGTTTACAAAACAAAGGCAGAGATAAAGAAACTTTCTTGCAGGGAAGAACCAATAGCAGGATCAACTGGTGCTACAATAGAGGATGAAAATCAACCTATATCAGCCAATTCCCAAGTCACCATGCCTTCTACAACAAACACCTATAGCATCAGATACATCCAACATGCAGAGGAACTACACCAACCCCCTGTCTTTGATCACCTGGGCCATGATGCCACTTCACATCATTGTCAAGTTCCAGAGCAGGGCTTTGCATTAAAGAAGGGTGCTGGAAAGCGTGTTACATTCTCGATAGCCCAAAAAGAGATTATGATCCAATTCTATGACAGGCAGGCCAATCGTGGTGTGCGTGCAGACCCCAAAGATGTCATTGCTGTTAAGTGTCCCCGATTAGTGTACCACTTGTGGTATGCTAGAAGTCATGACACGTTAATAAAGTTTATGTATGTATGATAAAACATGGAGTACCCCCACTTAAAGAACAACAAATAAAAAGTTGGTGGAGCACATATCACCAGAAGCAGCGACGACAAGTATTGGAGCTTGCTGAACAAGCACGGCATTATCAAAGAAACAATCGATCAGTAATTCCTCAATCTACACCACAGTCATCCCAGCCTGGCGTCCAATCAGCCAATCCACCACAGTCATCCCAGCCTGGCGTCCATTCAGCCAATCCACCACAGTCATCCCAGCCTGGCGTCCATTCAGCCAATCCACCACAGTCATCCCAGTTATGTTCTCATGTTGCACTAAAACTATCATGCCAATGGAGAGATGCATTAATAGAAGCCATCAGAAGAGTGAACACCATACATGATGACTTGTTTGAAAGGGAAGCAGTGGTTGTGACCGTTGAAGAAGCTTTTGAAATGGCTGGTGATGAATGCGAAATTGAGTCCATTGTGGCACAATTTGATTTGTTTGGGACTGATGTGATTCTTCAGTTTGTGCGGCTACTCAACAAACTTGCCAAGTCCAAAAAGTCATGTTATGTGGTAATTGTTGCAGAAAAAGCTATGCTTATCATAAGTGATGGAAATGGGTCCATTTTCCTTATAGACTCGCATTCACACAAGGATAAAGGGGCTCTTATTGCTGCAAGTGAACCCAACCACTCAACAGAATTGGCACACTGGTTCTGCGATATGCTAAAGTCAAATTGGAACACTGAAATGCGTGTGTGTTCTGTCACACATGTGAATTATATTAGCCAAGGTTCATAGTCAATTAGGTTTTTAGCTTGTACATAAGGTAGTAACGAGTATGTCATATCAACTTCATTCAAGATCAACATAAGTTACATGTACAATAATAACTTTATAACATAGCTACAATTAAACGCGCACTCTGATTGGTTCGCTAGCTTGCGCGCATCACGTTGTCTGCACTGTTCTAGAACATTTCTGAGGAATTTTATTTTGCAATTAGAACAAGAGATACATTTAAAGGGGCACTGTCATGACACACGCATGCGCGAATCTTGTCTTCAATCTTGAAATCGTTGACCAACGCTATCAAGAGACCCGAGGAAAATTCAAATTCAGTGTGTTAATATATCGAATTATATCATTGTAATCCTTGCACTCTAGAAGATGATACTTATTCAGTACTTAGATTGATTGTTGTTTCGTATTTGTAGGTAGTTATTTTTGGTTTGAAGTCCAATTTTATACGCTTTTTATTTAATCGGCGAGAGCGATGACGATGGCTTCTCATGGCGGCCGCTGGGATGTAGTGGTTGACAACGAATATATTCAGGCGACAGGTTTATAAGGAAGATATAATACGGTTATACTACAGATTCTGAGTTCGCTGTACTTCTCTTTAACAGCTCTGGAGTACCAAAGTAGGTAGGAAAGTATTCCGAATGACAACAACAATGTTTGACAACGCGTTCATTGACTTATTCACTCGAATTATTATGTTCTCAAAAAGAACTCAGTTGTATACATCATATCAATGTATTCCTTCGAGTTCATATGAACTGAAGCTATTGCAAACAACTGTTACATTGTATGAGTTTTTATTTCTGCGAGGTTTGGAAGTAGCGACACAACGACAAAGAGAACTCAGTGATTATACTTTTCACACGGGAATTATATTGTGCAGTTCTTTTTGCACTCTTTTGTACTCTTACAATTTAAGAAAACACGAGTACCTTATACAGTAGTGACATGTACATCTTCGTTAGTCTTTTTTGAAGCAAAGAAGTAATACGGACTTGGTTTTTAGCGATGTGAAATGTGAATAACTTTATCTGAGACCTGAGTTGTCACCTTGGATTGTCTGCTATTTATCGCCGTTCCTTCACCAGAAGTCGCTATAATAAGTACTTATTTCATGAAATATTTAGGTCACACGCTGTAAAGGTTGTATATACTGAATAACTTGGAAGCACTCTGCGAAAGCTTGATGGTAAAACACTTTCAAAACACAACATTGAAATTTGCTAGCGCATTTCTCTTCGTAAACAAACGAGTTCGTTGACCTCTGCATATTACAAATCTCAGCATATCATTAAAATTGACGCATGCGCGCGTCGTGACAGTGCCCCTTTAAGTTTTTATAACATTCTGAAGAACAAGTATTAGGGATATTTGACTTTCATTAAAATAAAGAAATCCTTGAAAGGACCATAAACCCTTTTGTAATGAAATAACCGCAACAGTGTGTACATTTAGAACGAACTCCCTCAATAAGGAGACTCCCCCGAGACACGCTTGTAAAGCTGAATTTCTGTTCTCATAAGATGATGGTATTGAAGGAGTTCATCATATATCCTTTCAAATGTCTTCTCAAAGGTTAAAGCCGTGAATCAAAGCTGCAATTATTCCCCTGATTTGATTATAACTTAAATTTGTGAGGTCTTTAAGTTCCCTCAGAGTTATTCCTTCTTTCCAAAGTTGACACTCAATTCTTTGAAAGATCCCTTTGGAGATGTTCAACTCTCTAAGCAGTCGTGCGTGTTCCTGAGGGCCACCAGCACCTTGGGCAATTATGTCAATCACATACACTTGAGCAGTTGGTTCAGCAATGCTCTGTTTTTTTTGCAATATCTGCAAATGAATCGCCTGCAATCCAGAACATGTAGCTACTTCTCCTTTTCGCACTGGTGTTGAATTGACCGTAAATAGCCTTAAGTTTGTTTGCCTGTAAAATAAGGGGGTACATTGTCAATGTACCGTAATGACAATCTCTTCCCTCGTTATTACATGCAATCTGCATGTTGCAGCGTACAGAAATGTAAATGTATTTATAGATCATAGGAATCCCCCGGGTGGAGGGGGTGGTGGTAATCCCTTGTGGCCTATACGGTGACGTGATTTGAACTCGGAAACATACTAACTTCAATATGGTACTACGTATAGGAACATGCCGTAACTTTGTAATAAAATGCAAGTTGTACCATATTTCTTGGGGGCGGGGAGGGAGACGCTTAATCGATGGGGGGGGGGGGGGGGCGTTTATTTAATATTTTGAGGTCAAGGGGGCGCTTAATCGAGGGAGGGCGCTTAATCGAGGGTGGGCGCTTAATCGAGGAAATACGGTATATAATTTTGTGCGAGTCTTTCATAAACAGCCGGGTATGGTTGCCGTTTGCCGGTAGGTATTTTAGAGTATTTTTTTTGTCCTAAACAGTTCAGGGCTCCACGCACCCACATATACCCCCCATATTATACCCAATCCTGGGTTAAGACCCCTTCTCTCGCTCTCCCCTCCCCCCTCCCCCGTGTTGTATGTTATCGCGTGTATTTTGACTTGGCACAAAAATCCCCCAAAAATCCTCAGAAGGAATAAGACAAAAACATACCGAATAACCCTTTGGACGCTTGGCCGTAGTAGTATCACAACTGCTGCTCATACTCCTCTTGTTCCTAAGATATAAACCGAGATAAACCACAATTCTAGTATCACCATGCCACTCGTCGAGTGTGAAACTGAGAGAAACAGTGCTGTGCAGCATGTAGTACGAGGTTTAGAATCGATCATTATAACCTAGTCTAGGATACCCACCTTTGAATATTTTCCACAATAATAGTATTGAGTTGGTCCGCTCGTTCCTTCACACACATCTAACCAGTTTATATTGCAACAGCACGCGTTCACCAAGGAAATTGATAGTACTAACTTTGATATATGAAACCTTACAAAATGTTTGAAATAATTGTATAACATAGTCACTATAAAATGCAAATAGAGAGTGATGAATAAAATACAAATATTGCATGGGAAGGAAATGATCAATTATATATGTATTTATTTACTTATTTATTTATTTATTTCCAGTCTTGATATTTTTGGCTTCAGCATCGACGGAACCATAAGGTGTTATTTTGAAAGACAGGATGATAAGAACAAAGGAACATTATGTGAATGCCTCTGTTTTCTAAGCACTTCACGTAGCTAACATGGACGTATATTCTGTTGCTTGGTTTTTGATATTTTCCCATCTTGAAGTAAGTGATCTGGTAAGAGTGTCGGCAACCTGTCGAGCTTGGTGGAACATGATTTTTGGACGGCCTTCATCTTTTTTCGCAACAGAATTAGAAGAATGCGAGGAACTTGACATTTCTGAAACCGGCGAAATGTATCTATTTATTCCACTACGAATATTCACTGGCTTGACGACACTACGTATGAAATCGACAGGGATAACAAGCCAGCGACTATTGCAAATTGTTTGAAAAACCGACCAGTCTCTGTATTATCTGGATGTTTCTTGCTGTCTACTTCTGGAGGAAAAATTCATATTTCAAGCCAAGGAACACTTGAGTGAGCTAAACCACTTTGATATTTCGCACAACTCCAACCTCTCGATTTTAGGTCTATCTTGTCTGTGTTCGTATCCCAACTTGCGTCAAGTGGTGGTCCATGGATTTCACTTGAGTCCAGATGAAATGTTCTACCTATCAAAGACATTCGAGTCTGTAGCGAGTGGCGAATGTGAGATTGAGACCGAAGATGGGGAATATCCGTTGCGCATTGCTTTGGCCTTTGAAGAGGAATTCCTTTTGTGAACGCATTTATTGGACAAAAAAACAACACACTAGACATCTATAAATTTATGTGCGTTTGCTACATGGAAAGTTTAGTGCTGAAGTTTGGAAAGATATAACAGCTATGTTGACTTGTGAAGTCTTGCACTTAGTTTGTTTGATACTTGACTTTTCATCATTGTTCATATATTCAGTATATTTACAAGGTTTGTTCAGTTACATGACAAATACAAAGGATTACTTCCCGATACTGTGTCTGGATATTGTAAACGTCACCAGATTGCTTTTGAACTAAGGCCGAACAAAGCTATACAATTACAGCTTTTGGCATATGTTGTTCTTTTGGGAAGTTTCCTCACAGTCAATTTTTCTATAATACTCACTATGGACAGATTATTAGTATATGATCGTAATTCATAAAAAAATAAGGCAATAAAAACGTACTTTACTCTAATATTTTCTGATTTTTAGATTCAAATTTGCCGTTTTTCGCTCGTCCACCAATGATAGCAGCGAAAATAATTGGATTATGTTTTCTCATCAACGGCTCCAGATGCGTTAGCCCTATTGTTTTCGCTACAGTTCTTACGCGGAGCGTTACTTAACATCACCTCTATCTATATACACACAAAAAAAAAAAATTTTGCTTTAACTTTTTTTAAATTCACATTGTAATCCTAAAAAATGCCTTATAAGTTTCCACCGTACAATAGATTTCACAAAAAACTTGCAATTTACATTTAAAGCATCACATTGGAAAATGCAACGGGTTTCAGGGGAAATTAAGTCATAAATTTATGACATCTCGTACTATAAACTAAAACTGTCATAAATTTATGACATCTCGTACTACAAACTAAAACTGTCATAAATTTATGACATTTCGTACTTCAAACTAAAACTGTCATAAATTTATGACATCTCGTACTACAAACTAAAACTGTCATAAATTTATGACATCTCTCCCCTTCTCGCTGCTCGTCTTTTCGTCTCGCCTCATTCTTTCATGGCCCCAAATATTCGAACAAATTTCAACTCTTCTCGAAGGAGTTTCGCGAAGAAGTATGGGCTGTAATTATCAAGGTATTCGATGACTGCAGTCGTGCTCTCGATCTCGTTGATGCGTAATTATCAAGGTATTCGATGACTGCAGTCGTGCTCTCGATCTCGTTGATGCGTTATTATCAAGGTATTCGATGACTGCAGTCATGCTCTCGATCTCGTTGATGCGTAATTATCAAGGTATTCGATGACTGCAGTCGTGCTCTCGATCTCGTTGATGCGTAATTATCAAGGTAGTCGATGACTGCAGTCATGCTCTCGATCTCGTTGATGCGTAATTATCAAGGTATTCGATGACTGCAGTCGTGCTCTCGATCTCGTTGATGCGTTATTATCAAGGTATTCGATGACTGCAGTCATGCTCTCGATCTCGTTGATGCGTAATTATCAAGGTATTCGATGACTGCAGTCGTGCTCTCGATCTCGTTGATGCGTAATTATCAAGGTATTCGATGACTGCAGTCGTGCTCTCGATCTCGTTGATGCGTAATTATCAAGGTATTCGATGACTGCATTCGTGCTCTCGATCTCGTTGATGCGTAATTATCAAGGTATTCGATGACTGCCGTCGTGCTCTCGATCTCGTTGATGCGACAAAGTAATATTTTTTTAGCAATTTGAGATATAGATAGCTCATAGATTTTGTCAATATGTACGTGTATTAGTAAAATAGATACTTGTTACTTACTCAATATCATATACTCTCTTCAGTTCTCTGATAGTAGAAAGTCGTAACTTTCCACCTGAAGTGAGCTCGAAGTCGAACAGCACAACGTCATTCTTCTCAATCACTTCTGTCCACTCCACATTGCTCCTTCCCTCTCGTTTCTTCAACACTTTCCATGATGTGGTCCATCTACCATCAAGCCATGTTACTAGAATCTTGTCGTCTTCCATTATCTCCTTGACTTTTGCTATAAGGGGCCTTTCCACATACTGGCCAGAGACAATGGCAACAAGCATACCGCATTCTATGTCGTCTCTACTTTGTTCTCTTATAACGTCTCTCTGGACTTGTCCTGGACGCCTGTAACCTTTGAAAGAAACCCGCCACATAAATTATCATATAGGATAATTTCATAATGAACTAATGAACTAATGCAGAGCTAATTAACCAAAACAATGCATTGACCACAAGAGAACAATTCAGGTGACAAACTATATTAACATTTGCATTCAAATCAACATTGGCATACCGGCAGTAACCCTTCACCACGTTCTGTCGCCTCACTTCTTCTTAGAACGTCGCTCAGTTGGAAGTTGGAAGTGGACAGGGTGATGTTAGTCCTATTCCTTATAATTAGATCATCCACAATCCACTGTCCATCAGCGCACTTCATGTAAATTATATCTTTTTTGTGGTATTTGTAACCTTCTGAAAATATAGGGTTAGGGGTACATTTAAAGATAAAGTATTTGCGACTTGTTGTCATAGGAAAGGTAAATATTTCGTTCATATTCTTCACCTTGACTTCTATCCGTGTACACAGTTTCTTCGATGTCTTCGTAGCTTTGTTCAATCCGTGCCTCTTCTTCCAGGAAAGTACCCCATTCGTCAACTTCTTCTTCCGAAAAGACTCCAACCTCTTCACACTTATTAACCATTCCCCTCAACCTTTGGATGTCAATTGTACCATAGTCAGGCTTGACTAGCTCTGGCAAATCCTGTGGCAGGCTTTTCACTAAGATGACGGGCTTGAACTTGTCTTGATCCCATTGACTTGAGCACCAGGGCTTGTAGTGTAGTTCAGCCTTTCCTTCGTCATTTAGCGCTACAGCAAAATGATGGAACGGGCCCAACCCACGTACAGTGTGCGTGTATGGCAACAGCCACTCCCTTATGGCATACACGTTGGGCAACCTCGAATATTGTGGTCTTGCTCCCTCTTGTGTTGCTTGGGTGTAGCAGTGCCTCAACATTCGTACAAAATCATTGAACGTAAGGCAGCCAGTTCTTTCTAAGGAGACAGACAGCCTTGAGAATAGCTGGTCCACATCTATATGTGTGTGCCCTACTGGCAAGAAGCCAACTTCAATGTCACAAATAATTTCAAACAAAAAATTATTACTTGGAGTGACTACTAAAATTTGTGCTAATTACGATGACAAAAACTGAACTGTTACGTTTTTATTAATTATCACCTATAAATTACTTACTCTTTCGAAAACCCTAGATTCTACTAGGTACGACAGGAAAGAGAACATGAATTGATTTTGTTCTCTTTTGCCGTATTATCCATTTGGATAAATACTGTGTTTGGTAGAAGGTCTCTATGAATCCACATAGCCTGTAAATTTGTAAAAAAAGAACATCGATTGTAAGTTTATCAGCGATAAAAATATACAGGATACCAGTCATGGCTCTTGTCTCAAAGAGGTGTTGTGGTTAGTACCTGTAGCACAGTGTTCATTGTCAGGTTCGAGTCGTGGGGATACTCATGGCAGTCTATCATGCAGAATGGGTGGCGGCCATGAAGCATCACTCCCACGGTGTGCAGCTTCAAATGCCAGGCTTTCAGGACACTTCCATATCTATACTTAGAAAATGGAAGTTCCGTTTTCTTTGTATCCATGCCATCAATGGCCATCGAAAAGTATTTATGAGGCTCATAATGAGCCTGTGACGCTCTTTTCATATAGGCTTTTCTTTCTTCCCTGAAATTTAGTTAACAAATTTATTTTGGCATATATATGTTTTTTAGTAAAAAGTAAAGTAAAGGCCTTGATTAATTAACGTCAGTAATCGCTTCAGCCTGAGGCTCGGCGGTCTATCGGACGGTGCGCCTTCTATCCCATTGGAGCCAATGAATAATTTATTACTTAATATATAGCACCCTATCCACAGATCTAAAGCGCTTAACAATAAAAGAAACAATATTTACTACCGCTAAATAAAAAAACTTCCTCTATATCAATATTATATAATATTAAAATTAAAAAATTAAACTAATATTGTGTCTAATCAATGTAGATCCCATAAAGTTAGTGCGCCATAGGTTCACCTGTATTTCGAAAGAATTACCTTACGAATTGCCTCACGAATAGCGAGAAGTGCTCTTGGATCTGTGGTGTTTGTTAAGTCCTCTTTTAGTTTGCAACAGACATCACACTTACCAAAACGGTTTTCCTGAGATTTTAGAAAAACAGAAAATGTCATACGTTTCCATATTTACATTTTTAAAACGACATTCATTTCACAGTCGAGTTATCTGTCTGAAAACACGTCGTTGAGACGTCTTTTCAGATGAATTATCATCATCTGAAAAATAACTCGTATTATTACCGACCAGACGAAGAATTCGTCTTTAGAATTTAACTATTCCCCAATTTATACTACAGTGAACTCTCACCTAACGGACACCTCTCTAAGACGGACACCTCTCTAAGGCGGACACCTCTCTAAGGCGGACAACTCTCTAAGGTGGACACCTCTCTAAGACGGACACCTCTCTAAGACGGACACCTTTCTAAGACGGACACCTCTCTAAGACGGATACCTCTCTAAGACGGACACCTCTCTAAGACGGACACCTCTCTAAGACGGACACCTCTCTAAGACGGACACCTCTCTAAGATGGACACCTCTCTAAGACGGACACCTCTCTAAGACGGACACCTCTCTAAGACGGACACCTCTCTAAGACGGACACCTCTAAGACAGACACCTCGATAAGACGGACACCTCGATAAGACGGACACCTCGATAAGACGGACACCTCGATAAGACGGACACCTCGATAAGACGGACACCTCGATAAGACGGACATCAATTTAGGTAAAATAACAGCCGGTACAAAAAAAATGCTCCCTAAGACGGACACTAACTGGATGTTAATTAAAGCCAGTAGCTCAGCTAATGATTTGACCTTTTAAAAATAGCGAAAACAACTCGAACTCGAACTATCTATTAGAATGACTGTATATCGGCTATATATGTCGCCCGATGCGAGCAATTATGAGACACATAAGTTTTATTGTAGTGTTCAGTAATCTCTGTATACAATGTATACATATTAGTTGTACCTTTGGTATTTTAACATGAGGGCATTCTACTTTCCACATCTGCCTAAACAAGGTTTCACTGCAACATGGCTGTTCCGTTCTTGCCAAAGTGCACTATATAACAAAGAAAACTATGTTAATAGACAATTTAAATGATTATGAATTATGATTATGTACACAAAACATATTTCGGAGCAAGAGATATACCTATTGGATATCGCAATTCATAGTTAATTATATCTTCGCTTTGCAGCGATTCTTTGACAGACCCTGTCAATCCATGTGCGGGATTCCGTCTTCCTTGTAAGAAATCTTTTTTTAACATGTAGAAAAGTCTCCCCGATTAGTAGGGCACTTGTGCCCAGCTAGAAGATTTATTGAGACGTTAATAAAGTTATTATTTATTAGAAACGCCTTTCTGTTATGCCAAGAATAATAATCCAAGTCTTCCAACAGACATGTAGAAAACATGTAGAAAAGTCTCCCCGATTAGTAGGGCACTTGTGCCCAGCTAGAAGATTTATTGAGACGTTAAGAAAGTTATTATTTATTAGAAACGCCTTTCTGTTATGCCAAGAATAATAATCCAAGTCTTCCAACAGACATTTATTCCGGAAATAGAATAGGTGAACTTTCGTGGAGATACTTGGTTGCTATCGAACCAGCCCAAAATGTATTTTCGCTCCTGGGCAAATGTAGGGTAGTCCACATTAAATCGTTCGCGTGATTTCTTAATTTGGTCGAATGTCAATTTGTCAAAGCAATTATTTGAACATTTGCAAGGTAGCTTCACTACTGCTTCGGTACATGGTAATATCCTTGATCGGTGTTCTCCTATACAGGATGGACAAATAAAAGTGATGAGTTTATTACACACACATAGGGTAGGGTAGCCTGAGTATTAGGCTCTAGGGGAAAAGGGGATGAGCGGGGAGGGGAGGGGAAGGGAGGAACTGAGGAGTTGGAGGGGAGAAAAGGGAAAGGGGAGACCCTTCTTGACCCCTCTCCCATCCTTGTTCCGTCTGCCTTCCTGTCTGCAGTGAATTTTGTGTCATGAACACAATCCTTCGTATTCTATGCGAATCAAATATATGGATTAACACAACTAATAAAACTGCTTTGTTTTTATAGTGCAATTTATTTACTTTTAGCTATTCTCGACTCAGTGCGGTGAGTTTTTAAGCCGACCTTGGCCGGAAGTCTCTCCAGGGATTCCTTCATATTCTATGCCAAGAAAGAAGAGAAACTTTCAAAATTTGAAATCATGAGGCTCATCAGAAACGATTAATAGGGTTTGAATTCAATAAACTAAGGTGATTCCATTAAAAATTATGAAATGCCGAGCAATAATTTGGCAACTACGGTATGTTTGTTTAGACAGCGTATAAATTTACTTTAAGGTCAACGATCAAAAGTTCTATGATTCTTGATACCGTATTCCGTGATTGAACAGCAGCGAAACGATATGCAATGTCTATTCCTAAAACTGCAGATTATCTGAAAATCTAAATGATACCATATAAAAACAAATTTAATACTAGTTTATATAAGCTTACGCTTCCTCGGACGTCTTATTTGAACCAGCTCTGGCTCTTTGTTCGTTTCACTAGAAGAATCTCCATTGTCTTCAGAGCTTTGGCAATCTATCGTTTGTGGGATATCCGAGTCCATTTCCCCTTCAACCTCGAAATCTCGCTCATCGTCAGAACTCTCGTTTGTCGATATAACTTCTTCGCTCTGTGAACTTCCCATCGTGGGTTGATATTCAAAAACTGTTTCGGCCATTTCTCCCTCGATTTCTTCTTCTTCAGACTGTGAGATATGCAGAGAAGAAGGACCAACTGGTGGTAAAGCTGAGCAGTTGTTTTCAACAGGAGACGATGGACATAATGTGTCCGGCTGTATCAGAATCCAACTCGCCGTCAATGTCGCTGCTTTCGGAGTTATGGTTATCCAAACACTGAACTGGCTTTGCCTTGAAAACTTCACTTTCAGATCCAGTTGGTAAAAAGTACCTCACATCCCTTATGGTAAAGCCATCGAAAGGTTTGTCATCATCGGAGTCCTTGAATACCTTCATTTCACCCCGCTATTCTGATATGAGTCGCAAGTACTGTTGAAAATACCGGCGTTTCCAGGAATACGTGACAGATTAGTGACGTTTTCTCAGGAATACGTCACAGGTTAGCAACGTTTTCCCGGGAATACGTCACAGGTTAGCAACGTTTTCCCAGGAATACGTCACAGGTTAGCAACGTTTTCCCAGGAATACGTCACAGGTTAGTGACATTTCCCGGGAATACGTCACAGGTAATGTGACGATTTTCCGGGACGACAGCGGAAGTGAGTGAGCTTTACTTCATCAATCCATTGTGTTATTTTGTTTTCGTTTGACTGTTACTACCCACTATATAAACTCTCCACCTCGTTATGCCTTTTTCATCGAGTCTCAAAATCGGTTTTCAACAGTGGCAGTTCTAATTAGCGAGGAGAATTTCACCATCGTGATCCATGATTTCAAGTGTCCTGTATAGTCTCCTGTAAATAATTAATGTTAACGTATCGAGGTTTTATTACCTTTTATTATTCATCAATCACAAGTCATTTTGGTCTTTTATTACCTTTATTATCATTGTTTAATTATTTTTATTATTTCAAAAGAACTTGGCCCGGCTCACCTAAGCTAGTAAGATAGTGCGTAGCATTATCCATCTAAACATAACATTTACAAAAGTGTTTTTAGGTGTTCTACCACAAATGCTGCTGTTGGTCGCATTACATGGTTGATTACAGTACAATCGTACTCTAGTTTCCTTATTGCTTCAACTGAAAATGATTTTCGGACGTGCCGCAAAACCCTTCCAAAAGAGTAAATATCATTTGCTTTTGAGTAGGGTCGACCATTCAGTACTTCAGGTGCTAAGTGGCGGTAATTGACAGTGTACTTTTTTGCAGGGGCATTTTCTACTTTACAAGCTTTACCAAGATCGATGATATAGCCACGTTTGTTATGAATTATAATGTTGTCCGATTTTATGTCATTGTGTAAACAATTAAGCATGTGTAGATTGTTCCAGGCCTTCAGCTACGTCCAGAGCAAATTGAATCCAGTCTTTAAGGGTCATTGACTTTGTAATTTCCAAATTAATAGGGTCCTTATTTGATTCATCAGAGGAAATTTGAAGAAGTGTGATTGACTTTTGGGTATCAGAACAGCCAATGAACTCCATAACCATGAAATAGGGCTTGTCGTGTATTTGAGCACCATAAAAAAGGGGAAACTCCTATGAGTTACGGTCTGTAGAAACATGGCTTCTGTTATCACTTTAGACTTGTCAGAGTACTTCATCTCCTTTTTAAGTACATGTTGACCGGTTCTTAAAAAGGTTGTGAGAGTGCACTTTCCGAACGATCCTTCTCCCAAAACAACCTCTTTCTGTTCTTCTTTTAAGTCTGTATGTAATATACGGTTTATCTTTGAAATCTCTTGACTATCTTTTGCTTGATTAACTTGAGTAATGAAATGCTTACCAGGTCTTTCTAGAATCTTGTTAGCGGAAGCCTTCAATTTATCTACTAGTATATTGTTTTCCTGTTGTAAAGACATTAATCTCTCTTTTAAATTTTTAATTTCGTCTTTCAGCAATGATATAGCTTGTTGTTGGTCTTCACAGGCATCCACAATAGGTTCTGTTTGAATGGCTACGTTCATATATTCCAAACAACCGATGTCCACTTCAAGTTCTGTTTGCATTGCTGCATTAACAAAGACCGGATAACCATTTCCTTCCTTTTGCCTTGCAGTATATGTGCTGGTATTCGCTTGAACATGTGCTTGTCTTGATACATTAGTTATCGCGGTTGGCGGTAACGGGTCACGCATTCTGATTCCCTTATAGACATACCCGTCTCCATCCCTTGATCTTATAACTGCTGGAAAGGCCAACCTTATAGTCTTTCTCAAATTTCTTGTAGATATGTCTCCAAATCCTGATTCCAATGTCCTTAGGACAACGTCAACCGGTACTTTAGCTTTTGGATTGTTGTCGGCCTCGAAATACATCTGCAGCCTGCAAAACGTGAGAATTAGCGTGTTGTGATAAGCTATAAACTCGGTTTCAACTTTTAAGTTAAAACTTACCAATAAATCTTCCTGACTCATGTCAGTCAGGATAGCGTCATTTGCTCTGCAAAGTACGTGAATGGAAAAGTGGAAGACTGGATAAGTCAAATAACAAGGCTAGCAGAATTTGCTAAATCACAACCTCAAGCCTGCTACGTAGCGTTTACTTTCGGTCTAAGACATCGATGGACATACTACCTCAGAACATTACCAGACATTGAAGATCTACTAGAACCACTAGAGCGCGCAATAGCGGATGTGTTAATATCATCAATTACAGATCACAATTGTACTCAGGCTGAGCGAGACATCCTGGCTTTGCCAGTACGGATGGGGGGCCTCGGATTTACAAACCCAAGTCAGGTTGCGGCCTCAGAGTACACAACATCAATCAAGACAACTGCTCCACTTGCTGAACAAATAATATCACAAACGCATGAACCACCAGATGATGCTACAATAAGAACATTGCAGCAAAGTGCACGTAAGGAGAAAGATGAAAGTCTACGTGGGCTGGTAGAGAATTTGAAGAATTCCTTACCCTGAAAAACAAAGAGAGCTGTTGACCTTGCTACAGAAAAGGGCGCATCTAATTGGCTGACCGTAATCCCCATCAAGGACATGGATTTCGATCTAAATAAAAGAGAATTCAGAGATGCCATCACACTAAGATACGACTGGGAAATCACTGACAGCCCATCGGTATGTGTGTGCGGGGATCTGTTTAATGTGGACCATGCTATGATTTGCAGACGTGGCGGGTTTATTATTCAGCGCCACAACGAGCTGCGCGACCTTGAAGCAGAACTGTTGAGCATGGTCTGTAATGATATTGAAATAGAACATGTCCTACAAGAAATCACTGGAGAAGTGTTAACCAGAGGTTCTAACAAAGCCCCTGATGCTCGCCTTGACGTTCATGCACGCGGTTTTTGGGAAAAGCAGAGATCTGCATTCTTCGATGTTAGGGTATGTCACCCCAATGCAGAGTCCTACAAAGACCTCACCCCCCAGCAAATATACCGCCAACATGAAAATGAGAAAAAGCGCATGTACGCCAGCAGAGTCCTGGAAATTGAACAAGCGACCTTTACGCCTCTAGTATTTACCACTACGGGAGGTATGGCAGATGAGACATTTACCAATATATTTAGATTTATTTAGTAGCTACTTTATTATATTGTAATATATGATTGATTTTATTATTAAAAATTATTGATTAAAAAAAATATATTAATCTACTACTACTATTATTATTATTATTATTATTATTATTATTATCATTATTATCATTATTATTATTATCATTATGATTATTATCATTAAGATTATTATGATTATTATGATTATTATTATGATTATTATTAGGATTATTATGATTATGTTTATGATTATTATTATATGTTATGCCTCCTATTTGAAGTGGGCTGTTGAACCGGGTAACAATCCCCTACTCTTACGAAGAGTTCAACAGGTTATTTTAATGTCCCCCGTGACAGCGCAGGTTAGATTAGGGTCGGGAGACAGGACCGCTTTAGCATGGTCGCGACTAATATGTCATGTATGTGATTATAATAATGATATTTTACGGTACAATATGCTTAAGTTCATGACTTGCTGTAATATTGTATAACTGCCGGATTTCTTGACAGGATGTCAACAGTTTAGAGCCCACTCTTCAGGCTGCCCTTTTGAAGAAAGACTCGTGGACAGTATTTCTCAAAGTAGCGCATTTGTACGAGAAAGGTCAACTAAAGGGCATGGCAGATGTAAAGAAAAAACGATGCCGGAGGAAAAAGGAAAGGGAGATTAAGCAGCACCAGGTATACTTGTAACTTTTTCTCATTATACATCAAAAACCGAGATGACAGTGGAATCATGGAGACAAATTGTTGCCTTGTACATGCGTTTGTGTTTGTCGAAACGCAAGCAGTCAGTTCATAAGTACATTTTCTTGCATTGCTTGCGTGAAGCAGGGGTCAATTCAATAAAACCGGCTTTTACAACTGTAATTTGCAAGTGTAGTTATGGTTTTAATGGCCAAAAAGAAAGTGTTTTCTGACTGAAATTCCTTAAAATTTGGCTTATGTCAATTCATTGCACTCACAAGTGTCCAAATGACTGGCATTATTATAATATAAGGTAATCGGCTTTTTTCATAATTTATTCTAGCTTGGAATGCCACTTCAGGGTCTTGCAGAAGACTCAAAGCTTAAACTATTGTCAGCTGTACTAAACAAGGAGCTGAGCATTGAAGAAATGACTCAATCTTCAAAACATATCAAAGCCAAAAAGAACATGGCTATGGCCTTCATAAAATATGTACAAGAAGACTCCCTTGAAGCCCTCCAAAAGTGCTTTCCTCTCCATGCAACGGAGGAAAAACTGAATCAATTTAAACACCTGCGACTGAGAAAGGGTGTTCTACCACTGGTTAGTATTTAGAATGTAAACTATAACTATAACTACAAATTGACATGTACGCCGATGAATTATATACAATTTACCGTATTCACCGGCGTATAAGATGGGCATTCATTTTTTTTTCGTTGGCCACAAACAGGTCAAATAGTTTCCGAGCGCGTATCGAATTAAATCCGAAGTATTATTGCTGCTAGTGCAGTTCATATCATACAACGAGCACAACCGAACTCCTTAATTACGGTTATTTATCGGGATATGTTCGTATTACATGTAAATTGGAACGATACAGAGAAGATTAGCACTCCTTGCGGTTATTTATCGGGATATGTTCGTATTACATGTAAATTGGAACGAATACGGTACCTTTTTTATCATTATGATTATTGATGCAAACAGTGTTATATTTTTCAGAAATTGGAGACCTTTTTCAAAGGTGCTCTGGCATGGGAGGCTGATGATGACAATTCAGGTGCTAACACCAAACTTGAGAAGAAAGGACTTTACAGCTTCCATGTAAAGAATTTTGAGGAAGTCGGGTTGCTCTTGGAAGGGTCGGCAACCAATTTTCCAGAACCACTCATTCAGAAACTGAACAAGTGTCCCGGATTTCACCTGGTGCTGCTGAAACTAGTCGAGGTATGTGGTATTGTGAATTATTAGTTTAGTGTATAATTTACATTTTTTTTAATGGAAGGGAAATTAAGCGTAATTTAAAGAGGGGACTTCGGTGTTGAAGCATATGTTGAAACCGTTTGTCAGGGCCTTCAGACTGACACCTGGATCCTGGATCATGATAATAAGAACTCAATTATTTCAATCAGTCATGTTTTTATTTGTAGGATTGTGACCCAAACATCCTCAAGCTGTTTCTTATTAAGCTACACTCATTAAATCTGGGAAAGGTCCCTGTTTACTGTATAGTACTGTTCGTCGAAACCGCGGAACAGTTGGATTGGTCCTTTGGTGTAACGAAGGACAAAATGACCTATTTCCAAAAGTCATACTGGGTGGATACAAGGCCAAAGCCTCCAAAGGGTAAGTTGCTTTATAAATACGATTTATGTGCAAATGATACGATCATGCATAGCTGTAGGAAGAAGAGGAAGAAGAAGAAGAGGAAGAAGAAGAAGAGGAAGAAGAAGAAGAAGAAGAAAGAAGAAGAAGAGGAAGAAGAAGAAGAGGAAGAAGAAGAAGAAGAAGAAGAAGAAGAAGAAGAAGAAGAAGAAGAAGAAGAAGAAGAAGAAGAAGAAGAAGAAGAAGAAGAAGCAGAAGAAGAAGAAGAAGAAGAAGAAGTAATAAAATTATTCATTTTTCATGAAATTGTACAGGTCATATTCTTCAAAACTCACTACACTCAATCATCGTTGGCCACTGGTGCGCCAACGAAGCAGACCTTGCAGAAGCGACGTCCAGGGTAAAAAGTAACACAAATGTATTTCTTTGTGATGGCGAGACAGAAAAAGAGCACCCATTACCAGCAGCACTTCTGGACCAATTAACAAATCAGTTTAGCTTCTCAAAAAACTGGGTGCTAGACCTAACAAATTGTGGAGGTATGTATACAGTCAATGTTATTAACGTTGTCCAGCTAAAATGAGATTAACACTACAATAAATGTCACGTGTCTCATTATATATTCGTTTTGCATGCACGAAACAAGCAATTATTGTTGTGCACGTGCACGCAAAACGAATATACCATGAGACACATGACATTTACTGCAGTGTTAATCTCGTTTTAGCTGGACATTCACTTTATCAAAGTTCTTGGGGTTAGTTTTCAGGTTTTTATCAGAAGACTTTGTAGGCTTCAGGTTTTGGGACATTTTAGGAGAGACAGCTTTGCAGGAAAAAAGTGCAGAGTATATTGTGCATATTCATGAATGATGTGTCCATTCGAGTTGGTATGAACGAGTGCTATCCTGCATTTTCACTGATAGCACCATTTTCACCTCACCCATCCACACGAAAAATACAATGTAAAAATAAAAATATGAAACATGTGAAAACGTCAATAACCTTTCAAAACGATGTCTTGATAGCAGTCGGGTCCAGTCAGCTAATAAAAAGCCGCTATTCTACTGCTATTCAACTGCTTCATTCGGTCATATTACTTCACAGGAAATGCTATAGTGGGGTGTATCAGCACAGGAAGGAATTGTGTTGCAATGGTGAAAGGCAACAACCTCAGAGACAATGCCGTCTACTTGAACAAGGTTGTTCATTCGACCAATACTGATGCCGATACTGATGGTGCACTGAATGAAGACAACGAACTGAGTGATGACAATGTGGACAGTGAACCGAATGAAGAAGAAGTGGATGATGAGACGATGAGTAGATTAGTTTTATAAAGAATACGTCATGGAAAATGTGAGGGTACGGTTTTTATTCGCGATAGTGATAAGCCGATTCTAATACCTTTATCATTTTATCATTAGGAGGACCAGATTGGAAAAAAGCATAGCTTTATCTGTAAATTCCTCATTAAATAAAGTGTTATTATACCGTATTCACCGGAATATAAGCCGCATTTTTTTCCGGAAAATCGTGATCCAAAGTTGGAGGGTGCGCCTTATGTGTGAGAACATCGGGAATTGGTACCAGAATTTCACATAAATTAACATAAAATTAACATAAAAGTAAAAAAGAGTACATCACATCATTTGTGTGTTTATTACTATTTAAAGTTACTCCTAAAAAACGCTCTAATGGCGCTGAAACGCCGTCACAACATCAAAAGTAGTAAGAACAACATATTAGTGAAAAAAAAAGTTTAATTATTTACGAAAAATCTTGAAATACGGAGGGATGTTTTAAAGCCACATACATTTACTGTAAATATGCAAATTAAACAATGGTCTTCACAGATAATGAGCTTGGGGTTCCTGTGTTCTCATGTGCACGCTAATGATTTTAAAACTGATAATGCCGAAAGACCGAAAGTACTTATCACGCGAGAATAAAAACTGTACAAAGCATTTTCCATGCTGTATTGTGTTTGCTACATGGTACTACTGAGATTTCAAAACTCAATTAAAAACCGCTATATAAGTTAAAGTTAAAGTTAAAGTTAAATATTATAGGTAAATTCATTGCTCTATCAACAAAGGAAAGCTTTCCATGAATTCAGTAACATCGAAAAAATACCATTGAAAGAAAATTAGTTTAATTCTAAACTTTTGTCTGACATGTTAAAACAAGCACAAATCAGTGACAGTTATACAGTACAGCTCAGATGTATCTTAACATTTTTTGCGTACGTGGAAACTGCGTTTTTTTCGCGTATAAATTTCTTCCAAATTACACTCGTACGGACGTTTTTGCGTGTAAGTCACGCTTGTTGTTCGAACAAAAGCCTTGGATTAAATCATTAAACATAATAATCGTAGCAGTTTGATTTGTTTTGAACAAACGATCGGGTCCGGCCCGATACTGAGATCGATAGAATCCACCAAATACTTTAAGCTGATTCAAGTCTTCAGATTTTGTCAAAATCATTGGAACATACCTTAGAAATTATATAACTAGATAACTATATTGAAGTCATAAAATGCCGATACCCTTCATTCTGGCCTGCAATGTTGCTGTTTGACAACATAATATTCACAAAAGCAGATCCCATCACATAAGATTAAAGCACAGTGTAATGCCAGTAATGTGGAACTTTACTGTACGGGCAATCCTCAAGCCAAATTTACAGGAAGTTGCATGACATTATAGCAACATATGTGTTTATTGGTGAGTTTCATGTAATACATGCAACACTAGCTTGGTTCTGATTGTATTGCTAATTGCAAATAACAAAATACCAGTGTGATTTAATCAATAAACTAGCCGTTTCTAGAAAGTGAAGTGCTGCGAGTTGAATTAGTTGTAAAATGTAACTGTGAACATTCATTCTACATTTCAGCAAATGACATGAGATATTTTAGAGTTCACTTATATGTTTGGGCTTCCTGTGCTTCAAATTGGCGACACATGTGGCTTCTGGTGAGTGATAAATCATGAATTTATTTCGCTTGATAATACACACATCTTCCTTTTCATCACGTTCAATCAAAAGCCAGTCTTGAATATTAGTACGTACAACACTGTAGCATAAGATAGAGAAGATTTATTCACATGACGTAGTATTTTAGCCGAACTTGAAACAGTCGATGTGAGGTGAAATAAAGTACATGTATTTACCGTCATCGTAGAACGAACTTTGACGGCTTCTGCTCCATTAAATAACCTTGAACAAATAACAGTAGATAAATAAAACTAAGAACATCTAGATTATAGATGTGTAGAGGACCAGCTATTCGTTTGTTGATCAGTTCTAGCACCATTATCACGGCGAACTTTCATCATCCCCCATACACGGGTGGTAGACAATCTCGCCAAATACTGTATAGTCGCTATGAACATGTCGAGCTTTCGCTTTCTTTTCCGAGTGTAAGTATAATGAAACCAAGGAGAACGTATTGTATCACAGTGGCCATGTTGTTGATATTACCACCGCTGATCGTAAGTACCGCACCGAAAATCATCCTGATCGACTAACAGAAATCTCGATTTGCAATGAAAATCCGCCACAGAAACCCCATCTCAACACAGGAAGCTCAAGATTAGTGTTGCTGCTCGCCTAGCGGCTTGCAGCAATTATTTGAAGATAATACACAGTATAATTAAAAGTAAAAACCCTATAATATGCAAAGAAGCATACCACTATCTCTATGTTACAGAAAGTAAACATGAACTTGGAACTTCTTGAGCATATCAAATTTGTGTATAAAAAATGTTTTGATATTGACAATACCAGTAAGCACACTCGCCAAGACTCTTTTCCAGACAGAATGAAAGTTGCGTGGTTTGCCCTTAAAGAAGGTTGGTTAAAGAACAAACAAGGGAATCATGTGTTAATGTACAACCAGAACAAAATGGAACTTCCAGCTGTTAATGAGAGAGCACATGTTCCAGAACGTCTTTTAAATGTACATGAGAGAGGAAAAAGTATTGTTGAGCATTTTAAATGCAGTTTAGACTGTTTCCAAACTATGATTTTTGTCATGGTTAATGCCAGTCATATTAAAATGTTTAAACACGAAGTTCTGTTATAAAAGGCAATAACGTTGTTAAGGTACCAGGGGACCTTCGTAACCACTGTTCACTGAAAGCCGCGTAGCGCTCTAACTACTCGTCCAACATGTATAAAAGTACACATTTTCTTAAAGCTGAATAAATGCAGATTCTAAATATACTTGAGATTATTTCCTATTTTGTAAATATTTTTTGTTATTGCACATCTTAGAAAATTCGACCGGCCTTGTTCAAAGAGTAGCGTGCAGGCGGGAATTCCATCGATTTCTAAAAGTGTCATTGTTATGACCACTCTTTGTTCTAAAAAAGCGTGTCTCCGATTTCCGATAAACGCTTTTGTTGAGGAGATATTTGATGTCAAAGTTCATTAATGTGTTTTTAAGCGATTTACACATAAATCATCAAATAACTTTTAAGCGAGGCAACGTATCAAAAATCGGAGAAACGGTTTTTTAGAACAAAGTGTGCTCGTTACAATGACACTTGCCGTTTAGAAATCGATTGAATTCCCGCGTGCACGCTACTCTTTGAACAAGGCCAGTCGAATTTTCTAAAATGTGCAATGACAATTTTTTTTTACAAAATAGGAAATAATCTCAAGCATATTTAGAATCTGCATTTATTCAGCTTTAAGAAAATGTATACTTTTATACATGTTGGACGAGTGGTTAGCGCGCTACGCGGCTTTCAGTGAACAGTGGTCACGGTACCTTAATTAATCTTTGTATCAATGCATGAATATGTACATGGATATGCGATTAACAAAGATTGATTACAATTGTTGTTCCCCTGGGCAGCGTCCTTTTATACCAGAACTTCCTGTTTAAGATTGTTATTGTTATGTATCATATCAATGGTACATCGTGTGAGTTGTAAATACTTTAATACGTTAATGTTCTAGGATGATTATCGAACCTGAATATACATGTACTAATAGTCCCCTTCACAATTCCCTGTGCCATCTTGAGAGGTAGCCGTACCTTTGCATCGAAGCGAGACCAACGGTGACCTTGAAATGATAGAGACCTTTTTTAACACCTTGGACAATTATTCACATTTCTTCTCACCGTTGGTCTTGCTGCGATCATGTCAATCTTGAAATGGAAATATTAGACAGCTTTCTTCCATAACAGTTTTTCGTGTTCCATTAAACACTTGGATCCAAGAGTTAGGTACACAGCATTCTGGTTTCTTGCATTTTCCTCTGGTGGAATTTCCCGTAAGAAATCTTTTACAGCAAGTAGCTGGAGTAAGTACTCACCTGTTTCAATGGTTGATTTAAAAAAAACATATTCTGGAAACTTTTCATGACCAAATTTCACCTTTTTGCCAGTTTGGACTTTTGCAAAGTGGTTTATGATAAAGTTTGACCTTCCCACAGTGTTGGCAGAGCGCTGAACAATGTTTATGGCTGCCTTTGCTGTTTCTGTTATGTCAACCTCGTCACTTGTTGCCTGGCAATTGCATATATCACAATTTCCACATGAACTGACAAAGTTTTCTTCGAAGTGTTGAAGAATAATTCCTCTGCGACACACATCTTTCTGAAATGAATAGTACACCATTGTGTTGAAGCTCTGCAATTTGTGACTTCCAAATGTGGGGTTGATTCTCATTAACTTGTTAATGTTTCTGACATGAAATACTTTGTTTTGTGAAGAGAAAAAGAGAACAGATCTAGCTGGAAGTCCATCTCTTCCTGCTCGCCCTGTCTCTTGCATGAAGTCTTCTATACTAGCTGGTAAGCTATAATGAATGACAATTCTAATGTTAGCTTTATTGATACCCATTCCAAAAGCATTGGTGCACAGAATGCACTGAAGGACTCCATCTAGCCACTGCTGTTGTCTTTCTTTTCTAATTTGATGAGATAGATCTCCATGATAGAACTTACACACCTTATTCCCTTTGCTTCTAAACATGGTGACAGTTCCTCACAATCTTTTCTAGTCGAGCAAAAAATTAATGAACATTGAACAGGAGCAACAATTTCAGCAATTTTGTCAACTGTCTTTGATGATTTTGCATAGACCTCTATGAAGATCGACGACATCGTCATCATCAAAGAAGAAAGCCAACCAAGAAACAGATGGCAACTGGCCCGTGTTGCAGACACATATCCCGGCGACGATGGTCTTGTAAGGAAGGTGAAGTTAGCAGTTCCTCCCAAGATTGATGCCGACGGAAAGAGGAAATCACCTGTTACCTTCTTGGACAGACCAATCCACAAGCTTGTACTTTTGTACTCTGAATGAACAGCAAGACCAGGGAATCCCCATCGAGGAGCCATAACAGATAACCGGAACACTGTATTTTGATTTGTTTTTGTTAGTAAATTGTCATTACAATTTAGGAGAGCCATGTAACGGCTATACGACTGATTATATAATTAACGTTAGACATATGATTCCGTTCACGAACGTGTCACACAATCAACCGCTTGTAATTAGATATATCGCTAGACAGACACTCTTATGTTGTAATAAGACGGAATAACGATCAAGAACTGCAGAATAACTGAACGTAACGATTTTACAGGAGAAAGAGGTAAATTATCACCCATCAATTACATACCTACCTAATAGTTTTGATTATCTATATATACATGGAAAATGATGTAATTTGTAGTATTTCTCGTGCCGGAAGTATTGATCGGCCACGTGCCTAGTAAGTGAACTTGCTATTGTATTAGTTAAATCATTGTAATCCTTAGTTTTCTAATCTTTATTATTATTATAATTTAGTTTTTACGTGACTCAATAAAGAAACGAACGATGAGCCTCAGTATACTGCTTGCTAAACCCTTCTCCACGGCCAACCCGGGGAAACAACGGTGACCTTGAACGACCTTGAGTTCCCCAGCCGTAATAGTAAAAACTCTGCGTTGGATCACCATTGACAGCTAGATAATAAATAACGATGGACGATGTCAAAGACGACAAAGACAACGAAAAAGAGACTGATTCTCGGACAAGAATCCAGACAGAAAAGGGAAAAGAATATCAGCTCCAGCTGATAAGAAGCAATCGAAATAAAGCCTATAAACAATGGAGAAAACAGATTAACAGATCAGCCGCTGTTATCGTGGACACAATAGACATCGCCTCTCTGCGACAAGAAAGAAACGAGTTGCAGACGTGTTTCAACGAGCTGACCCATCAGCAAGATCGGATAGAGGATGAGTTAAGCAACGAAGAAGACAAACAAGCCGTTACCTCAGAATATGACCGCTGGGACAAAGAAAACCAAGAAATGTTCAAAACGCTTAATAACACAATTGCAGATCTGTTATCTTCCCAAAGCGACCGCAGTTCGGTAAAGTCTAACCGGACCCGAGCTACGAGTCAATCATACGCTAGTTCAAGTTCGTCTCGCTCATCCATTTCTAGAAAGGCCGAAGTGACGATCAAGGCTGCAAAACTGGATGCAGAGTTGAAGTTTCTCTACCTAGAAAGCGAAAATGCAGCTGCCTTGAGAAAACAACAGGACGAAATGGAAAAGTTGAGAATAATGAAGGAACTGGCAATAGCTAAGGCCGAGCTCACCGCTTTCGCCCAAGTAAAAAGGGAAGAAGATGACGAAAATGCAACACCCCCAAGTGACTGTGGTGGAAGCGAGCTTCTGCATGAGTACTTAGAAACGCAATTAAGCGTGCTAACTCCTTCAGAAGTGGGAGGAGTGAAGACGCCTCCCAACGGTACGGCGACATCGTCTCCTGGTGACCACCAAAAGTCCTCATCGATCAACGAATCAAACGCGAAAAAACCAACGCCAAGGGAGAACTTTGCCCCTACCACGCCTTCTAACAATGACGCAATATCCCGACTTGCAGACTTGCTCTCAGAACGACACGGACGAGATAACCTCCCAAGGCCGGAGCCCGAGGTCTTCGATGGCAACCTTCTCCGCTTTCCCCTGTGGATGAAGTCATTTGAGACCCTTATCGAGAACCAAACCACTTCACCATCAGAGAGACTGTACTACCTTGGGAGATATACAGGTGGCGAAGCTAAAGAAGCCATCGGTGGTTTACTCCCTTTGAACAGTGAGAATGCCTACTCGAAGGCAAAGAAACTATTACGCAACAGATTCGGAAATACCTTTCTCATCTCTGATGCGTATCGTAAAAGGATCAATGACTGGCCCAGAATCCCAGCCTACGATGGCCCAAGCCTTAGAAAGTTCTCAGACTTCCTTGAGCATTGCAAAGCAGCGATGGAGGAGATAAAGTACCTCAACGTTTTAAATGATCCAGACGAAAATCAAAGAATGCTGAAGAAACTCCCAAGCTATCTGGTTGCGCGATGGAGTCGCATCGTCGATAGATGGATCACAGACGAAGACTGCGAGGACAACGAGGAAGATGGAAAATCAACTCTTCAAAGGACGGGTAATCCACCGTTCACGGAGTTCTGTAAATTTCTGAAAGGGGAAGCTAGAATCGCATGCAATCCGGTAACCTCCCTACGGTTACCCAAGAGCGGAGACGGAAAGGAAGAACTAGGTAAAGTAAGAACTAGTGTTGCACCATCTAGGAAAAGAGACACTACCGTAAGCAGCTTTGCAACTGAAGTAAAGAGCACAGCAGATGGAGCAAAGAAAGAAACCAAACAAGATACCTGCCCCTTGTGCAAAGACGCTCACGACCTAGACACATGTAAAGATTTCCTCAAACTGAATTTCAGAGAAAGAAAGGAGATGACTCGTAACAAAGGCTTGTGCTGGGGATGTCTACGATACGGTCACAAGAGCCGACAGTGCAGAAAGAAGAAAACCTGTCAAGTCTGCGAGGGATCTCACCCTTCAAGCCTCCATGACTACTCCTATAAGCCAAACAGCAATACTACAGCTGAACAGGTCAGTATGGCTCCTGAGAACATAGTTACTCATCGTGTAGGAGTAAGACGCATGCAGAGTCATGAAGCTACCTCATCTCATTCTCTTATTGTTCCTGTATGGCTTTGTCATGACGACAACCCCGATAACAAATTGATGGTGTATGCCTTACTAGACGAACAATCTGATGCATGTTTCATCAGAGATTCGACACTCAACAAACTTGGAGTCAACGGTCCTGAAGTCAGTATCAAACTAGCAACTGTGCTTGGACAAGAAACAATCCAAAGCAAAAAGATCACCGGTCTCACCGTAAGAGGCGTGAGGGAAGAGAAAGACATACCCATGCCTAGAGTGTACACAAGAGAAGTCATCCCTGCCAGGAGGAGTCAGATCCCAAGACCAGAGACCGCCCTAAAGTGGCCTCACCTCAAGCGGATAACGAATGACTTGATGCCCTACAGAGGAGATGTAGAAATCGGCCTCTTAATCGGCCTCAACTGCACTAGAGCAATCAAACCACACGAAATCATCCCAGGAAAGGACGACGAGCCTTACGCGAAAAGAACCGCTCTCGGATGGGGAATCATTGGAGTAATCAACACAAAGGACTGCGATGACAATGACGACCTAAGCGAGATTTCAACGAATCAGACGATCGCACAAGAAATTAAAATCCCTCAAGACAAAAAGATCTGCTACTTCGCATGTCAAACCCAAGTAAAGGAGGTACTAAACCCTCAGCAAGTAAGCAAAATGTTCGAGATGGACTTCAACGAGAAGGAAACAGATGGAAGAACCCTTTCCTACGAAGATCGGCGATTTCTTAAGATCGTTGGAAAAGAAATCCACCAACTAGATGACGGACATTACGAAATGCCCCTGCCATTCAAGAACGACATTACTTTGTTAGAAAACAACAAGACCATGGTAATGAAACGACTGTTGCATCTAAGAAAGAGACTACAGAACGACACACAATATCGAAAGGACTACGTCTCATTTATGAAGAACATCATTGACAGTGGCCACGCTGAACGAGTACCAAGCAACGAAGTCCCACTAGCCAATGGCAAGGTATGGTACATCCCACATCATGGAGTTTATCACCCCAAAAAACCCGGGAAAATTAGAGTCGTCTTCGACTGCAGCGCCACGTACAACGGCGAATCCCTGAACAGACAGCTGTTGCAAGGCCCTGACTTGACGAACAATCTCGTAGGAGTACTTTTCAGATTTCGTCAAGAGCCGATCGCCTTTATGTGCGATATAGAGAAGATGTTCCATCAAGTAAAGGTCAACAAGGAATGCCGAGACTATCTTCGATTCCTTTGGTGGGAGGATGGCAACACAGAAAGCGAGCCAGCGGAGTTCAGAATGACGGTACACTTGTTCGGCGCCGTCTCCTCACCAGGTTGTGCAAACTTCGGATTAAAGAAAGCCGCTGACGACTTCCAAGAAGAGTTCGGCAACAAAGCAGCCGAATTTGTGAAAGAAGACTTCTATGTGGACGATGGGCTGAAGTCCGTGCCATCAGTAGGAGAAGCCATCGATCTCATCAAGACACCAAGGCTCTGTGCGAGAAAGGAGGCTTCCGCCTTCACAAGTTTATATCAAACTCCAAGGAAGTAATTGAGACCATCCCTCAACCTGAACGAGCAGATGGCATAAAGAACCTCGATATGGATAAAGACAACCTCACAATAGAACGAGCACTTGGTGTACAATGGTGCGTCGAATCCGACACTCTTCAGTTCAGAATAGTATTGAAAGATCGACCCTTCACAAGAAGAGGGATATTGGCCACCGTCAGCTCAGTGTTTTGATCCCCTTGGACTGGTCGCACCGGTCATTCTACTAGGAAAGAGAATACTGCAATCCCTATGCCATGATGGTGTAGACTGGGACGAAAGAATTCCTGATACACTCAGACCAACGTGGGAGAGATGGAGAACCGAGCTTCATGCTTTATCTGCTCTGAACATAGATAGATGTTACAAGCCACGAAACTTCAAGACCGTAAAGTCTGCGGAGCTACATCACTTCTCAGACGCCAGTAACGACGGGTATGGTCAGTGCTCTTACCTGAGACTTGTTGACGTTGAAAACCAAGTCCACTGCTCTCTTGTAATGTCCAAGTCTCGCGTAACCCCGCGAAAGCCAATCACCATCCCACGACTAGAACTCTCGGCTGCCCTGGTATCTGTCAAAGTCAGCCAGCTACTACGAAATGAGATGAACCGCCTTAACCCAAGCGAATTGTTCTGGACCGATAGCAAGGTTGTCCTGGGATACATCAACAACGAAGCAAGACGATTCCATATTTTTGTTGCCAATCGCGTTCAACAGATACGCGATCAAACCTCACCGCATGATTGGCATTACGTCGAAACGAGCAACAACCCTGCTGATGACGCTTCTCGAGGTCTCCACGCCCAAGATTTGGTAAACTGTAACAGATGGTGGAACGGACCAGAGTTCCTGTGGAACTCTACCACGACATATCCACCGCCAAAGGAGACTTCAGACATCTCCATGGAAGACCCAGAAGTTAAGAAAGTCTCAACATTTGCTACCAAGATCGAGGAATACTCCAATCTTCTTGACCGGCTAGAGTATTTCTCGGATTGGCATCGCGCTAAAAGAGCTGTAGCTGTAATCATTCGCTACCAACGAAGGTTCAAGCGTTCAAAGATCAACCAACAAGAACAGAAGAACGCCGAGAGCACCGACAGCCAAAACGCAAAGAAGGGTAAGCGAGAAGACAACAATTACGTTCCTGCAAACACAAGTGACATCCTCTGTGCAGAACGAGAGATGATGCGACTTGTCCAAAATGAAGCTTTCCAGGACGAAGTCAGGATTTTGAGCAGCAATAACGCACATCGCGAGCCTGAAGACCGCAAAGCAACAAAGGACCACAAGAAGTCAATGAGACAGTCAAGCTCACTCTACCGTCTCGATCCCTTCCTGGACAAAGAAGGTCTCCTTAGAGTAGGCGGGCGACTAAGACATGCCAGCCTCCCCTACGAAGCCAAGCATCCAGTCATCGTTCCACGAAAGGGACACGTAACGAGTATGATAATTCGACACTTCCATGAAAGAACCGCACACCAAGGACGCGGAATCACTCACAATGAGATAAAGTCATCCGGCTTTTGGATAATCGGAGGAAGTTCCACGATCGCGCATCATATCTCAAAGTGCGTTACTTGCCGTAAGTTGCGCGGAACAACGGAACAACAAAAGATGGCGGATCTTCCAAGCGACAGACTTGAGCCAGCCCCTCCATTCACCTATGCAGCGGTGGACTATTTTGGTCCTTGGATCATCAAGGAAGGACGGCGTGAACTCAAGAGATATGGTGCTCTGTTTACATGCATGTCGTCTAGAGCCATCCATATAGAAGTGTCCAACTCTTTAGAGACAGATTCATTTCTCAACGCCTACCGCCGCTTTGTCGGACGACGAGGTCCTGTACGACAGTTGAGATGTGATCGAGGAACCAACTTCATTGGCGCACGAAACGAGCTCCAAGCAGCACTAGAACAGATGAACCATCACAAGATACATCAAGAGCTACTAAAGGACAACTGTGACTGGGTTGTCTTCAAGACCAACGTACCACACGCAAGCCACATGGGCGGTGTGTGGGAACGACAGATAAGGTCAGTTCGCAGCGTCTTAGCGACCCTTCTCGACAGACAGGGAACCCAACTAGATGATGAATCGCTAAGAACCTTCATGGTAGAGGCAGAGGCAATAGTGAACAGCCGTCCGTTGACAGTAGAGAGCGCGAGCTCCACCGATCATCCCACACCTCTGACTCCAAGCATGCTGCTAACGATGAAGACTAAAGTGCTTCTTCCCCCACCTGGCGTCTTCCAACATGCGGACCTATATTCGCGCAAACGCTGGCGCCGTGTACAATACCTCGCCAACGAATTCTGGTTGAGATGGAAAAAGGAGTTCCTACAGACATTACAGCAACGACCAAAGTGGATTCCAACCAACAGGAATATGAAGATCGACGACATCGTCATCATCAAAGAAGAAAGCCAACCAAGAAACAGATGGCAACTGGCCCGTGTTGCAGACACATATCCCGGCGACGATGGTCTTGTAAGGAAGGTGAAGTTAGCAGTTCCTCCCAAGATTGATGCCGACGGAAAGAGGAAATCACCTGTTACCTTCTTGGACAGACCAATCCACAAGCTTGTACTTTTGTACTCTGAATGAACAGCAAGACCAGGGAATCCCCATCGAGGAGCCATAACAGATAACCGGAACACTGTATTTTGATTTGTTTTTGTTAGTAAATTGTCATTACAATTTAGGAGAGCCATGTAACGGCTATACGACTGATTATATAATTAACGTTAGACATATGATTCCGTTCACGAACGTGTCACACAATCAACCGCTTGTAATTAGATATATCGCTAGACAGACACTCTTATGTTGTAATAAGACGGAATAACGATCAAGAACTGCAGAATAACTGAACGTAACGATTTTACAGGAGAAAGAGGTAAATTATCACCCATCAATTACATACCTACCTAATAGTTTTGATTATCTATATATACATGGAAAATGATGTAATTTGTAGTATTTCTCGTGCCGGAAGTATTGATCGGCCACGTGCCTAGTAAGTGAACTTGCTATTGTATTAGTTAAATCATTGTAATCCTTAGTTTTCTAATCTTTATTATTATTATAATTTAGTTTTTACGTGACTCAATAAAGAAACGAACGATGAGCCTCAGTATACTGCTTGCTAAACCCTTCTCCACGGCCAACCCGGGGAAACAACGGTGACCTTGAACGACCTTGAGTTCCCCAGCCGTAATAACCTCATATTTAATGTTCTCCCTGTTCACAGGTTATGAAACACGAACTGCATCTGATGCTCTAAGGATGCTGATTACATCTTCCCTTGTGGTTTTAGTAGCAGTTGCAGTAAGTAAACGGAGGGGGACACTCTGGAACCTTTTTCGAATTTCACCAAGACCGATATATGCATCTCTAAAGTCATGTCCCCATTGACTAACACAATGTGCCTTATCAATGACAATCCAATTCAACTAGTATGGAAAGCAATGTATAATAAATACCTTGGCGTGTCACTCAGTTCACCATGAATAGCAGTGGCAAAGAGGTTGTGAACTGCACACTCAGCTACCTGATCAACAATCAGTGATTTTAGAGGTGACACAACAATAGTCAGGCCCATAGATAGGTGTGCTGGCAGCTGATATATTGATGACTTTCCTCCTCCTGTTGCAGCAGACACAAAGCAGTCATATCCAGAAATAATAGCATTGATTGCTTGCTCTTCAAAGTCCTTTAATGCAGAAAATCCCCATTCCTTTTTTAGAGTGTCAATGAGTTCATTGGGAGCAATTCTCTGAATGCTTCTGACTGTAGTTACATCTGGACAGATAATTAAATTAGCTGACAGTGATGAAGATAGATCATCAGACTGGTTCATACATGTAGGAGTACTTTGTGTTGTTTCCTGGATGTTGTGCATAAATGTTCTTGAACATTCTATTTTAGGTTAGCCAGTGGAAGACCTTGATTTCCAGGCTTGGTAAATTTCGGTTTTCAACTCAGAAACAACAGTAATTTATTTTTTCTTATCACTTGAGAAGGGAGACAGGAGGTCACTAGCCAGTAATACAAAGGCAAACTTGCTTGCTGCATGAACGTTGTAAAGAATTATACAACAGTTTAGTAGAAGAAAAGTCCCTTGGAAGAAATCGAAGAAATGATAAAGGAAAGACAATAGCAGAGTTACAAGAAAGGCAACAGCGCAGGAAATTGTGTGAACTAAAAACAAAAGTTGAGACAGCTTTATGGTTTTCAGAAACATTTGGTTTGAAGATTCAATCTGCTTCTTTCCAGGATGAGAAGTGAACAACACACATGCTTGATTACAGTTCTAAAGAAAATAAAAAAAATGTAAAAAGACCTTCCAGAAGAAGAACAAGATAAAGTAAGAGAGATACTGTATATCACAGGCAAATTTTTGCATTGCAGAGGCTGCCTACCATGAGTTGACAATGGTAAATGGGGTGACCAGTTACCCAGATCTTATTTAATAAGGCAATGCAAACAAAATGTAAACCAACTCTGCCATGTTTCAAGAACCCCTGTTAAAACATAATATATAATAGATCTATAAGTAGAGATAATCATATATTTTAAAAAGGTATGTTTGCCACTTCTTTGAGAGACAGTTTGAAGCAAAATCAAATAAAGTACATCTATGTATATTATTCAAAGGCAAAAAACTGGATTTCCCTTTTCACTTCAATTGATCGTGAATGCCAGGGACATCATAATAAAAATATTACTCCTTACATGCATGCAATGGTCTACCATGTCCCCAAGTTCATGAAAAAAAACACACAACGGGATCAAGAATTTACAGGGCAAGGTATGGCAGACTGAATAACTGGAATATTTCAACTCAAGCATTGAAATAATAATTAAAACAATGTATAAGAATTGTCCAACATTTTCTCTAGGTGTTGAGAAAACAACGGTGATTGCAGGAGGATTCATCTATATAAATCCAACAAATGGGATGCCCCAACTGATGTGCTATTGGTATGCAAAAGGATGGAAAACCTAGCTGAATGTGAAAGAACACCAAGGGAATACCAAACAAGAAATATCAACTATTGGAGCAGTCAAATAAATGAAAAAAGGGCCAGAAAAAAGCTGTCCCTGGTTCCTTGTGATAATGCTAATGATACAGCTAACATTGATATTGAAAGCCTTTCTGCATCAGAAATCAACAGCATCTAAAAAGTATGGGTGTTATGACACGGCTTAGAAATATCAACAAACTTCGAGAATTACTTCAAGATGCTTTAGAATGCCGACAATAAACCTGTGAATCATTAAAGCTAAATGCTACTAAATTGTTCAAAATCCTAAAGTTTCCATTGTTTAAGCAGTGAGCTATTTAGTGCTAATTAGTCTATACTATTTCACAGGTTTATTGTATTCTGAAGCTAAGGAAACATCCTAAAATTAGATAATCTCTCTCTATGCAATGTTCAGAAAATGAAAGACTGTTTTATCGGGCTATAAAGATTCATGCATGCGCCCAATTGGACCTGATTGGACCAATATTATATAATATTGCTCATGAATTATAACTGAGTCTTAGAAATACAATTAACTGTCATGGAAAGCTATTTATTACACGTATCACGAGAATTTCATTGCATAAAGATCATTTGTAGAAATACATACGCTATATTTTCACATGTGAAAAAAAGCGATACGTCCAATCAGTATCGCGTATAGCTTTTTTCACATGTGGAAGTATAACCAATCAGCAACAACTTAAAAGTGATTCAACTAATGAGAGTCGTGCGTCTGTGCATCATTAGCACTTAAATGGCTTTCCAGATTTTGAGCTGAAAAAAATGGCTGAAGCGAGGGAAGGCTCTTCTAGATTTGTCTCTGTTGATTGTTCTTTGGAAGAATTTAAAAATCAACAAGATAACAAGAATACACTTAGCAAGACACAAAGAGATATCTCGTTACTGAAAAAGTTTTTGGTTTCAAATAACGAGCCGAAAGAGCTGGAAAATATTGATGCAAAAGATCTTGACGACTACATCGCTAATTTTCTACTTCAAGTTAGAAAACAAAACGGAGAACAATACGAACCTACATCGTTAAGGTCTTTTATTTCAAGTTTTGATCGATACCTTCGAAAGAAAGAGTATCCCTCGACCATCATAGAAGGAAAACAGTTCAGAAAAACAAAAGAAGTTCTGGTCGCCAAGCAAAAAGAACTCAAGAAAGCAGGGAAAGGGAATAAACCAAATGCTGCTCGTACGCTAACTGACGAAGAGGTGGACATTCTTTACGGCCAAGATTTACTCGGTTGTTCAACCTCAGAGTCTCTCATTAACACGTTGTGGTTAAATAATACACAGTTCTTTGGACTGAGGGGTTGTCAAGAACACAGGGATATAAGATGGGGTGATATTGAGCAAAAAACAACAACCGATGGCACAGTGTATCTGGAATATAACGAAAGACAGACTAAGACCAGGACCGGCGCTGATCCCAAAGACTCCCGTACAGTAAAGCCAAAAATGTTTGCTGTCGCTGGCAGTGAAAGAGATTCTCTCAGGGCTTATCAGCTCTACGTTTCTAAAAGGCCAGATGATATGAAAACTCCTGAAAGTGCTTTTTATTTGGCCATTAATCACACTACAAAAGCTGTAACTACAAAACCTTGGTTTAAGTCAGCTCCGATGGGAGTTAACAAACTCAACTCACTCATGAAAACAATGGCAAAGAAAGCTGGATTAAATGCTGAAAATCTCACAAACCACAGTGGAAGAAAAAGAATGATACAAAAACTTAATGACAGAGGAGTACCTCCAACACACATCATGCAAATCTCCGGTCATAAGAATGTCCAAAGTTTGAACAATTACAGCAACCTGTCGGAACGACAACAGAGAAATATATCGGATATTCTGAGCTACCCTGGACCATCTTCGAGCGCAAGTATTTATAATGTTTTAACTCTTAATGCAACTAAAACAGTACAAGAATCAACATTACAGCAACCTTTAACTCTTTTTCAAGGTGCTTCAATTCAGGGAGGAACATTTAACATCTCTGTCAATGCCTTAAACCAAAGTCCGACTTTGTCGTTGTTAACTGATTCTCCATCCAAAGTCCAAAAAACCTCGTCGTTACTTTGTCATTGAATCGGATAGTGACTGAATCTGAATGAAAACTGTACAAAGTTATTATTGTTCTTACAACTTTTGCCAGTCTAGCTGCTTTAGTATTTAGAAAGACTTTAAAATAATTCATTTGAAGAGTTGATGTACTTTGATGTTTTCTATTTCTATTGATATTGAATCATTTAGCTGACATTTGGTTTGATTATGTGAGTCTTTAATTTGCATAACTATTACAACTATTTTATGAAAATTCTCGTGATACGTGTAATAAATAGATTATAAGATGGAAAGTACGTACGCCGCACTTTCATTAAATAATCACTCTCTATATATACTATATATACGAATATTTCAACAACAAAAAATGCTGTCTTGGACATGAATACTGAATTGCAGGTCAAGTCGTTGCGATATAATTATAAAAATATTTCAGAAGCCAGACAAAAGCAACAGCTTAAGTAGCATTATTATAAATGTATAGCAAATAGAACTATTTTTACAAATACTGAATTCATTTCCATCTAATTTTCATGAACCAGACACTATTTAGTAATGTTTGTTCAGTATTCACAAGACAACATGCTTTTTAAATGGTGTATCTATGTAATTGTACGTACAGTTTCAGAACAATTTTTGCAAATTGCAGGGTTTCCTTACAAGAGTAACAATTATTCTTTCAAGTGGAACTCTTGGGCTTGTTACTGCAGCATTACCGTTAGATATGGAATGGAATGGGGTCCAGGAAAGAATTGGTTTTATCTTGACTGGAAAATGAATAGTTTTCTCCTGGCCATGTATGTCGAGATAATACCACCAATGTTGTGGTAGAGGAAGTCGGTACAAGTCTTCTTTTTGTAAATATGGTGACCTTTGTGCTGAGAGGGTCTTCCTTTTCTATGGAATACATAGCGAGCAATGTCATGATCCATCCATAAATAGATTGCTGCTCGGGAATTTCCTCTTAAAGCACCTAGTATAGCACTGTAAAAATGCTTACAAGCTTCTTGCAGTCTTTCCTCACTAGGTTTTAATGGGTTGTCATAGTTCCTGAAAAATATAATTATATTTAACTTATTTATTTATACAGCATAATTTTGGAGTTTATACATGTAAGCTAAATGTATATCACAATTTATAAATGCGTTATTGAGTGCATCATACAATCCTGGCCAAAATTATTTGGGACACTAGTTAATTAGCAAAAAAAAATTCAATATAAGCACCTTATTGCCTTCCCTATCCCCCTCCCCCCAGTACAATGTTGTCTCCAACTTTCATTCACGATCGGGGTTCGGAGTGGACAACCATCAACATTGCTATGGGGGAGAGGGGAGGGAGGGAGTTGGGGGATCTCAAGTAACATGGATCTTTCATGTTTAGATCAATTAGAAGTCAAGTGTTCCAATCATTTTGGCCAGGATTGTCTGAGAAATGCACATAATCTAATATGAGCGATTTTGAACTCATAACCATTGGGAATCGTATCTGGTACGACAAACCCCCAGTTTGATGTCAATTTTAATAAAAAGTACTTGATTTTATAAGATGTTCTGCGAAAAAGATTTTCAATTCCGAACAATCCTTGATTTGTTATGAATTTTTGAAAGTAGTTAAAAACGGCTTTTTCCAAGCGGTTGCGGACCCGGGATCGATAATGTTGGGAGACTGGGCCGAGCTTGGTCGTGACATGTACTAGGGACAACAACAACCGAACATATTCCAAAATCACTAGAACTTCTGAGAGATTTCACTTTATTCAGGTCTGTCAGGAGCCCATATTGAATTTAATTGCGGCATAGAGCAGTACACAGTATTCTATAATCTTACTGTCAATAATAAGCTACATTTTGAGCCCTATATACGGCTGAACAAATTATTATTAATGCAAATGATGGGCGCCGGGTGAATCCCTCTGGCACAACGCTAGCTACAGGACTTCAAAAATTAGATTGATCGCTTGTAAAAAAGTCAACTAGATGCATGGTTTATGGATGTAACAATTACCCAAACCTTCAAGAAGGTATTGGTCTTCATTTATTCCTATCTCAGGCGATGACCGACCAGCTAAAGGACAGCGAAATCACTGCCGCTGAGACCTAAACTCGATAAGTGGGATTTGTGCCGAACCGTAATAAAAGCTCAAGCTTTTTATCTAAATACATATTTTATGTTTATAGCTATAAAGATTGCATATCAACACTGGGAATGAGGTTTTAATATCATCGAAATACACAAAATTAAATTGTTACTGTACGTATACAAGCGAATACAAGCTGTATTTCAATCTACAATTTTGTATTCGATATTGTTGTATGTGGATTCTCTGACATCGTTATTTATTACCGACAGCTCAGTGGGTTTATCTGAAACAAAAAAGGAGAACAATAATTGTTCTTTTGCTATAGAATTTATTGAAAAATACTTCATATTTTAACATGATAATATAATGTAAATATCGCAAATAAATGTGTTCTCTGATCTGTTTTTAATTCTATCTTTATTGTAAATCACAGTTGTCATCTCTCCGTTGTTGGTTCTGTAGTACAATAAACTTCTCAGGCAGACACTAAATACGGCTGCAAGGGAGACGTAATATAATAGACCCAAATACCGACTATGGACTATTGTTTACGGAGATACGGCAAATAAATGTGCAAAAAGTGATTGTACACAAGAAATTATAAAAATTATCCTCAGTTACCCTTAGAAATATAGTAGAGGTAAAACAGTTTCATGTACGGAATTCGACCCAAACGGGACTTCACATAAACATAGAGTCATATGTACATGTAAGCTTATATAGCTGTACGTACCGTACGTCGATATACGCTACGATGAATATGTCCGATGTGTTAGTTTTCTTGTATCATGGACACTTGGGACACTTGTATTGCTCATACAACATATTGTCTTCGTGTTATCTGTTTTCCCAGACTGTTTTTGATGATTATTATTGCTTTTGATCGATGACTTCAGTACTGGAGAGTGTATAAACCCGCAGGGTGTAAACGTACTTCACCGACCTGAGTTTCACGTTCATAATGCAGGCCGTAAAGACTATATTTTATACTCGTAACTGCTCTGTAGTAGCCATTATAAGGATATGGAGTACTTTTCAAGGGATCCTAATCGTTTTTCTGTCGTTCAATGCTCGAAATTCAGAAGCAAAAGTCCTTGTTCTTGGGATAAAATTCCTAGTATACATATGTGAAATTGTAAGCCGCTTTCGAGCGGTTCCCTAGTAGACGTCACTCGACCCAGTCTCCAAAAAGACAAGAGGGACCTCAAAATAAATAACTCAAAAATTCATAACAAATCAAGGATTGCTCAGAATCGAAAATCTTTTTTGCAGAACATCTTATAAAATCAAGTACTTTTTATTAAAATTGACATCAAACTGGGGGTTATAGGCACTTTAATACAATGATCAGTATGGAGAATATATTGCACAAAAAGCAACCAAGTGTGTGCACATGTGTAAATATGATATTTTATAGTTTAAGTCATACAGGAATTGCATACCACAGTTTAAACGTATTTCCTTTATTTCTAATTTTGTCTATCCCAAATCACTAGTGAATTCCACTCCAATAGTACAATTGAAGTTTTCTTTACAATCTCATTACGTATCATATTATCCCCTTATACGCCCTTATCACGTAATAACAGTAATCCTCTACAGCTCACAAAAGTTCAACGATCGTTTTGAACATTATTTGTTAGTGCGCGCGCCGTCGCGTGACCAAAAACGTCTATTTTCACGACAGTAAACAACGGCACCTGATTTCTATAGCGCAGCATGGGAAGAAAACTTAGCGCAGAAAATAGAGCTTGAGTACTGCTTTACAAAGACCAAACAAATCTAAGTTACCGTGAAATAGGACAAAAATGCCAAATTTCTAAATCAACGGTATATAGGATATGTAATACAAAAGGAAATATCAAACAAACCATAAGTAAAGCTGGCCGGCCAAAAGTAATTGACAAGAGGATGGAAAGAACATTGATGCGAAGTTTTCTTTATCTTCGCCGCAAATATGTGAACTTTTCCGCTAGAGATTTAATTGTCGAATGCGGGTTTGACCTGAACATCATTCATCGAAGAACCATCTCCAGATATTTGAACAACAACGGATACAAGTTAAGGCAAGCAAGAAAGAAGGGTCTACTCAATGACAACGACAAGCGGTTGAGGAAGTTATACGCGCGTGAAAAGGTATTAAGAGCTGAACCACATTTCTATAACAACCACATAGCCTTTTACCTCGATGGAGTTTCTTTTATCTACAAGAACGATCCGCGGAAGGCCGCAACTCAGCCGAAGTCTCGAGTTTGGAGAAGCAAGGCCGAAGGCCTTACACTTACTGCAAAAGGGAGTAAGAATCTGGCTGGAGGGAAACGCCTTCATATAATGGTAGCCATAGCGTATGGAAAGGGAGTGATCTTTACGACATCTTTACGAAGTTTACGACAAAATGGACGGTGCTTTTTTTGCGGAATTCATCAGGATATAGTCAGACGAGTAAAAAAGCGTTATCTGTCTGCCTTAAAGGACATAGAGTGTGATTTGCACTGTATTCCTGCTCGTTCACCGGACCTAAATCCTATTGAAAATGTGTTTCATGTGGTGAAAAAACGTCTTGAGATAGAAGCAATAGATTGCAATATCACTAAGGAATCATTTCATAGTTTTAAAGAAAGAGTGTTGCGTTGTTTCGACGGCTTTGATATCCCAACAATAGACCGTACAATTGAAAGTATGTCAAGGCGAATTAAAGCCATCATAATTGCAGGCAAAAGGATTCATTATTAAATATTATTATATAATTTCATATCCAATGTATCTCTTCTGTGGTATATAGATTTTTTACTTCCGGTTTACAATGCGAGCTGTCATTCACACCGTAAACGCAACACTAAACGGTAAACAAACCACTAAAATGTAAGCTCACAACGCTATATTCTTAGAGTACTGTGTGCATTACTACGTAATCTAGGCCAATGCAATATATCTTTCTTCCTAACCGATAAACAGATACCAATGCTAACAAATGAATACAATACAACGGTAAACATATCGATAGTCAGTTTATAAAGGAAATAGATCATTAACTCTTAATTATTCCAAAATGGGGTTTTGCAGTGTTGACCGTTGGGATTTCTAAGTTTTGCTTCTGTCATGACTCTGTCCTCTCGTAGGCTGAGTACTTAGTGTTGACAATTAATCTGGGAAGAATAATACGTTGTATGGCAGCTTATTTCATGTCGAAACAAGGTAAAAATTATCTGTTTACCGTTGTCTTCGTAACTCGATAAGCCTACGCAGCCGTGTTTAGTGTCGTCACGCGAACACGGCTGAGTAGGAGACTATGAATAACTTGGCACGTTTTAAACAAATATATATTCCAAAAATTATTTTATAAATATATATATATATATTTCTAAAATATATATATATTTATTTAATGACACACCAATGAGGTGAAGCACCTTCCGCATGGTGGGATATGTTGTTGACATTCTGCAGAAATCTGGTGACTGAACGAAATGATCTTCCATCTCACCGCCATCATATCTGTTTCGCGATCATCAACCACGCCATTCTTAATAAAGATCAATGGCCACTTGTTTGTACAAAAGATGGGGGTGTCTTTTGTTAACTCGATGTCTTGGCTGAAATGTGTTTTGGGTGCGGGGAGGTGCACAACTTCACCCTCCAACATGAGTAATAGATCGTGCCATGGTATTAGATGGTATTAGACGCCTACCCAAGCAAAACTACCCGAGGCAGGATTACAGAATGACTAGTAGAGCAAAGTCAGTGGCATAAGAATAAACGTTTTCCCACAATTTGCTGGGCCAACAATCATAAGGTTGCGGTGTTTGCCACGCCCCATCGTTAGTGCTTCTTTGATTGCATCACCGAACGCATGTACACCAACGCCGTTTCTCTCTAGGGTTTGTTTGGCGCACTCTAGCCATAGTCCATTTCATAGTGCAACGCAATCCGCCTTAGACACTTCTTCTAATATCTCCATGCGACTTTTCTTAGAGCGAGCAATTTTGGCTTTAGCTGTTTTCATCTCCCATGTGGTAGCTAACAAGTCAGATATGCTTTTAGTTGACCTGTTGAGAATAAACTCCACTAAGTCAGTTTTTCCCTGCTCTTTCTGTTCTTGTGCGAGGGCATAAAGATATCTTGTGATAATGTTTTTCCTCACGATGAGGTCTGAAACCAAATACGGCGTGAGATGCTTTTTTTTAGGCACAGGTTTTACACGCTTGGCTGCCTTACTAGTCCTGGGCCAGGCTTTCTTGGTAGGGCATTCTGATGTTTCTGCAGTACTCTTTCGCTTCTCCATGCTTGTTCTTGGATTTGGCGTATTTTGCAGATCTGGGTGCCCATCTCTTTCTTCGTAGTCCGTGTCACTTTTGGTTACATAACGCCACGCACTATAGTAGTTGTGATGGACATTGGAGTAGTGGACGCTCACGCCAAACCTTTCCTGTAAATATCTCTTGGAAGGCAGCCATCTCTGTACTTTGTTGAGCTTGATAGCCATATGATAATGCTGCCCATTATCACTATGGTTCTCGAGGCTACAGCACCAGTGAACAACTTCAGCAGACCCTCGAGTAAAGGATTCCACAACAGCTCGAGAAAAATAACATGGTTCAAGTAACATGGATCTTTCATGTTTAGATCAATTAGAAGCCAAGTGTCCACATCATTTTGGCCAGGATTGTAGCTGTATGATTGTTGTTTCTGGGAATTGCTTTGATCAAGATGGATACAATTTATACAAGCAAATGAAATAAGCTTGTGACTTTATATATATTACCATAGTAGTTCAGAGGTGAGATGACTAGCTGGTTCCAATGTACAACTTTCCATCGGCCAATTATGCCATTTGATCAAGTATGTATCTTCGCTCTGAGTATCATCAAACCAATACAATGATTACTCGATATGTGACTCGTTTACAAGGGAAAAACACGTGTAGCAGAGGCAGACCATACCTTGTTTTGCTCCTTTTTAGAAATTATCCTTTTGACTATAAATTTTCAGAGTACATTTTTAGTTTCTTTGTATTTTTGGCTTTATTTCGAACATCAAGTCGGAAGACATGTTGTTAAGTTGCCAATAAAAATTTTGTTCTTCATCACGAGAACATAAACTAGACGCCATATTGGATTCTCATCTCATGGCACAAACTGTTGACGTATTCCGGGTTCAAGATGACTGGGATTTCTCGCCATGACTTGGAAAAGATAGATAATAATCCTATAAATAAATGTCCAAAGTTTCACATTTGTCGGATACTTTTAAAGCGAGTTACAGAGGAATTTATGTGCAAAATTTTTGGTGAGCTATTGCTCTTTTTCATTAGTGCTGTCGGAAAGCATTCTGAATGTTCTGTTGTGAAGTCACAGAAGACGCCGGCTCTTTACAGTAATTGCAACACTGGCAGGAAAGACAAGAAATCATGGTGCAATGTGCAGCATTCAATTCCCAAATCTACTCCAAATCGGGATATGCAGTTAGTTTTTTCAGATTTCCTAAAGACAAAGCTCTGCTCAAGGCTTGGATTCATTCCATAAAACGAAAAAACTTTAAACCTACTGAACACTGTCGTATTTGTTCTGTTCACTTTACTAGAGAATGCTTCGAGCAAAACCTTGACGTTCTTGACCAACTTGGGATCAAACCCACAACATTTACATTAATAAAGGGCGCTAATCCCTACAATCTTCAATTTTAATACTGGAAATAAAGATCCTAAACGTAGTTGCTCGTCAGACGTCGAAGATCGTCCAGCTTATTCAAGGCGAAACAAAGTAGAGGTGTGATACAAGTTATATAGCTTTAGCTTTTACCAGTTACATTCACAGTAAAATATTTTTTGTTTTACTATATGATACAAATTTTAAAGTATAGTATTTTTTAAAACAATTTAGATGTTGAAAGAAGAAAAAACAGAGGAATCCATCTCACTCGATCCAAGCGAATTTATACCGCTAAACGAAAAATATGTACTTTCATTGTCCGTGGTCGACTACATTCTGGAGAGGAAAAAAGCATGACAAACACTAGCACCAATACTGAGATTGATGAACAACAAATTACCGAGGTAAATATTTCTTAAGAATTTTAGTTTCATTTGTTTTCTGGCCTTTAAAGGGGAACTGAATACAAAATTTATTTTTTCAAGAAAGTTAAATATCACTTATATTAACATTACTCGAGTATAAATTTTTGTAAATCGTTCTTAGATATCAATATAATTTACGTTCGATATGGAATATCATCCGCCATTTTGCCGTTTTACCGTTGGCTAAGATCTTTTTCTTTGTGACGTCATTTATGGGGAATATTAAAATGCGTTCACAACATTCTCTCGGGTACAAGAAAATACAATGCACTTATAATTACTTTATATTGTGACTGCACTTTCCCTTGGAATAGGTGACGTCTATTATGGGGAATAATTACTGAAGTGAGCCGCGATCATTTCAGCAGTAATCTATGTGTTTTTACAATTAAAACTCAAGTTTCTTCTCCATCAAAATAAAAACAATTGAAAATTATTTCAGAAAATGAATGTACACAACATTCTCTTTGTTTTTATCGAAATATAAATTTAGGCTACAGTTCTCCTTTAATATGCCGACATAAAATTATATATTCCATGTAGACTCGAAGTAATGAAGAAATGTCTAATATGTTGTTCTCTGATAAATAACAATAAATTCTGCACTTACAAATCATATCATATAGAATGTTATTCAGACAAAGAGATTCAGTGCTCTGCGGACGAGATCGCTGGCAACCAGTCAGTAAACCATGAAATTTACAATGAAATCGACGACACCCAGAGTAATGATGATATCAGTGACAAGCAATCTGACAGTAATGAAGAATGGTTAGTTATGATACATTCATCTACAACTTATGCAATGTTGTAATATTTAATGTTATTCAGTTTTTCTTTTTTTTAAACATTAGCTCAAAATACTTTTCCACCTGTAGGTTTATTGTCTGCACTTATATAGCTGCTGTACTCCAAACGCTTTGTCAATTATTTTTCCCTTAGGACAGTAGATGGACTAGATGAATTGGAAGCTGAATTTGATGTAGATCAGGATATAAAGGATGAAAACGATAAAGAGTATCCAGAACCGTCTTCACCTTTTGGGCGGAAGTATATTGTCTTCGAAAGTTGTTTGCTTGAGCTTTTCAAAATATGCCCTAATACGCCCTATGCACGAGTGCTGGTTTTCGAGATCAGGATACTAGAATCTTTTGACATAAAAATGACCACTGCCATCTGAAAAAGCAATTATTCATCATTTTATTTGGAAAATTTCAAAAGTATTGGATAAAATCCCGCGAAGATATCGTAAATGACATTTATAGGGTTTAGTATGATATTTTGCCGTCATGAGTACACAGCCTCGTTCTGGTGTATTTTCAGAATTAAAAACGTTCATAACTCTGCAAGGACATGTCATTTCGTCCTAAACCTTTTACACTTATAATCTTATATAAATATGTTCTTTTAGTGGAACATGTTAAACACGAAGACGTACTATAAAAAGAGAGGTACCTAAGGTAAGTTCGTTGGATCTGTCAATCAAATCTACCGAGACGTCACAGAGAGAGGATCTCAAGAACTGCAAGCTCTATAAATCAATCAAATGAACAAGAAACTGGAAATAATAAAATTCTTATGGTAATTTGAACTGGAACCGTTATAGCCGTTTTGAAGTCGCACGGCTCTAGTATTATAACTTATCGTTTCTTTCGTAGGTTAAAATTTACCCGCCAAGACATGGAAATGCCACTTGCGAATTAAATATACTCACAGCATTTTTTCGAAACCTTACCGGCCTTTACCATAAAAGTACAGAGATGTACAAATGCTCGACACTTTTACCTCGTATTGAACAAGACGCCTTCGCGGCGAACGACGTCGTTCGTCTTGTTATAGTGACGACGAAGACTTGTGTAATGAAAACAATACTCTTGTCACTTTATGTAGAAATGACCGAACATAGTTTTATGCTTGGAAATGCTTATTACAGGCAAAGAGGATTTCGCTTCATGAATTTGTAGGCCTGGATAAGAAGTATGGATGTTGATTGTTGTGATACATGGCGCGCGAAATTCAAAACATTCTTCGGTACGCATGGTGCGACTGAAAATCGTATAGATAACTACCGAATACGAAAAATATTGACACGTCTGTCTATTATAACTGTTTTAGACCTAAATTTACAATTTATTCATCGACTTTGCTGTTGAAATGTGACTTTATTAAGAAAATTATTTTACCCCGTTGTTCAGCCATGTTCAACCATTGTCCGCCATATTCAAACTCATTATTATTCAAAAAATTGTGGGCAGAGCGATGCCCTTTTATAGTGCGTCTTCGTGTTTAAACCTTGAAATTAAACAATTTAGAAAATTGATGTACATCAGAACGAGGCTGTATCTTCGCAGGATTTTATCCAATACTTTTGAAAATTTCCAAAAATATTGATGAATAATTGTTTTTTCAGATGGCAGTAGTTATTTTTATGTCAAAAGATTCTAGTATCCTGATCTCGAAAATCAGCACTCGTGCATAGGGCGTATTGTATGTCCAATTCTACCCTAAAAATAGCTGATATTGTAGGTACCATGGTAGTGATTGAATCTGAATGTATTAATGGTCATCTCAGAGTCTGGAAAAGCCAACTCTGTGATGACCTTTTGCCTTGGGACAACATGCTTTGTGCAGGAGCAACCTTATTTACAGGCAGCAATCCTGGAAGGGTGATAAACTTTTTCCAACACATTGGAATTTGCTACATTTCTATCAGAACATATTATCGAATTCAAAGGTATGAAAGTAAATATTAATCTGTAGATTATCTAAAGAAATCCTTGTATAGATAAATTAATATAAATTATTGTATTGGTAGGTTGTCTTTAATACCCGTAGTCAATCAAACTTGGTGTGAGGAACAGCAAACTATTTTAACATCACTGGAGGGGACATCTGTAGACATTGGTGGAGATGTGACTCACCTGAACATAATGCCAAATATGTTGTCTATCATATGGTGGAATTGATTACTAACAAAGTCATATATTTAGAACTTGTGCAGGTATTTGTTCCATTTGTGATATGAAAATAAAGATTGATAAACAACAAACCAAACAAAAAACATTCTTTCAGAGTAATGAAGTGAAAAGTTCATATCATATGGAACTAGAAGGTCTAAAGAGGGGAATAGCATTTTTAAAAGAGAGGAACATCTCCGTTTCAAGACTAGTAACTGATAGACATGCTGGAATAAAAAAGTACTGGAGGGAAAATGAGGGAAACATAGATTACAGATTTATCAAAAAGTATGTTTATTTCTTTGCATTTATTAATATTAATAAATAATGTATTTAAAAAAATTCCTTTCACTTTAGACATCACCAAAACACTTGAAGTTATTTCAAAAAAGAAGAACTGTTTTGCCCTTATTCACTGGCAACAAAGCATCTCAAACCATCTCTATTGGTGTGCAGCTACTAGTGGGGGAGATGGAAAATTAGTGGTAGCTAAATGGTTATCTATGGGCCGGGTCGCACTATACGAAATTTTGGTCAATTTTAGTTTACATAAGGATTAAAATCTGTCATCACAACATGTTTCCTAGTGCGACCACACTTTTTCCTGTTCACAAATAATTTGAAAATCGGCCAAAACATCAAAGACGCCGTAATGCAGGGGTACAGCTGCCTGATTTTTCCAAATTTTGCCTAAACAAAAGAAATCACAGCGGGAACTGTCAACGCTTGTCAGTTAAATGGATCACAGTGCCCCTCGATGTAGAAAGCGCGATAACTAGAGAACAATGCTCTTCCAAGTGCAGCTTCTGTTCAGCTACAACTGTAGCCCGTCTACATCAAGTTCTTCAATCGTGAGCTCGTCGTCAACCCCAAGAAGCACTGAATCTGCTGTAGAGCAAGAGACTCCACGAGCGAAAAAGACCTATGATAAGTGGACTCAAAATCAGCAACAATTATTGGTCAGTCTGAGGGCAGAAAAGCACGAAGACATTGAAAGCAAAGACTCAAGGAAAGCTTGGATTGCAATTACAAAGCAAATCAATGAGAAATTGAAGATTCAGAGAACAACAGATAAATATCAAAATAAGATGAAGTATCTCATCGATCGGTGCAAGATCGCAAAAGATTGGACTAGCAAGCAGACAGGAGGGCTGAAGAGAAAATCTCCATTTTACCATGAGATCAATGAAGTCCTTGAATGTCGAGATATTGTTACTCTTCGCCACGTGGCCGATGTAGGAACAAGCGCTTCACACTCAGACAGCGAGGAAAGCCCAACCAGAAAACGCAAGAGCAGAAAGAAAGAAAAGCAAAAAGAGGAGAAAGGCTGAACAGAATGAAGATGAGGAGAGGGAAATGCTAAGAACATAATTTGATGGCCTCAAAGAACAGAGGCAAAACATGAACAAATTCATGGAGAATTTTACACAAACGCAAGGTGAACAGTCTCAAACAATGAATGCTTTAGTAGGAGCCTTGACAACAAAAATTAAATCGTATGCATAAAAGTTTATTGACAATTAATTACGCCCCTTTATATACATTTTCATGCTATGGTTCCAGTTTATTACTAAGCGAAAAGTTCTCTGCATGGACATGAAATCATCAAAAAATTTACAATCGTTTTAAAATTAGTATTTGAAATTATATTTTTATAGATTATAATGCAATCTCATGAAATACAACAAAATGTTGTGAATGTTCATGTGTTGTTTGGGCATGAACTCTTTAATTCTCAGGTAACAAAACAATTACAATCATTTTGAAATCAGCTTTTATAATCATCGTATTGTAATTGCCAATGAGTCAGCCGAGCGAAGACGCGAGGCTGACGAGGCAGCAGCAATATACAGTACAGCCCAAAAGTTTTTCCCACTTTTGCGGTAGACGTTATTGCGGTTGTAAATGCGTTTCAACCGCAATTGCGGTTTGTAACTTCAAACGCAATTGCGCTTAGACCAAACGCAATTGCGTTTAGACAAAACGCAATTGCGTTTGAGGCCAATACTCAAAATGGTTAACCGAATCACCGTGTTCGAAATATATTCAGTAATGTGATCGGTCAACATGCCAACTTTTGTCAAGAGACACAAATCCTACTTTACTGAATTGTTTAATCGACTCAAAATACTCATTAGTTTGCAGGTCAGTAAATAATAACAAATCCTGCTGCTAGACTGATCGAAGTGTCGATCTAACTTGGAAAGCCAGACTGTCACACCAACGTGCTAATTATACGTCTGTGAATTGAAGTATTTGTTTTTACAATGTATTATTTCAAAGCCATCTCTCTGGAATTAGGTCAAGTTTTCGCAAAATAAAATAAATCATGGAGTATAAAACTGTGTTTCAATAATCACAAAAGATCATTGCAACAAAATCATTGTCCTTGTTGGCATTTAGCGATAGCTACGGCTAGTAATAAAACGTAAAGGACACAGTGATACAATAAAATGTCAGAAATGTTCACGTGTTGTTGATATTAACTTTAGCATGTTTAAGGGAGATTAGCTATGTAGTCTTTTAGAATATCTCTTATATCATCCCCATCGTTAACCACGTTTGCTGCTTGGTTGTGAGGGACTTGATCATCATATTCGTCATCCCAGTCATCGCCATTTCGAATACAGATATTATGCAAAACTGCACAAGCCACAGCATTTTTTAGCAAAACTTATATTGCTGTCAAAGTGTTTCTGTAGTATTCGCCATCGACCTTTTAGAATTCCAAAAGCACAATCAACTTGCACTCTAGCATACGGTTTGATAAACCAAGGACATAAAGGATAGGCGCTATCCCCAACCAAGTATGGTCCAATGTTATGACCATTTACATCCACTGTGGGTGCAGTTAGAATGCTACCTTGCTCTGCGTGCCTACATATTTCACTGCATCTACACACACGGGCATCGTGCATGCTTCCAGGAAATCAGCATGCAAAATCAATAAATAATCGTTGACCATTGACTACACCCTGTATTATAAAGTCATATTCTTGGTATCTTCTGAAATAGTCCAGTGCGCTATCCTCTGGAGTCTTTATTGTTATATGGGAGCCATCGATTGCCTCAACTATGTTCGGTAAATTACCGTGAGCCAAACGATAAAGTCCGAGTGCAAGTAAAAGTAAGTACTTTGCTTGGAGGTACACAGTCCCTGAATATTGAGTTTTGCCATACCAATCTTGGGCCCAAGATGTTGAGAATGACATTAAAAGTATCGCGGTTCAACCTTAATAATCGCCTGAAATGATCGCCTGGAATTGTCAAATCATTATAATGAATTTCGAACCACGATTGTACTGATGGGGAATCTTCCAGGCGTACGGAGCAATATGCATTCTATAACGACGGCGATTTCTTCTTCTAGCAACAGCCGTATTCAATATAGCCATGTATTCTGTTATCCAAGCATTATACAAAACAAAGAAATCAAACATCTGCTGTTGTTGACGTTGAATGTAAAGAAGAACTACGATTACTGTAGCAAAGCAAATCACTTGGTTAGGGTTCATCATTTGTCCGTGTCTGCCGCTGGCGGGAAGTTTGTGTTTACAAAATTGAGAATTGGCATGCAATGCTGTTGAAATGTAATATGCTTGTGGTTATGACCTTTCACGATTTATATTTGTAATGCGACTTTAAATTCAAAAGCCAAACTTTTGATCTTCCGGTTTATATGTCAAAAATTTTAACATTTTTTGCTGCGCCAATCTCAGATTTTGGTCATAATGCGACCTGCTCTTATCTTAAACCATATCAGTAACATTCATGAGGGTCATGATGAATTGTTCCCAGAGTGTTTACATGATGAACTGGAGGACAGAATGTGGTTAGAGAAAGGTAGAACACATACAAAATATTCCTAATAATAATCTCATTTTAAAGTAAACATACATGTACAATGTTTTAGTTTATTTTTATACTCTATTATAGGTTCTAAAGTATACAAGGAACTTCAATCAGTAATAACCAAAACCCTTCTGCTCAAGGATCTTGCAAAACTATCCTCATCTCACCAAACTTCACTAGTTGAAGTCCTACATAAAATAGATGTATATTTTGCCCCCAAACACACCTATTTTTTCTATCCATCTATGAAAGCAAGGTGGGTAGAATACAAAATTTGATCTGACTTATTCTTTAAACTTGATATTATTCACATTACAGCTATAATCTTTTAAATTCTCAAAATAATATAAATCTCTTTCATATTACAAATTGCAGACCTACATTTTAATGAAAATATCAACAAAGAACAAAGGACCATCCTAAAAGGAGAAAATGCTGGCATTGGTCAGTGGCTGATCACATATCCCAAATATAAGGAGGGTGCTGTTGCTAAAGAGATAAAGCAAGCTTGTATATGAAAATAATATATTTATACATTTACATGTAACTGCATGTGTACATGTGTATATAGATATAATATATGATTATCGATGAAATATCTATATTTCTTGTCTTTGAAAAGTTGATATCTTCACGTGATCTTCACACCTGAAGAAAACATGTTATCTTCACATGTGAGAATATCATATTGTAAAGTAAAAATTATTTCAAAATAATAAAAAATGTTTCATTTATAATTATATATTAAACATAATATTACATGGTCGCTTGCAGACACAAATTTTATCTTCTCGTATTGAATCTCTCTCACGCTTTTGCGTGCGCTCACTCAGGAGAGATATTATCAACATGTAATATGTGCCCATGCAATAACCTCTATATATGTAATATATCAAAATGATGTTTTTCATACCTAAAATATGTTCAACGATTCTTATGTGAATTAATACAAAGAAGGCGAGACTTTCCTTCATATATAGCTGCCAACAGAGATGTCATTCCTGACTTGGCATTAGTATCTAAGCCCCTCACAAGCAAGTATGCCAGAGTAGATAAATCTGAGGCAGTTGCAAGTCACAGAACAAGTTTCAACAATATATAATTTTGCAAAGAACATAAAATAGATATTCTTTTTATAAGCTATGTATTTATTAGGCTCAGTTTTCAGCCGTTGGGGTTTCATGCACCCGCAATACCTGTATTTATGAGAAGTAATTAGAAAATCTCAAATACACACATGAACATGTAAAATATTAAAGTTAGAGTGGTTGTCATAAACCGATGAAACACCTTATAAGTTACATGTAGCAACAACAACAATAATAGTGAGCAATAGCCAAATCACAACAAAAGAAAATAATGAATAAAGCATAAGCTAATGTGTATCAGACTAATGTCTATTTCACGGGTTTATGAAATCACTCTACTACAGTAGTGTAAAGAGCTAGCTAGAGCAATGTACCATGGCCGAGTATTTGCACTGATGCAATAGTTTTCTCAAGGCAAAATACAAAATACATGATATTACATCTACATCTACAGTACCGTTCGAAACTAACCTAAAATGGGCTCGCGCATGTGTTCACTCAGTTAGGCACGATTTTGCGCGCCCAGTGTTTGCTTTTAGCTCGCTAAAGCTCGCCCAAAGCTAGCCCAAAGCAAGAGTGAACCCAAAGCAAACACAACATACGTAGAATTAATGTAATAAAGATTATATTTGACGTCGATCTTGTCAACTCTTCATTGCATGAATAAATCGTCATGATGAAACTTTCAGCTTATGCTCGGAGAAGAATTGTTAATCTTAAAAGGCAAAAATTAAGTTTGAAGGAAATACAAGCAGTTCTCTTTAGTGCAGATAATAGGGACTTTAAGCATCGACGGATTTTCGGACGGCTACAGCGACCGGATATGAAGTATGTCTTTGATGAGACGTACTGAGCATGCGCTCAAGCGGCTACACCTCCCCTGGCACCCGTAGCGAACGTTTCTACTACGGCAAAATTCGAGTTTGACGTACTGGCGAGTACGTCGGGAAAAGGTTAGTGTTTTTATTTTAATTTCATGATCTGAAGACATAGTTTTAGCAGTTAGATGTTTGGAATTATATATGTTCTGCTTTGAGAGTATTTTTTGGCGACAAATTACATAATTTACTGATTTTTCCTTGTCCTTTTGAAGAGCACAGTTATGGCTGCCACGAGTGTGACGAGCTGCAATCGAACAGGGTAAGTATTATGTACTTCTGATTTCATTTTGTAAACGTCTCATCAAAGAAAAGGGTCTTAGATATAAAGGGTTGTTTTACTTTGCTATTGCTGTTTTATTTATTCTTAGGTTTTTAAGCTTTTTAAAGCTTATTTAATAGGATTGAACACCGATTGAACATGTAAAAAATGTAAGCTTAGTTCTCCTTTCAATCTATAAGTTTAATAGCGTTAAAAAGCGTTATAATTCAAGGATAATAAATATTGTTTTAGTTTGATTCATAGAAGATCTCATGTATGAATAGACTGAACTGATTTGTTTAAAATTTTATACACAGACCAGCCATGGAGTGGACAGAAATACACGATGTGTATATGTGTAGAGAAATATTAGTCAGGGAGCCTTTCAAACACAAAAACGGAAGTTTAGAGAAAGGAAGGATATGGAGCGAATTATCAGACTCCTTGAATAGTTCAAAGGATGTGACCTTTAAAGTCAACCAAAGGTCAGTAAGAGAAAGATTCACACTGGTACAATCCAGGTTTAAGAAAAAAAACAAGAGAAGAGCTAGCTAGTAGTGGAACAGCACCAGATGTTACAGAGCTAGAGGTACTCCTGGAGGAAATAGGTGAAAAGGAAAAAGCAGCTGATAGTCCAGTCAATCTGTGGTTTGTGTTGGAACAAATTGCAACAGAATTTCTGTCACCGCCATAACATCAAGGAAGGCTCTCTTATCAACATACTAAAAGTCCTCAAAAATCCCTGTGGTGGAACATCCCCAAATTTACCATTTTATAATTTGACCAAAAGCACAGGGTTCCCACGTCGAGAAAAAATTTAAAAACTCTCAAGAAAAAAAATATCGGCCCATTTTTCAAAGCTGTTCACTGATAAAACATTCTTAAGGTGGAATAGAATAGAAAAATATGCATTTCTTGACAAAATAACGTTGTTTGATGGTTTGTTCGCACCACAGGGTTCCCGCATCAACAAAAATAATAGTAAATGTACTCATTTCCCATGACGATTTAATGTTTAAACTACAGTAGAGTACAATAACAAAATATACTAGCTATGTATTTTCTAGACCATAAAGTGTATATTCTTATGCATGTTTCCTATCATTCAGGAAAGAATATCTCAAATGAAAAAAAATAACACATTGAAAAAAATTCTGGTTCCTTATGGGCATATATAAAAAAACAATTTTCATGTACTAAATTTTAAACATTTCACTGATTAGTTCAGTTACCGGCGTGATTAACAATATTGCAAAATTTATAATTTCACGGAGAACGTTAGTCATCTTCTTGCAGTCCGGCATCAAGATCGGGGAGCAATGAATTCGCACAGCTCTGGCCTTTACACACGCCACATGCAGGAGAACAATCCAAGCCATGCTTCTTGCAGGTGCATCTCTGGGTGCTACAATTGGATTTGCAGTTGCACCTTATCATCTCCAGCAGGGAGTCGTGTGCTGGGGGGAGGTCTGTGTGCACTGGAAGAAGCTTTCCTTCTGTAAGTTTCCAACCCCAGTCCTCTGGTTGAAGCTCTTGGTTGCCATTCCATTGCTGTACCTGGAAGTACGCCCGCAAACTGTGATATGCAGCTGCTGCTGACGTGGGTGGAAGACTTTCTGGTTGGACGCCGATTGTCCCTGTAGCGACTTTCTGCCAAAAACGAGTGTAGCGCAAGAAGTCCAGGTTTTCGTCAACTTTACCATTATACAAACATACAAGTGCCTTTTCTCCTGCTTTGATTACATCCTCTCTTGAAGCTGCTGAATGTATGAAAACAAGAGCTTGATCGCGAAATTCTGCGTTGTCTGCTACCTTCTTCAGTGCCACACCTTTGCCTAACCCGTGCACTCGCGATATCGTATCGCAACCAAGAATTGCATGCACAAACAAAATGTTCGCACACACACTGGGTCCAAGTGCCAACTTGGTTTCCTTGATATTCCATATTCGCCTTGGCTTTGTTGACCTGTGTCTTGGTTCAGGCATGAAGAACAGATCATGCATCTCCATGTCTGCGTGAAAACATAGTAGAACTAGCAGGTCTGTGTCATCCCCTACTAGCGCAGTTGTAGTGTATCTGGCTGACTCCACCGCAGTCTGGACGATGAGTAGGTCTGCGTCGCCTACAGCATGGGCTGACGTGCATCTGGCTGCTTGCAGTCGTTCGCTTAGGAAGTTGATGAACCTCTGCTTGTTAACTTTATTTGCCAGGAAGTCTTCTTTCTTGGATTGGAAGATCATATTGGAACTGAAGTTTACCGTTGGCCCGCAGGTTCCTGTGCGTCTCTGGTGTGTGCAGTCCTTTGTACCTGGTCCATCTTCATACCCGTCGAACACTACGGTTGCCTTGCCATATTTTCGCTCCACGTATTCGACATAATGAGTGAAAATAGTCTCGTAGTCGATCCCTCGAGGCCACGACACTCTGTGTAATAGGGCACCTCCATCAACAACATAGTGAACGTCACCTGTGGGTCTACCTGTCTGTTTTTCCTTCGACTTCACCCACATGGCGTCTGCCAACACTGGCTTGTTTGCCTGCCTTGGGAGAAGGGAGGAGTCAAACAGTGCAGGAGGGTAACTGCACATCTCAAATTTAAAGAACTCTTGGGGATTCTCAAATCTTCCTCCGGTAGCAACAACGCTTAGCCTCTGAAATAACAGCTGAGGATCTACTTGTACAATGCCATCAGCGAATGTTACAGCAGTCTTCGACGCAAGCGTCACAGCTTGATCTTTCTTGCGGAATGAGAAGTCCTGCACTCTCTTACCCTCCATTGACACCAGTATTCTATCTCCAACTTCCTTGGCGTTATCTACATTGACATTCTCGTCTGCCACGACACCGGTCACAATGCTGCGCAAAGATGGGTCATCGGTGAAGGGATTCCTCAAACGTAGGTACGATGTTAGTTCCTGAATGTCATTGTGGTCACGTTGTTTTCTCGCTGTGGTGGTATCTTTGTGCTGCTTGCTAGTTTGATAGTAGACACCAGTAAGACTCTGCATTGCACTGTTAACCTCTGCGCATGCTGGCATGGACATCAGCCACACTAGGCGCTGTGTTTCTGTCATTCCTCGACCTCGGGTGAGTTCTCCAGTAGTTTTGACGCTATGCATAAGGACTTGTTCAATTATCAAGTCTGTGGACAACCCAGCCCAATAGCGGTCACTTCTTCGTACAACATGGAACCCGTCTTGAAAAGCCTTGTTAACATCGTTGTGCGTCTTCTCGAGCTCTTGCATCATCTGGAGATAAATGTAGACAGACTTGGCGTATAGGTTGTGCCCTGAAGCGGCAAAATATGGGAGCATGTCGTATGCTGCTTGGAGATGAAGATTCCAGTCCCCGGTCCGCTCTGCTTTTATGAATCTGCGAAGTATATCTATCATTGTCATATACTGCAACCAAAGGGCAGAGGTGTGGTGAGTTTGCATCAACTTTATATTGTTCTCTAGTTTCTGAGATAATCTTTGGAGAACATCTGCACTGCACACTTGCTCTGCAAGACTTGGGTCTTTCATCAAGTTGTCATACATCATTCCAGCTAGCTCCAGATCCTTATCAACAGCAGGTTGTGGTTCTTGACTGACCGGTTCCTCTTGCGGCCCTTCTTCTCTTAAAACCACGCCAAATTCATCACTTTCTGTGTTTTCGCAATCATTCACACTGACTGGAAGAGGTTTATCGAATGTGTTGCACACTAGTAACGTACTGAGTGCTGCGTCGACTAGAAAATGACCTCTGATAGCTCTTGCAATCGCTTTTCCACTGAGTATATGTCCCACAGCATTCTTGGCATATACCAGTTCAATGATGTCTTCAAGACCAGACCCAGCCATTAGATGACCAATGGAGCCAAGGAAGCTCATTTGGGTGTGAAGACCTCCTAACCTCACAATGATGGATCCTTAGTTTACTTTCTTGAGGCTCGTTCAACACAATTGTCAACGCCTTCCACCACAGAGGCTGGTCAAACGTAACAATGGGTGTAACGTTGTAACGATTAGCTTGTTCTGCTACAAATGCAAGTGTCGAATAGATACAGGTCAAATCTCCTGAGTCCATATCAATCATCGGAAGAAACGCGACAGACGACTTGCCTGGGTGGTTACCTTTGCACATCATTTGCATTGTTCCTGACCAAGACGGGCGCGGAGACTGCACCAATGGTTGCGTTAGCTTCAAAAGAAGATCCATGTTTGAAGACACATCTTGTACTTTGAGGTCCTTTAATTCTCTGTAGAGCAGCTGCGACGATTCATGGCTTGCATTATTGTAATATCGGATAGTTATCTTTCCAGCATTAGCTATGTCTTCATCGGTAACAGATTTCTTTGGAACTACCTTCTTACTTGTTGTTCCAGGTGTAACAGCCGCAATGATGCCCATCCCGTGAAATGTGTCCTTGCCATCTAAAGTCCTAGTGTTGTGGTCAACATTGTCTGCAATATACTGAATAAACCTTCCAGGAATAAAACCAGGTATCTCTGTTCCTTGATTAACTGCCGCAGATCTCTCAAACTTCTGGATCGTATAATATGAGGAACAGAAACCATGGGAATTCAGAGTCTCAATCAGAAACTTTGATGCGAAATGGTGGTGCATTTGAATCTCCAGCCCAAGTTGTAAGGGTGCTAAAATAACTCGTGGTCGTGTTCCTTGAATTACGGCATGTGCGATTGATGTGAGCTTTACGTCAATGTCTTTACCCGTCAATAGAAGTCTTAGAAAGAGCTTCAAAAGACTGGGAACGAATTCCATTGCTTGCTCAGTAGAGGACATGTCATTGGTACTCGGATAATCACTGCCTGAGGCATCTAAATTCTTTATGTCGCTCTTTATCAGCTTTGCTGCTGCCGAAACGATTCTCACTTTCTCTTCCTCGTCATTGTCGTTTTTCGGGGTACAGTAGAATTCATTGATTATGGATGTTGCGGTTTGCTGAAAAGTAACTATATTGGCTTTGTTCCTAATAGTAGTTATCACAATTTTATTTCTGAAATGTTCTTGAAGCTTCGTTTTCATATATCTAACACTAAATGCTTCCTCTTCCGATCCTTCAAGATATTCCTGCATCTTTTCACACAGATCGTTAACGGTGATCTGCTCCTCATTGTTTTCTTCTAGATACTTAGCAACTTTCAAAAATGCCACTGTCTTTGTACTATAGATGGGTCTTCCAACTTGCGGTCGTGGTCGTTTGGAGGCGTCGCTGGTCGAAGCGCTACAGTATTGTTGTGGGACCTGCTTTCCAGTTCTAAAATTTACACTACATTGCTGATGGTAAACAGCATCCGCAGCGTGAAGATCCCTGGCATACTCCAATCTGCCACGTACAGTGTCCGACCATTCGTCATTTCGTTTCATGCATAAGTCACTTATTGATTCCTGAAAATCCTTGGTTCTAACTGGTATTACGTCATATCCTTTTTTCCTTCCATCATATTTTGCAGGCAAACCACAAAATATGCAGTTCTCACTTGATCGGAATTGGGCTTTCGTAGAAAGTCTTGCGACCTGAAAAGGTGCGCTTGTATTTGATATATCCCTTGTTGAATTTGCAGCATCACGTGATAAGTCCCGACGGCACTTGACATGAACCTTTTGCCCAACTTCGGCGTGAATTTCTCCCCTACTAGACTTCTCGATTCCATGTACTCCCTTTTGGCCTAATACTGTGGTCGACTGACTATCGCCCAGATCATCATTACAAATGCAGCATTTCTCCATAGGCTCGTCAGTGTAAGATCTAAAGCCTTCCCTTAAAGCAATACCAATAACCTTATCAAATAGAATCCAGAAATAGAGTGAAAGCACGTGCGTGAAAGCTGTTCAAGTATATCGCTTGGATATAGCTCTCCCAGCGGCTTACCTTTTGTCGTAAAGACACTGTGAGACTTGGGAGAGTACTATTAGTAGAATAACTATACCTGGAGTTATGTAAAGCGTGAATTGCGTAGGTATTTATAAACAATCGATGAGCCAAACTTACAAATGAGCTATGATCAGAAACTCTGGTGTTAGCCGGTGAATGGAAACAATTTTCCCATGAATACAACGGTAAATCATGTCTCGTTTTGTTTCGTTTGGCTAGACCAAACAGATTTCATGGCTGGAAATTGAAATAAATTAACACTGCGGAAATGAGCCCTAGCCCTTTTGCAACTAAAATTAATTTTGGCAGTATAAACGCACTACATAAAATTTTACCGTTTTGCTTACAGGAAGGATAAAATTTATATTCAAGGACTTTTTTATGACGTTATGAAATAATACATTTTCTCTGTGTGGGAACCCTGTGGTGAACCAGCCTTTGCGAACAAACCATCAAACAACGTTATTTTGTCAAGAAATGCATATTTTTCTATTCTATTCCACCTTAAGAATGTTTTATCAGTGAACAGCTTTGAAAAATGGGCCGATATTTTTTTCCTTGAGAGTTTTTAAGTTTTTTCTCGACGCGGGAACCCTGTGCTTTTGGTCAAATTACAAAATGCTAAATTTGGGGATGTTCCACCACAGGGATTTTTGAGGACTTTTAGTATGTTGATAAGAGAGCCTTCCTTGATGTTATGGCGGTGACAGAAATTCTGTTGCAATTTGTTCCAACTGGACCCCAAAAATCTCGTAGATTGACTGGACTATGAGGAGATAAATGAAAGTAGCAAGAAAAAAGTAGAAACAGATCGAGAGAAGGCAGAAGAAATGAGAACCAACGCTATGAAGCGTTTAACAAGTAAACGAAAGAATGAGAATGAGGAAGAATGTGAAGCGAAGCCTAATAAGCGAAAAAGTGGAAGTGAGACCATTGAATTTCTCAGAGAGAAGTCACAAATGGAGAAAGAACTCAGAGAGAAAGAATTAGATCTCAAAAAGGTACAACTTGAGCACCAGGCCAAAGTAAATTCAGATTTTCACCACCAGATGAAAGACATGATGAACATCATGCAACAACAAAACCAAGCAATGATGACACTTGTATCAAATACTCTCAAAAAGTCTGGCTGATGTTTCATTGTGACATCATGTAAAATACAGGTAGGGTGCTCGCACTAAACCCATTAAATAAATACTAACTTTTAGTACTAAATAGTGCTAATTAACCCATTGACTCCTACACCGGCCGAAACCGGCCGTAAACATCGATACTGCTTTGAAAAATTCTAACTTTCTGAATTTTCGTAACATCGATCTCATGGCCAGTTATTAGTGACAACTAGAGAACTTTTCATATTTTAACCTCAAGTAAACTGATTTACAGGTCCGATTTCTGGGCATTAGTTCAATTTGTTTGCCATAAATATCAAAAATGCGTGTTTTTGACGCAATTTTACACCTCGAAAATGACCGACATTTGACTTGGATTTTCTTCCAAAATACATCCTTGCGAAACAAAACGCCACTTTCTCAGCAAACTTCCATCTCTCTTCTTGATATCGTTGTGAATTTTGCCCTCTCTTTTCCTTAACTCGCCGAACAATAGCCATTTCCTTAGGACCACTTTCGCTAACACGTGTTTTCCTTCTGCACGCCCGAAAAGGATGCCGGGAAACATCCGGGAATTTCAGCATAGATTTCCCCGAATATCCGTTTTTTAAGAATATATAGAGTGTCGAGCCACTCGGTCCTACAGGCAAAATATTGCACCGGTTGCATTCTTTTCAAGTTCAAAGTCGCCAAAAATGCCTTTGTAGGTCCTGGAATCCACCACAGAAAGACCAGAGAGACGATTTCACTTTGAGTCCGCCATTTTGGAAATTCTGAACGAGAGTGTCGAAATGTGTTCGTGAATTCGTATCTTCCTCCTGAGTTCTTCCAGGAGAACGGTCTCTACCACACCAGTCAAGCTTAATGATGCTGTCCTGGGGGCTTCTGTGGTGAATAATGGCTATAAACACTCTAAAAATGCAAAATTGACCGCTCCTAGTAGCTACGAGATGCTGTTCCTCGCGGAGATTCACGACAAGAGAAAGATTACGTCAGAACCTGAGCCCGTGGGCTTTCAGAACTGTCAAGATTTCCATGGAAACCCCTTATATGGAATCGAAATTTCCTACGACGTGATTAGGTCCAGAAAATCGCTAAAAAACGCAAAATAGCTCAGGAGCGAATGGGTTAAACAATAGAAAACAAAGGATTTAGTATTAGTACTAATTAGTACTAATATTCTGGATATCAACAAAACAAATTATTTATAGCATGTTTGTTAAAAACCCATCACATTTGTGGTTATACTACATAAAACTACTCTAGTTTGGATATATTTTAGTAAGAGTAGATGACTTAATTGAATTGAACCTGTAATTAATAAACTGATCTGTTCCCAGTTACACGAAGAGTGGAGAGCTATTCGTTGGATAAATCCTTATCCAGTGAATGAAATGATGCTGTTATTTATCCACTGAATAAGGATTTACTAAGACTACACAAAGCGAAACACATGGGAATTAGATTGCTATTTCATCTCTTACATGAAATCACTTTGACCAGTTTATCTGTTGTTTACAGTTATCATTTAGTTTTTGTCATGTTTTCCATGTTGTATCCATTAGGTACAGCTAACATCTATTATATCAATGAAATTGACAATACATAGCCAAGTCACTGTTTACTGTAACTGTTTACAAGTGACTAAATAAATGTAGTTTTTGTCATGTTTTCACTGTTGTATTTATTAGATACAGAATATTGTGATCCTCTGGGAGAGGGTAGTCATGGGACGACTGTCAATGGTGACTGATGTTCACCCAGAAAATCAATCACAACATTCTGTAAGTAGGTGGAATGCACCATCACACTTACTGCAAAAGCTTACAATGAATAATGAATGATTCATTAAAAAAAAAAAAAACTTTTACAAAATGTGCCATTCAATGTCAAGTTAGAGTACAAACACTAAAACCGTTCAATGTGTTGTACTAATTAGTACTATGTAGCACTAATTAAACAATAGAAAACAATAGAATTAGACCTATCACTATTTAGTACTAAATATTACTATTTTTGTTGCACACTTTTAGTGTTTGTACTCTATATGATGGCCTAAGTTTTCTAGACAAAGTACTGATTAAGGGTTGGAGGGTCAAGCCCAAAAAACTCAGAGGTCTGGTTACCATACAGGCAAGTTAGGGCATTTCTTAAAATAGCACTGACCACATAAAGTTTTCCTATACTACTCAAACCAATTTTCAAGTTTCGTTTGAAGTCTATGAATTTAAAATAGTTCACAATGTCACCAAATAGCCACTCAACAGCCACCCAGACAGTACTCATACTTGCATTGTAAGCCAGCATTTGTTGAGTCATGCCATTACCGCGAAATGGAACCTGCAGATGAACATGGAGGGGGTAGGCCAGATCCCCATAAATACACATGGGCTGACCAGTTGGTGAAAGTGCATTCTGTCTAAGTTGCTGAAGCAAGCCAGAATCAGCAAGCATGCCAGCATCATGTTTTCTTCCTTCTGCAAGGAAAATGATAAGCATAAACTATTATTTTTTTCATAACATTATAATAATATTAAACTTGAAATGGTACCAATAAATAACAGAATAACTGATCTGAACTACATTGGTTTACAAAATCAAGTATACAACTAATTCAAAACTGTTGTCTTGTGAATACTGTACTGCATACTAAATTGGGGCTCAAGTCGTTGCAATATAATTATAAACAAAATCACTATTTTCAGAAGCCAAAAGATATTTTCATAAGACAAAAAAAAATTAATAGCTGTTTATATATTTGAAGGAAAAAACTTAGTATTAATTTATTTTTTATGCTATGTCATGTTCAAGATGTTCGTACTAATTTTGTAACTATAAAGTTCTTACTTAATTATTGTACCTACCCACTGGTCCATAAAGATTAGCAATTAGGCCATTTGGAACTGCTATTGACTGATATTTCAAGCTATGTACTCGTTTATGACCATTGTATACTATTCTCTGATGCATGCCAGGTCTGGCTATGGGTCTAACAGTCCCATCGATGAAACCAAAACAATTTTGTAATGGTGCTGCTTTATGATGTATGGCATTAGCATATGTTTGAAGAAGGGCAGGGTCTAATATATCCATATTCCATTGTGAGATTCTGTGATGATGGGCGCCATAAATAAAGTCGAGAACACAGTTGGTAGCCATGCACAAAACGGGAACAGGACGACCAAATCTTGGCAACATGTCGCTGTATCTACAGGGATAAGCTAACCTCTTCAGAAGCATACACAAGCCTTCCATTCCCTCTGCTACACTTCTTTGATCGCATATGAACACATCAGGAATCTGTAATGCCTCTGCAAGAAGCGGCAAGTCTCGTTTTTTAACGCGAAACTCAGCCACGCACTCGTCGTCCTCCATGTCATCCAACGAAAAACGCCAGTATTGATCGTATGGCAAATCTAGGTTTTGTGATCTATTTACATCATATAAGAGCAAATATTCTTCAGCTGAAATCGTTTTGTCGTCAAATGCAAGAATTAAGTGCTCTCTAGCGTTTTTTAGTGACATTCTGTTTTTGTTTTTGTTTTGTTGCCGTAGCTCACCGTAGCGTTTGTTTTCGCAAAGCTGCTTAATCACTCAAATTTTCGCGGGGACGGTACCATTAGTCCCCAGTCCCCAAACGATGATTGTTAACTTCCGGTCGCCGTAGCCGTCCGAAAATCCGTCGATGCTTAAAGTCCCTAATATTGTAGCGTCAATTCCAGCAATTTCTCAATTTTTCACTCGATCCCGACTTTATGGATAGATCAAGGATCGAAAAAGAACAGGTTGACCGACCGTCGTCAGTGACATGCATCGGCAAATAATCAACAAAGAACTTGCAAAAAACAATGAATTATCCACGAAAGAAATTTGCAATATCATGTATAATCGTTGTGGTGGTGGTGTTCCATCGGTAAGCGCGATAAAAAGAGCAAGATATAAACTTGGTTGGCGCTGGAGCGGGACGAAGTATTGTCAACTAATAAGAGATGTGAACAAGGTCAAGCGATTGCAGTTTTGCAAGCAACTTGTAGCGACAAGAGATCAGCTTCAAGACGTAATATGTTCTGATGAAAGCTCCATCCAAGCCACTCAAACGACAATCAAGCAATTCCGACTCGTTGGACATCCCAGACAGAAAAGACCAAGACCTAAACACCCAGTCAAGGTAGCGGTTTGTTACAAATGCCAATCAAAAAGCGAAAAATGGGGTGAATTAAATTTTCACTTGTCATGTTATTGTTTTAGGTCCACGTTTGGGCAGGAATTTCACTCCGTGGTGCTACAGATATTTTCATATTTTCCGGTATAATGAACAGCGAGTTCTACCAAGAGATCCTGAAGAAAGCTTTATTGCCTTTCATAAGGCAAAATTATCCTGATCGTCATCGTTTCCAGCAGAACAATGATCCGAAGCAGACAAGTCATTCGACGAAAGATTGGATGATAGCCAACCACGTAAACCATTGGCCAACCCCTCCAGAGTCTCCAGTACGAAACAATCGTTTTCGTATGAGTGGCTCTCTGTGTATAGCAAGCGTTTCTGTTTGGGTTTTCCAACTGAGGCGGCGTAGAAAAACTTTTTGCAGTTTTGTCCGTGCGGAGAATGGGGCGAGCACAAAAAGAGGGGGGAGAGGATTTTTCTTGGGGGGGGGGAGCAATTACCCTAACAACAATATTTTTGGGGGGGAGGGAGGGGGAGCAGTTAATCTAACAACAATTTCGCCGGCCCCCCTTCCTCCCCCTTCCTCCCCCTTTAACACTACAATACTACTTGTTCATCACAGATTCATATTAAAATATTTATCTCGTTTAATAATTGTTTTTAGGATCTTGAAAATGTATGGGCTCAGCTGAAGAGATCAATTGCAAAGAAATCAAAGCCTCGAACAAAAGAAACAGCTTGTTACTGGAATAAAAACATTTTGGAGGGAAAATATGACAACACAGGTCTGTCAACAATACATAAGCCAACTCACAAAAGTAATTCCTGCTGTTATTGAAAATGGGGGTGGGGCATTTGGTTATTAACTCTCCAAGCACAATAATAAATAAGTAAAAAGTTTCCATTGAACTCACATGTATGCTGTACCACTGGAACCTGACTGGCAATTTTTTTTTTTTCATATTTCATCACAGCAAAAAATATCAGAGAAAAGGTCAACATAGCTACAGTATACAGTTGTCTTTCAGTGATTTTAAATTGATCATTATTGATAACAATTACATGATTGCATACAAATTAAAGGGCAAAAAATATTGTTTTTCTGGTGTTTTCTTTTGGGGACGACTTTACCTCTTTGGAACATGCATCTATTTCAGTTGGATTAGAACATTCCAGGAAAAATAATAGACACATACAAAACATTGACAAATGGATCTTATTGTTTCGCTTATCCAATGGTTGTTCTACATTAAAGGTCCTGGTTGGTAATAAATTAGTAGGTTTGTGTGTTGAAAATCCAAATAATTGCCTCACATTCCCTTGTATAACTAGCTCTTTTCATTTTCATGACCCAGAGGAGGCGGCCAATATTCATGCAGGCTTTTTATAATTAACCCTCCCCTTTTTCAAAAGGGGATTTTATTACTACTTTTTAGGAACTCCAAAAATATGGCTCTCCCCCTCACCCGTAATTTTTAACCAGTCCCTGATGTCCGGGAGGGGGAAAGCGGGGGGTACTCCCATATATGGACTATACAGGGATGATCCCGCTGGACATGGTATGATTTTTCAAGTTTCTGGTCTTTATAGACAGATCACATAGACAGATCTTGAACAGGGTAGGGTATTCATCAATTTCGACCTGACAGATAGCACTTTTCAAAACCGTCAGTTATAAGTGCTCATATCCCCCTTTCACTGCATATTTTGAAATGAGCACCACCTCCCTCTCTCCCAAAGAAGACTACCCATATGTAAATGATTACCCAATAATAACAACCACGTGAATATCGATATAAAATGAACTGACCTTCAACATTTTATTTGTCACATGCATTAGAACACATTACAGTGAAGCTGGTCTTCTTCTCAGTGTTTCGATTTTGATTTCCATATGAGATCAAAGTTCTTCTCTTACTGTATTAAAGTTCTGTTTCAGTTATGGACTCAGATTGAGATTGGTTTTCTTTTTCAAAAATGTAATAAGTGCCCCCTCCCAATTAAGGATCCCCTCCCTAATAAATGCCCCCCTTCAACTCTCGAAAATGAAATAAGCATCCTGGGCATGCCTGCACTCTACATTAATGGCCGTTAAAATTCACACTAGAGACGGGAAACTCACCTGAGACGGGTTTCTCATCTAGGATGGAAAAATACATAATGTAGGCAGTCAAAGACAGCTTTATTTATCAGAGTAGAATATTCTGATACATAAAGCAGTAGTCATGCATGCAGTCTTTGACTGCCTATTTTTCCATCCTAGACGAGAAACCCATCTCAGGCGAGTTTCCGGTCTCTAGTGTGAAAACGGCCATTGAAGTAGACCCTGTAGCAAAATACATTTTCTGTTAAAAAAGTACACCACCACAAAGTCAAATAATTTGCAATCAATAATTAATTTATTTTTTATCAATCATGCCTGTATAAAAATGTACAAATATTTAAAAATACAGATCTGTATAAAAACTTGTACATGCACATGTACTTGTTAAGGGGCCGTCGACATATTCACCTTTCCCCGCTTAACGTCCACTGGACGTTTAGGTCAGACCCCCCCCCCCCCCCCCCTCCCCCCCTCCTTAACGTCCACTTGGAATGTCCTGTTTTTCGTATTGAAAATGCGTGGGAATGGTTTTGCATTCGGCAACATGACCAGGGGCGTAGCGTGCATATACGCACTACGCACGTGCGTACAATTTAAAATCCTTAATATATGTATATATTATAAAAAACATAAATATATTTAAAATAAAATGAAATCTAAGACAAAATCTTAACAGCTCACGGCAGATTACTTGCTGGAAACTACTCAGAAGGCAGGGAAATGCTATTTTAGAGACCCTACACCTCAAAAAAATTTCGGGGACCATGCCCCCGCATCCCCCTACGAGTTTGCACCTTCGCCACTCGTCAGATTGTGTCCCCAATAAATTTCCCCTTTCAGTCAGTCATTGTAGGCATGTATAATGATGATTGTAGTTAGTACAGTCTCAAACAAAATAAATACCCAAAAACTGGCTTCGCCTCGGGTTATTATATCGCTATATATAACGGTAGCGGTATATAACCCGTTTACATAAATCCTTTACATAACCTTTACAAAAATCCTTTACACAACCTTTACATAAATCCTTTACACAACCAATACTCATAAAATTATTTACACAACCTTAACATAAATCCTTTATATAACCTATACATAAATCCCCCCATAAAACTGAGTGATAAATGCATTTTACTATATGTATTTATATAGCGATAAAGTCCGCTGGAAAACGAAGAAAATGGTATTTCCAAGGCTCTAGATTTCTAAATTTTCAGGGGGGGCATGCCCCCTTACCCCCCTAGAAGCTCACGCTTTCGGCGCTCGTTGCTATGTGCGTACATTGCAAAAAAAGCACGCTACGCCCCTGATGACTCAAAACAAACGCTAACAAACAACAGTCTAAGGTTCTTACCGCTGGGAAATCCTCAAAATTGCCCCCATTCCATGTAGCTCACTTCATTCTCCTTAATAACAATTCTTTTGTATCTCTATATCTTGCCTCTACGACTAATTCTGGCTATTACTTGTGCACAATATACTCGGTCAGTCCACCGCCATTTTGTCCGACTAATTCCCAATGAATGCTGGGATACCACAGGTAACCCAAGCATTCTCGTATCCAAGCCACCGCAAACAGAGCTGGTCGTCCATTATTATTTTTATACTGAACACCATCATGCCAAAACAGCTAACTCTGTTTGGTACGTCAGCCAAGGAAATTGGTAAGCGTGTTGGCTACTACATTTACAACGACCCAACGTCTAAATATCAAAAATTCATTGAGCGATATTATCGCAGAAATAAAGCCAAAGGATCAAAGGAAAAGGTTGTTCGATCATCCCAAGAATATTGGAAAGAGCTAAATTGCAGTCATGACCCGAGTGCTGTAGAAGCATACATAGCGGCAAAGGAAGGAGAAGAGGAAATGCTATCATTGGAAGAAAGTCGGTTGAAAAATCCAGGTATCCCAATGAAGATTCGAAAACTAAAACATGTGATGGGACATGGTTTCAGAAAGTTGAAAAAAACACGGCTGGAAACAAATCAAATACATGTACAATTTCGGTTCCTAACGATTTAAGATCTAAGCCAACTCCAAGTGGGAATGAGAAGTCTTTGCCATGCAAATCCATATCAGCCCGTGTGCCTGCTCTTGTTACCAGTGCAAAGGACTATCATGAGGTCTATACAAAAGAACTATCTTTAAAGTTCCTAATGGATTTGTGTCCTCAAATTATGACAGATGATGTACGAGGCAACACATCATTTATTCAGTGTATTTCAGAATGTTCAATTGATTATTTTTTGTACAAAGAGCTAGTAGATGCGTACAGAAGCAACATAACAAGGCACGGTAGGAAGTCAAAGTTAAATGAAAATATCAAAGAAATCGATGATGAGCTAAAGTATATCAAGAAGTTATTGCACACTGCAAGTGACATTCATATAGACATGAGCCTTGGGCTGTCTGTTCTCAGTGTTTCCGTGGCCACAAAGCAGAAAATTCTTGGGGAATTTGCTGGTGGGTGCGTGAAATTGAGGAGAAAACTATCCAACCCCGAATTCATAAGATCACTTCTAAGGCAAATCAATCAGCAGCAAGCAATAACTTCCAATATCCGCAGAAAACTTGAAGATATGATGTATTTTGAGAGCTTAAACGGTAGCGAGTTAACCTGGGAAATAGCTTTGGATGCTTTGGAGGAACAGGAGAATTCCGGTGTCAGAATTCCATTTGATTTCAACATTCTCAAGGAAATTGGAGTTATTCTGGCAGAAAGTCCTGCAACAGTAGTTTCCGAGTTGATGGCCTTCCTGGATATTACAACTGACAATCACCTTCATGCGTTTTTGGACATCGTTCTCGAAAAATTTCCGGTTAGTGCTTGCGTACAAGAAAGGAGAAGAATATATATTAATCAACATCCATGAATTAATTTTACAGCCCGAGACCCTGAGTGCTCTCTTTGAGGACACACAGATAGAAATTGCTGATGATGATACTAAAAACCAACTGGCTCAAGTTCAAGAACAACATCAACAACCCATTCCTGAAGAAGTGGAAGAACCAAGGCCTGAAAAGAAAAGAGGTCAGCCTTCAATTGTCTCGCAGTTTCCCGAAATCATCAATCAAATGACTGATTTCTTGAAACAACATGGTTATGCAGCACATAACCGCAGACGTACAACCACTGGGACCGGGCAAGGGGTTACGCTAGGCCAGATCAAACAACATTGGCTGTCGACTGTGGAGGGTTTGGGAGAGCATGGTATCAGTAGGGACACCATCCACTTGATGATGGTACCTCCCCGTAAAGGAACAACGAGATCTTGTAGATACAAAGGACTTGTAGATGCTAGAGTTCCTGGTAAGAAGAACCAGTATCGCCAGAGTCATCCTGATGCTCATTTCCTTTTCAGCAGAGTGGCCTATCGTCGAGAAATGGCCACTGCCTTCTCAGACGAGATCGATATTGTCAGCGTTGATGACATGAACAAAATCAAGGTGGGTCCCAATGCTGTCAGTCGATATCATCAAATTAGCAACTTTTTTTTAAAAGATGATTCCCCAAACTACGCAGACCACGATTTCCCACACACTGGCTACTTGATAATTCCTTCAGGATATATGCGTCTATGCCAATCAGTCTCTGACGAAGGTATCCCTGCAGGAAACGAAGTGCTACATGTATTTCATGATGATGAACCAGCCGAAGACATTCACACTGCACATTTAATTTCAGACCCAACACCTGTTAATAAAGGAGGAGCTCAGAGCAAGCATACTCAGCTACCTTTTGACATTGAGGAAACGAGCTTAATACATGACAAGATTAGAAGAATTCACCTAAAGGTGCCACAAACTGGCCCAGCAGTTGTTACTCTCCGAGCAAGTCGCTTTCACAACTCAACAATTCAAAGCCACATGAATGATATGCGGCCAATGCTTGAGACAAGTGTGGATAACGGAAAGACAGCAGCCATAATTATTGCTGACAACGGCCCTGATTGGAATCCATCATCCCTTTTGAATGCCACATTTTATATGAGATTGTGGAGAGATCTCAATCTCGACATCCTTGTAATTTGCAGTTATGCTGCACACTATTCAGCGTATAACCCTATCGAGCACCTTTGGAGTCCATTGACAAAAAAGCTGTCTTCGGTGAGGTTGTCAGCTATTGCCCCTGGCGACAACGAGGCTCCTTGCAACATGACGTTGATTGGAGACGAACGAAAACAGAAGGAGGCATGTATTTTCGATGCAGCAATAAAAGATATTTGTGATACATATTGGAAGGATGTATCATTTGATGGTTATCCTGTAAAAGCTGTCGGAGTTACCTGCAATGAACCAGAGGCAAATTTGTACTACACAGATCACGATGACGTAGCAAGTTTTCTGAAAAAGCCAATTCGTGAACTTAGAGATGATAAAAATGCTCTGGGTGAGTTCCAGTTCCTCCTAAAGCACATAGACAGAAAGAAGAATGAGCTTGTGTTCATGAAATGTAGTGATGGTTTATGAGGACACTGTACTTCACATCCAGTTAGAGCAAAGAAGCTCTTCCAATTCCTAAGAGAATATAACATGCTTCTATTCAATCCCCTTGAGAGCGATAGCCATCCTGGACACTATTATACGTTTCTGGAGATGTGCAATAAGTCAGCACAGGAGGTGCACATTCCAGTAGGAAACGAAGGTCTTCCGTCCGAAGTGAATAGAGAAGATGACCTTGGAAAATGCCACGTTTGTCCTTCATACAGTTTCAGTTCAAAAACTGAAAAAAAACGCCATGTCTCTCTGTTTCATCGAAAGCAAAAGGAGGGAAACCAGAGCCGTCCACGTTCCACGCCTCATTTATGCATGTACCAGACCACCACAAGTGCCTCAGGTGGGCTTAGTGAGTGTGGATTGAAGTTTACTTCACAAAGAAAGCTGGCAAAACATCAGTAGGAAGCCCGACATAGAAAGAGGGATGCCAAGCAAAAAGCAGTTGAGCCCCCTAACAAGAGAGCAAGAGGTCAGAGGGGCGCATGTCTCGATCTCTTGCAAATTCACAGATCACGGTTTTATCTTTTGTTTATCAAGCGTTTTTCAAGATTCATGTGTCACGTGTAACCCCTTTACTACCCTGTATTATGTACTAGCAACCCTCATGAAGCTAATTGCCAAACAAATAAATCTTAAACATTCTGACCATACACATGTATGTTTACATAATAATTGTTTTATTACATGTACATGTACAACGTTTTGGATTGTACATGTAATAGAGACAATGATCTATATTTTTATATTCATGTGATGTAGAATAGATTAAGCTTTGTTTGTTTTGACATTTAGTTCCCTGAGGAGGGCCTTGTTTATAGCTTTCACACAGCTCTTCCATAGGTGAATTTGTTCTATGTCGCTTGACACAAGGTACTTTTTGAAAACTTCTTCTTTAACTAGTAATAGCTTATCCTGATTTAATGCTGCTTTCAGATTTTTCCCGTCCTTGGTGAATACTTTGCCATAACAATTTCTGCCTATACATTCTTCTTCATAAAAAATTGAAAACACTAAGTTCTTTGCATAATTTGAAGCATTGTTCGACTCCAAGAATACTTCGTTGTACAACTCGTCTGTCTTAGTAGTACTGCTTGTGGTATTGGTTTTACTAAGTGATTTGGAACAGCTGCCCATATTACAAAATAATCTCTGCTCCATTAATTCTGTCATCCTGTCAAGCTTTTGTTCTATGGACAGGCATATTTCTTCAGTTGTCCGTGTATTGCTGACAAAACTGTCTACAAAGTCACTGATGTTTATGCTGCTGGCTGTGACAGTACATGCACCCTTGGATAATGATGATGGTGTAGTGACAGTAGAGTATGTGAATGGTGGAAATAATGGTGAGATTGTAGTAGACGGTGAAAATTCTGGTGAAGATGTGAACGGATGTGTCGAAATGATGCTGGTAGGTGTGACTGGTGGTTCTGTTTGTGATGTGGATGCTATTGGTGGAAGTATGTCATATGGCGAAGTAATGGATGTAAGTGGTTCCAGTGAGGTGAATGTGACTGGTGGTGTTTGGATAGTGCAGGTTTGTGTCGTGGATGTGGATGCTATTGGTGGAAGTATGTCATTTGGCAAAGTAATGGATGTAAGTGGTGTTAGTGTGGTGAATGTGACTGGTGGTGTATGGATAGTGCAGGTTTCTGTAGTGGATGTGGATGCTATTGGTGGAAATATGTCATATGGTGAAGTAAATACAATGGATGCAAATGGTGCCAGTGTGGTGAATGTGACTGGTGGTTCTGGTGTATGAATAGTGCAGGTTTGTGTTATTGGTGGAAGTACATTGTATGTTATGTGGCGAAGAAATGGATGCAAATGGTGCCGGTGAGGTGGTTGTTAATGGTGAAAGAGTGATGGGTGCATGTACTGGAGCAGTGGGACTTGTACTCAATAACATAGCGGCATAGTCAATAACATTACAGGCAATAGGCAGTGCAGGTATTACTTGTTCTGCATTTTCATCCACTGGTTTTGCTTGACCTTCACATACTGCCGCCTGTGATAAACAAAGGAATATAACTATAAGCAATCAGACAGCTAGCTGTCATAGACAGACTATTATAGGCAAATTGAAAGTGAATAAAGAATAATTATTTATTTATACACACAAGTATACATTCAATTCTTTTATTACTGATATGGGGATATGGGACCACTAGTACTCCGGGTTGGGGGGGGAGGGGGGGGGGGGGGTATTTATCAAAAAGGAATAGTGAAGACTCAGAAATACTCTTATTCAATTAGATTCCTACCTCTCTTTCTTTCCTTTTTTTTTCTTTTTCGGTTTGGGTTTGTTTGTTTACAGTACTGATGGCGCTGTTGTTCTGCCTTTTCTTCCCTGATTTCTTCTCCCTCTCTAGATCTTCAAACTCAACTTGTTTCCTCATTAGGGCATCCATGCTATCTGCCAATCAAAAAGAATTAAACAAATTATAATTTGTAAAAACACTCGAAATACTTGTAAAACTCCATATTGATTGGCTTAATAAGCCACGTAATATATAAGCTTATGGTATAATGTGCATCAGTGATTATCGTTTGAAGACATCCGGATCAATCGATCAACAAATTATTGTGAAATCTCTCATATATAAAGTTATATCCGCCGTGATCAGTCACAATTATGCGCTATGACTTTCCATTAACTGTCAAATGACGCTTTGAAATACATCCTGTACTGTACAACAAAGCAATTACGGTATATAAAAATGTTGTCCTGTTTCTCATTCTCGATTCCCAGTCGGCTGGCAGTGTACAAGTCCAACAATCAATAACAATTCTAAAAGCTGTCGAACGATCATCGAGTAAAAAACTAATACTGTAAATGATATTATATCTCAATAAAATGGAGAAGACGATACATAAAGTAAGCTTAAATCGATCAAAGCCAGGCAATACGAAAGCTGAAAACAATTAACTTGTGGATGCATCGATGATTGATCAGGTAATGAATATTCATGATTATGAGCGGAAACAGCCACGCCATTTTTTGGGCCAATCGGAAAACAGACGGTTATTTGAGACCCCTGTATGTTTTGTTTGTCACAAATCGGAAAAAAATACATGTACTGTAATCACAACGAGCCGCAGCCAAGAAAAGTTCCCAAAACAGCAGGGTTTCCGGTTGCTATGCCTGACCTTATAATCTCATTTCGATAGGTGGGAATATGTCAACAGTAGCTTGGAAATTAACGATTGTATGTCAGTATGTGCGTTTCTTATATGGACAGTTCAAGGAGTAGCACACGTCAAAGCATTTATTTTGGCGCGAAATTATAAATACGATTCCTTCAATCTAAACCTCAAGCCTCTTTTGATGTCGCTTCGTCAACGAAGACTGCAGTAGACTGGCTCTACATTATGGACAAACAACTAAACAGACTACTGTGACTCAGATAAGCATTTTTTGCAATTAATTTCGGAGAAATAGTCGAGTGATGTACATGTATGTGGTAATATATTTCTCTAGTTGGTACATCCAGCGAGAAGTCCTGGCGCTTCAGTTATGTGCCTGAGTGCTTCGGAGAAATAGTCGAGTGATATGTATGTTGTAATATATTTCTCTAGTTGGTACATCCAGCGAGAAGTCCTGGCGCTTCAGTTATTTGCCTGAGCGCTTCGGAGAAATAGTCGAGTGATGTATGTGGTAATATATTTCTCTAGTTGGTACATCCAGCGAGAAGTCCTGGCGATTTATTTGCCTGAGCGCTTCGGAGAAATAGTTGGGTGATGTATGTGGTAATATATTTCTCTAGTTGGTACATCCAGCGAGAAGTCCTGGCGATTTATTTGCCTGAGCGCTTCGGAGAAATAGTCGAGTGATGTATGTGGTAATATATTTCTCTAGTTGGTACATCCAGCGAGAAGTCCTGGCGATTTATTTGCCTGAGCGCTTCAGAGAAATAGTCGAGTGATGTATGTGGTAATATATTTCTCTAGTTGGTACATCCAGCGAGAAGTCCTGGCGATTTATTTGCCTGAGCGCTTCGGAGAAATAGTCGAGTGATGTATGTGGTAATATATTTCTCTAGTTGGTACATCCAGCGAGAAGTCCTGGCAATTTATTTGCCTGAGCGCTTCGGAGAAATAGTTGAATGTTGTCTGTGGTTACATATTTTTATATGTTGACTGCTGTAATTTAAGAGCCGGTTTCGTTACAATGTATGGTGTTAGAAGTAACACCACTCGTTCTCGACAGACCTTTACAAGATAGTCCAGCAAGACCCCCAACAGATGCGGTAATAAACTATTACCGCATCTGTGGGGGGTTCTTTGGTAACTAAGTGACTGCGGCTCGTTATGTAACGAGGTGGAAAATATTTCTTAGCCTTTCTTACCATATGTTAAATAATAAATTTTTTTCGCAAAATCACACTAGTGATGACTAGCGACCACAAAGATGAAGATTCTGATTTTGAAAAAGAATCAGCAAATCACACAAAAGATGCGTACGTTGCACAGGTAGCCCAAGAGTGTGGACTTGTGGCGAGATTTGCAGTAAATGTATGGAGCTTCACAGCGAACTTTGAAAACCGTCTAAATAAAATTCTACAAACCCTCAAAGTAGTCCTACTTGTTTATTGTGTTGTCCTTTGGAATTGTGCGAGGTTTGGAGCCATTCTGATCGATTTTAGAGAGTTTAAAAAAATCATGCGATTGAAATGGCTCCAAACCTCACATAATTAACCACAATAAACAAGTAGGACTACTTTGAGGGTTTGTATAATTTTATTTAGACGGTTTTCAAAGTTCGCTGTGAAGCTCCATACATGTACTGTAAATCTCACCACAAGTCCACAGCTTGGGCTACCTGTGGTTGCCTAGGCCTCGCTCTCGCACACGACAATATTTTACACATGTACTGAAGTCATGTATTTACCAGAACTGTCGATTATCAGCGCATCGTATTTCTGTCCTTCAATGGTGCACAAACAGCAGTTCGTCGCTTCATCAGATGGTTGGACTTTGGTGTTGTGGTAGATCCCATGTGTTCCGTCATCAAATTTTAGAAAGTAGTATTTCTGGCATAGCTCTATAAAAACAAAAGCAAACAAAACCGTGAGTACATTAACTAAGCTTAACTTTATTTACATTTAAATCATAATTGCATAACTTACCTTTAAGTTTAGTACGAGATGTCATATTTCAACGAATTGAAAAGTCTGCCGAGATCCAGACACTACCACAACCTGATGTGATCTCCACAGTTTCTGCACATGGTTTAGCTTTTATCATACACTTTTGACACGAGGATAAGTTGTGCTTGCTTTGTGTTCACTCAGGGTTTGCTGTGTTTGCTTTATCATTGGCGGGTTCGCTTTGCGTTTGCCTTGTGTTCGCTTTTGGCCATTTGGACGTTGTGATGAAGGAAATTAAAGCTTATCAAATTTTAAAATATATGATTAACAACTGTACTTGTTTTGGGCTTGCTTTCTGTTTGTTTCACGTTCAGTTGAGTTCGATTAAAGGGGTTCTGAATTGCTTTGAATTCACCTGTTGGCAAATATTTGTAAGCGTTTTTGGATTTCCAGCCATTTTATATTGAGTTTGCTCAAGGTTCATTCGTTAAATTGAGGTCAAGAGTTAAGAGTAGTTGGGTTTGCTGTGCATTTGATCTGCGTTCGCTTGCATTATAATTGGTTGTCGCAGCTAGGTTTCTTCGCCATTGACGTTGTACCGCATTTGATATGAAAGATAGAGTTTACTTTTGTGCAGTTTGTTGCGAACAACGGATCCAGATTTTACGTTGACATAAAACAACACTCAAATTAAATAATCAAGTTATATTTATTCATTGTCATGATTTAATAATCCTTTTCTCTTTCTTTGATGTAAGCTTATTAAAGCTTAATATATTCATAATTTCGTCAAAGAACGCATGCAATAATAATGCATAAGAATGCACGAACATGAGCAATAGAATAATTTATATTTATTGAATAGTGTATTCACTATAGATATAATAACTGAGCTGAAATATTTCTTGACTATATTGCATTCATTCTAGCTATTGCTCGCGTTTTTTAAGGTTAGTTTCGAGCGGTACTGTACATTTTCAGCAGCAACTGTTTCAGTACAGTTACACTGTATTACAAGCTCATACTATGCTCATACACAACCATGGGTAACTGCTTGTTGACCTGTAATGATGGCTAGTATCGAGGTATGTGAATACACAGTATTTTAGAGTTTCATTTTGCATATTCAAATCTCTTAGATTGACCATCTTCACTGGGAAAACTACTGCAAATTTTCACGACTACACAAGATGGTATAGGAATCCTTATTTTCTTCCCTAGTTTCCCGTGAATCCAGTATGTCCATTGGCAATAAGCAATATAACGAAAAGTACTGAAAAGAGAAAACAATATACTGAATTAAAAGTAATACTGAGAGTATCAAAAAGGTAAACAGTTGCGAGTTGACAACAACATCAATCACATACTGCACGTGCATGGTCTTACTCATTCAAAGGTTTATCGTCTATAAAGCCTTCTGATTCTAGATACTGACTTCAATAACAGCGTGATTAAGACAGACTACAGATAAATCTTCGTGTTTTGTGTCATGTTTTGTGTCGTGTTTGACTGAAAGATAACGAGTTTTATTTTAAACTGTGAGGGCATCGCTTATATCCGGGGGAGCTTATAACCGGAAAAAAAAACGTTACAAAATCAGCTGATAAGATAAGTTGAGATGGTATAGCAGTATCAAAATACGTTAAATCTACTTGTCTTTATTACTTGGCGGGCTGCCTGTGGCAGACGCCAAGTTATAAAATGGGCTGTGTTTCGGTTAGAAGTGTCCAGTCCATCCCGGCCACAGGAAGCCCGAGAGCATTTCGCTCAGTTCGACCGTTCGTTCTCTTCACTCTCCACTTTGAGGATTGAAAAGATGTGGTTCGAAGTTCTTCGTTATCTTCTTCTCCAAACCCTTACTATGCTTACAAACGCTAGGCCCACTCTGAAAGATGTCAGTGAGCGATTTTGGACCGGGCTGTCCTGCAAACTCAAAGAGAATATTCAAAGCAAACTATGAGTATGAGATCAAATGAGCAAAATATATTCAAACTAGAAATAATCAAACCACTGATACAAATCATGAAACTATGACTAAAGACATGACTATCAACTCTTGTACTGTAAAGTATTACTCAGATGCTGATGACCCGACGTAGTCAATCGATAAAAATCGATATCGATTTGCCAATCGATAAATCGGTAAAAATCGATAACACTCGCTTGATTGATATCGATTTGTATCGATCAATCGGTAGAAATCGATATCACACTTTTTTTCTTTAATATCGATTTTTATCGATTGACGTGATTTATCGTTTTTATCGATTTGTATCGATTTACGTCATTTATCGATTTTGCCGTATTCATTTCAAAATTATATTATATAATGACAAGACAAGGATACTTTTACTGGTTGAAGGTTTTTTATTCTCAGTTAGTTCTAGTACGGATGTTGAACGGTTCCTGATCTTTGTTACGAGGACTAAGAAGTAGAGGTAGACGCTAGTTGGTAACGACCAGGTTTGTAGGAGCCGTTCTTCTCACGGTTTCGATGGTTTTGAAACCATACTGTGACCTATAAAGAGAAAAATGAATATTTAGACTATGAGTCGTCATTTCTATTTTACATACAGTTAATTATTTTACAAAATCAATGAAGAATAGATTACGATCAAGCTGAGTTATTTCGCATATCTACAACACATTGCAATCCAATGCAAACAAACAATTAATACATAATAGCAATAATAGTAACCTCTTTCTCCTCCATCTCTAGTGTTTCTGCAGTGCGCTTCATCAAAGTTGATGTCGGGCGTCCCTTTGTTGTCATGTATAGGCTGTCCAGGCTTGCCATCTGGTAATCGCGATACTGTTTCCTCGGTTTTTTAGCGCTCTCGCTCGTATTTGGGGTATTTACACTGGTGCGCTTTCTCGTTTGACCTGGTTAAAACAGAGATATATTAATAAGTCTTACGATGGCCTATAGTTTAGATGATTGTAAAATAACAACACTCCCGGGTAACACTGTATTATAAATAATGAAATCCCGCACCTTGTTTATGTTGAACCATGGCCCTCTGTTTTTCTGTACTATTAAGGAACTGAATGATTTTGTTCCATATGACTCCACGTTCGTTGTTGGCCCAGGTATCGCCGGCCAACCTAATGATATCTGAAAACGTCGTTTGTTTCCTCTGCAGGACGTGCTCAGCGAACAGTTGCTGCGTGATTCCATGCAGCTTCATCCAGTTTTTAATACGTCGGGCAATCTCTTTGGGAGTTTCATCTTGAAACAGAAAACATCCACATATAACTATATGCGTCGATATGGTACATTCAGGCATTGTTATTTGCTTTCCAAACTATAGAGCTATTCTGATCAGTTCCCGCGTGCTTATTCAGTATACTAGCTAGGCTGGTTTACCTTCATTCATTGTTTCCTGGACGTCGGCATCCTCTTCCTCCTCTATCGGAATTTCTACGACAATTCTCCCGCCAAGTTGTTCCACGAAATCATTTAGATCTCTCTGTTTGTTTTTTGGAATAAATACTTTCACTTCAAGTTGCTCACTCATCTCGTCGTATTAAGTAGAAGGTAGACGCAAATGCATTGGTGAGAACCTTTTATATGACAGTTTATGACATTTGAGAGGCCAGCAATTCACGCATTTCAAAGAATCTATTGTGTTCTCACCAAACAGAGCTTGTCCAATGCAATGGATAAAGGGTTGTTCCCGCGAGTGTTAAATACCCGTAAATTTCACAAGGCTCACATTTCTGGAAACGTGTCAGTCCGACAGAAGAACTACAATACCACTGAACACTGGTTGAAAATGGAAAATCCAGAAGACTCTACAAAATTGATTTTTCAAGCTACTGTCAAGGGCTATCAGGAATGTACTTTTCATCTAGACCCAAATGAAGACAAGTTTGTGATCCAGCGAAAGCATGGGGAAAGAGGAGATGCATTCGAAGTTCTGCGCACATTTGATAAGAAGCGGCTTGGTCATCTACAGAAAGAATTAGTTCCTATTCTCTGGTCAGTTGCAAGGACAACTGTTCTAACCGGGTAAGTAATTTAAACAACACATCAGTAATTGTGTGATCTTTCTGGGTTTCAGTGCATATCTCGGCGATTGATTATTATCTCTGAAGCACCGCCTTAGAACCTCTCTGGCAGGGTAACAATTATCGAATGAATACTGACTGATTCGTTCTCTTTGCCTGTCAATGTTTATTATTTTATTTTATTATCATGGAATACAACTAATCTTATTTGTGGTATTTTATAACAGAATTGCTACAGGAGAACCGTTTCCAGACCCCGCTGGTCGATATCGAAGAGGAGGAGGAGTAAATGTCCCGCTGCGGATAGAAATAGGTCCTTTGGACAGGAAGACAGCGTCTACAATCAAAAGGAAGTTGAACGTCGTAAACATTTATGCCCATTTTACTGAGTGAACTGTTACCACGCAAGCTTTTAAACTTGTAATTGTAATTGCTAAATAAAACTGAAATCAAGTTGACTCGTGATTGCTGTCTTTGATCATATTTTAAAGCTGGAAGATCACAAATATAGGAAAGGGTCTTTATGACACTTTAACTTTCCATCAATTTCTAATAATAGATCAATCATGTTCCGATTATTAATAACCGGTAACTACATACAACGACACTCTTTCAGAACTACCCAAAATACAATAGGTTCTATTGTTATGCAAATATAGGTGTGGGTATTCTGTAGTTGAGCTAGTGAACATGATCTCTTCACGTTACCGCGGCATCATGCAGTCATCATGCATCCCGTGAATTAATCAGCAAGATGCTACAGTTGATATTTTTGTATACCAGTTTTCTGCTAGTGGTAGCATTGCCTCCAATGGTGGATAACATATTGAAAGAGTTACAAGTTCACGGTTTCTCTAACAAATTAGTATCAGACGATGACTTTCGACTCTCGGCGAGGTGCGTCCCTTGCGAGGTCACGATAAGGTTTTCATCGGACAAGAATCAGGACGCGTGGCTGTTAAGGAGACACATGCAAAGAGAAAGGCACAAAATTCGGTGTGGGTGGTCCTTTCAAGATGATTATTCCTTCTCATATACACGCCAAAAAGGTAAAAAAAAAAAACACAAGACAAATATCAAACTGATTTTAAAATTACTGATTTTAATTTAAATATGCATGTTGTAGAGTGATGGCACTTAACCCGTGAAACAAAATCTATTAGTTAGTGACTAATAGTCAGATCAAAACAAAAGAAAACAATGGAATTAGTGTCTAGTAATATCTACTTAGCTAATATCTGTTTCACGGGTTAAGTGTCATCACTCTAAGGCAGAACATTAGACTAATTATATAATATCTTTTTGAGTATATTGAGCACAATTGTTATTTCCCGAAAAGCTCGCGAGCATTGTGTCTAATAAGCCAGTTCACGCTGTCGGCCGCCATTTTGAATTGGGGCAAACGCGGCAAAATTGATAGAAATCTGGATCACTTTGACTTGCCGTAACTCCGCTCGATTTCGTTGGATTTTCAAAATTTAAACTTCGATAATCAGCAGGCATGCATATGAAATGTTGGAGTGAAAATAAGACCAATGTAGGTGTTTTACTACCTTTTACGAGTCAATCTTCTTTTTCACGAATGGATCTTAAAATTTCGAGCTAATTTGCATATTCACGTGCCGAACGTTTTATTTTGAAAACAAAAATCTTTTTTTCTCGATTTGTAGCCTTCCAATACCCATCATATTATAGGACATCAATAACAAAGAACACATCTTTTCTAAAATGGTAAGTTTTTAAAAATCCAACGAAATCGAGCGGAGTTACGGCAAGTCAAAGTGATCCAGATTTCTATCAATTTTGCCGAGTTTGCCCCAATTCAAAATGGCGGCCGACAGCGTGAACTGGCTTATTTAACATCGTGTCTCGATTCCAACAGTAAAACTCTTTGTCATTTTCTGTTTTTGTTGTGAGGGGTAGGGTGAGGGGGTAGGGTGAGGGGGTAGGGTGAGGGGGTCTTAAAAGAGAGGGGAGGCTTTAAAATATTATGGGCTCCAAAATGATGGGAAACTTATTAGAGAGGTTTTAATAGATGATTAACGATATTCAATATGTTAAATATTGTGTTGTCCTATTTTATCTAGGACAGAAGAGTATCTTTAGTTGTGGACTAAGAAATTCCAATAGAACCACGTCACATGCAAATTTGGCTTCTTGTTCGGCATCCACTGCATCTCGTCAATCAAATGAAATCACCACTGCAAAGCGGAATGCCGCTGTGAGAGAGAATATTGACGGATTAATACAGGAAGACGCAATCAGTGAGGTCTGTATGAAATAACAAATATTTGATAAATTAATTACCCCTTTAGCCGTCCTTTTCCATACAGTTCCACCTCAAATATATGTTTGATATTTACCACTTTTTTGCGCAGACATTAAATCAGAAGCTTCAAGAGAGGGATCGCATGTTTGGTGCGAAAATCAGTGATATTCTAATCAAAGAAATTTCCCGTCATCCACAACCAAAACCGCCACACGACGTTTCCAGCGACAATGTCGACGTTGAAAAACTTGTTAGTGATCATAAATTCCAGTTTGCTAGAAAAGAAAGCTCTATGATACAAACATATCATGCGATCATAAAAGAATGTTTATCACCAATGACAATCCCGAAATTTAATAACAATTACAAAGAGGCCTTTGTACGTTGCATCACAGTCGTTGGTGTTCGGAATCACGATGGAGAAGCACATATGGTGAAAAGAAGATTTATTGATGTTATGCTTGAAAAGTTTTTGCAGGAAGAGGAGTACATAAAAAACATTAAACATTTACAAGACAAACTCATAGATCACGATATTATGTTGGAGGATTTGAAGAATCAAAAACTTGTGGGGCCAAAAATACCTGAATTGGCACTGAAGTTAGCTGTCTTAATGAACGACCCACAACAGCAAAAACAGCCTATGATTTATATCCTGTCTGACCTCATCACAAATTCATGCAAGGAGACCAAACGTTGGAGTGATGAAACAAAATCATTGTTTGCTATAATACTTGATTATGGTGGCCCAGCGCTTGCAACATTGGTTAAGAAACGTATCGGAGGACCACACCTGTCAACTACTTACAGAACGGCGCGGGGGACATACGACATCCCGGGTCTTTTAGTAGAACCTGCGTTTGTGGCAGCCAAGGCCTTCTATATTAAAATGGGGTACAGTGGACCGTTCATATTGTCAATTGACGCGACCACAATAATTCCAACTCTCCGTGTAAAGGGAAATCAATTGATCGGCCTTGCAAGTGAAAAGGAGATAGTTGTGACAACAGCCCAAGAGATTATTACAATAGTATCTGAAGAAAATATTCCAAAGGCTAAACAAGCAAATGCATTTATTTTAACACCATTGTTGGATAAGATACCATCATTTGTTTTGGCAATATCTCCAGTTCTGAAGGGACAGGATTATACAACAGTATTAAAATGGTTTAAACTTTCTATGGAGCTAGGAGCACAACAAGGCATTAGCGTGATTGGAATAGGTGCGGATGGTGATTCAAAGTTCCGAAAACACTACATTCAAACATATAGTCTGAACTACATCAACAAAGAACAATGCATCACTGTAGACTATCCAACCTTCAAATTCGCTGCCTTTAAAAATGTCGTTTTGGGAAGTGTCACACCCTCCCTTATGTTCCCCGATTGGAAACATTTAGCAAAGAAGTGGCGCAACCAGTTGCTAAACGTAAAAAGAGTTTTATTGTTAGGCAATTATATTGCTCAAATTGAACATTTGATGCAAGCATATTGCCACAATAAACTACAATCAGGACTCTGGAAGAGCGATGTATTCGTAAGGGACAAACAAAATGTTGATGCAGCAATAAGGATTCTGCAACCCCAAGTAAGGAAAACATTGCAGTGCTTAGACAAGTCCGAACGTACGGTGGGAACACAGGTATACCTTAAAATTGGAGACAGTATGATTAAGGCGTATACCTTAATCACTTTATCAGTCAAGGAAAGATCTAAATTGGCTTGGATTCCTATAATTTTTCTGAGGTTATGGAAAGCATGGTTAAAAATAGAGGAGTATCCTTTGGAAAACTATTTTATTACCGAACAAACTGCTAGCGATGTAATCTTGGCTGGACATACCATTGTACTTTCTATGAAAATATATTCAATCTACTATCCGGAATTACCTTATCAGCCAAGGCATTTTGGTTCAGACTCTTGTGAAGCCTTTTTCTCAAAGGTCCGTTGCTTTGTAAGAGGGAAGTCTAACTTAAGTCTTTTAGAAATGCTGGACTTTGCAAAACGCATACAAACACTAGAAGAGCTGAAAAGACCTGATATAGATACCAGTCGGAGCCCGAGTCACGAACGGTGGCCTGAAGATATAGATAACGAAATAATAATCGGTCTTCGAGAAGCAGAAAGAGAGGTTTTAAAAACGATAGAATCGCTTGGAATGCTTACCAGTCTTCGCAAGGCAAATGTAGTACATGTTTCTCCGAGTTGTGAAATAACACTGCTCAATTCTGACACAGAGTCTTTTACTGATGACATCACTCAAGTATGTTCCGGGCCAGATGAATTAGAAGCATTATTAGTTGATGAACTGTTAAATATCGAAAATGATATTTTGTTAGACACTATAGAAGATCTTGAAAATCCTAGGAGAAACTTACTTGTCGAAATTGCATCGTCTGCTTCAGCTACTGCACATAACACGCAGGGTGTTAACGTTGTTGGTGAAGATGATGACGAGAATGATAATGATGACGATGATGACGATCACCCAAGCAATTGTTATCTTTATAAAAAGAAGCGATGTAGATACCAAGAAAAGAATTTCAAATGTGCAAGGTCGACGAAATGGATCGGATGCGACTTTCCAAACTGTGAAAACTGGTTCCATGACATTTGTACTGGATTGTCATTCTCAACCGACAACGTTAAAAACACGTACACGTTTATTTGCGAAAGTCACAGTAATGACAGTCTCAATTTGCCAGACAAAACAAAGGCGTTGGCCTCTCATAAGAATGTCTTGTGGGATGATGCGGTAAACGACAATAGTCGTACAAGTAAGCGACCTCGTCGTGATATGTCAGATGAAACTAGCGTACAAACTCTGAAATACGCAACTCACCCTAGTTATGTTGAGTACGAGGGGACTTTCTACCACATTGCAGAATTTCTATCCCTTCAACAAGGCAAGGTTTACAGACCGTCTTGTTCAAGAACAGGATGCTGGATCTCTTGTTCAAGGGATGATTTTTATGAAAAGATAGAAGGAACTGTAACACCGAAACGCGATATAATTGGTGTTTACCTTGAGCAATATGCAGCATTTTGGCTGGAAAACGATGGTCTGCAAATCGGAAAAATCGTCCGTCTTTTCCATAATCCAACTGTTAAATCAGCTTATCCAATATTTGAATGGAGGAGAAACTCTACAGGCCACAAAGTAAGCGCGTTAATTGATGTTGCTGAGGTGGCAAACAAAGAAGAAAAAACGTGGTCGCTGTCATTAAAAAAAAGATTCATTTGGTGTCCGATCAGGACATTAATTTTGAACTTTGATTCAGTAACTTCGAATGGATTAGTATCAATTAACGAAGAGGATGTTAAGACGATTGTAGAACTATTACCAAAGTTGAAAGAAATAGAGAAAGAAAGGCAAATTGACGAATTGAAGGAAAGGGAAAAGGAAAATCGTGAAAAGAAAGACGGCCCACCTGAAAATATGACAGTAGCATTACTGAAGGAGGTATTACGGGAGTTAAATATAACGTTTAAAAGTAGTTTAAATAAAAAAGAACTGATGTTAAAGGTCAAAGAAGCAAGGAAATGTATAGCTAGTGAACAAAACCTTAATAATAACGATTATAAGAATAACAGCAACCCATACTTGCCTTTCATTTCGTGTGAAATGAGGAGTTTTATCTTTGTTGATTTAGAATTTGTAAAAAAGAGGAAATTGTTAATGTTACTAATATTATATCTAATCATTATGTCTTCATTGCCGTTTGAAATGTTTGATCTTATTGCTTTATTTGTTTTTTGCTGCGGTCTTCTGGAGTTATGTATGGCAGAACTTTTACTTGTTTTTCTTCTGTGGATCTATAAAGCACTGCTTGTATGTTTTTCGTCTTTCTTTTTCCAGCTTGCCTGTATTCAGTTGGAAGATATGTTGCATTGTATTTTTTTTGCATGTCCCATTACTTAGTTGAATATCTTTTTTTTCGATTTTTAAGGTGTTTGTCGATCTGCCACATGTAAATGTACTTTAATTTGTATACGGAGATTGATTGGCTAATCTAAGGCCGGAATACAAATTGTATTTTAACGCATTCAAACAATAAATGCACTTGTGTGGAGATGCAGATCGAAACACACCAAATTCGTTTTGTTTATTAGTGAGGACTCGATCTGAGCTGACTTGCTACATTGAACACCCATATCTACATCTACATCTTGTTACGTCGGTAGTATCGTTAATAAATAAAAAGATAATAACAATAAAAATATATATATTGATTTTAGAATAAAAAAAGTTGCAGTTGTCAATAGTAGTTTGGTTTATGCGTCTCGGTAATTGTACTCTAGGGTCAATCAGATGATATTCAACACATTATTACGCGAAAACAGCAAACCGTTAAAAATCGATAAAAATCGATAAAAATCGATATCACACTTTTTTCTCTATCGATGTCTACCGATTTCCGTTAAAAATCGATAACACTTGCTTGATTTTTATCGATTTGTATCGATATCGATTTTTATCGATTGACTACGTCGGGTGATGAATACCAGACTCCTGATCTGAAGAACTTATAGAAGCTGAAGAAAACAACTCGTTATGTACGGGCGTGCCGGGTGTACGACAAGAAAATGCAACAACAGTCGCCACACAAAGCGTAAATTCCTCCAATGATTTCTCTCTGCTCTTGTAGAGCAGTATTTATATCAGTAGGCGTAGGAACATCAGCAGCCAAGGTTAAAAGGGGGGGGCTTATAAAGGCAGTTTACGGTACTTACTTTTGGAGAGACGAATATCCGTTTTGCAGTGTTGGGTGTTGGTCATTTTGAACTTTGCAGTTTGCGAAACCAGTTGGTAACCTTGGTATTGGATATTGTTGTAGACAAAGACAGCTAAAGATGCCACAATAAAGGTCGTAAAACGTCAAGATATCATGGTCTGACAGTTCATGTACGTTTCGAGGTTTGGCGTGATTTCTAAAACCGCTTCAATACGGCTAAACCAGTGAATGGCTCGCATCGAGGCGCTCAAAATAGCATTCTTGTTGTATAAAGATAATATTAACGAAGTGATTGACATTCACTGACCAGTATTTTAAGGCAGAAAGGAGATATTTCTTCTTCAACACTCCAAATTCGTGCTTTCTCTGTACGAACATCGTGGGTTAGATTACCATAAATGCATTGCGAGATGTCTTATTATATAGCACAGGAAGCCCAACAAAACCAAATGACACTCGAAAGAGGGTATCGATAAAAAAAACATACACCTAATTTCAAAAACGTTGTCCAATAATAATCAAAAAAGCCAAATAGGATTTCTAAAAGACAAAAGAAGTGCACTCAAGCTGAACTGTTTCTTTTGTCTTTTTGAATGAATTCGTATTTGGCTATTTGGACAACGTTTTTGAAATTAGGTGTAATTTAAAAAATCCCATTTATTGAAGAATATGCAATTGGCGTTCGCGTAACATGAGACAGTAACCTAACCAATGGAAAGCCTGATACTCAGGTTACTTTGCAGATTATACTAATTTAGAACCTAATTTACTAACAAAGATTACAAAAACACTCCAAGCAAAATTAGCCTGAGAAAACAGCCGCCTCTCATCGGGATCGGCTTTTACTCTCTCGCGGGAGTAAAAGCCGACCCCGATGAGAGGCGGCTGTTTTCTCAGGCTAATAAAAAATCAACTGTAAAAAATAACTGTAAAAAAGTCGAATTCTGTCAAGTTTGACCTGCTACAATAACGCAAAAATACTGAATGATACAACACACACAGCCTTGGATATAAGTGGGCATGTGGATCAGCCAGGCCCACAATAGATTTATTTCAACTTAATTAACAATAAAGCTAAGAAACGAGACTCAACATATATTACAATAGTATTATGCTCCAAATACCTATTATTATTATTATTATTATTACAAAACATCTTATAAGTATGCATCGGTCACCCCAACCGAATTTTTTGAACAAATGGAAACCGGGATGGAAAGCACCCCAGATAAATCTTCAATCTTCAATAAATTATCATCACGAACAGTAGAAGGTAAACAATAATCAGCTTCTCAGGAGGAAATTAAACGATATCAAATACATATTTCTACGAACAGATACTCAAAACACATAATAATTGGAAATTCCTACACCTTCATCAAGTATTTGATCCCCATTTCATCGATGAGAAAGAGACGCATCTAGGGATGTTGGGATGTACATGTGGAAGAAGCTGATATAGGGCAGCAAATGTGCACGCCAGTACAGTGGTTGTTCCACAGGCACTAAACATACTGAACCGGGAGATCTTTGCGGAACAGCAGACGAATGTGATCTTGGCGTGTGAAGGAGCCGATCCGAAACTAGGAGATGGCTGAGAAAATTGATTCAACAAAGATTGTGGAGCTGGATTGAAAGGTCGGCGCGAAAATGAAGGGCATCATTGTAGTGAAACGTTTGGAGATCCTTGCAGAGCTTTGATTCCATACCCAGTTCAGTTTCAAAAGCTGATGGCGCAATGGCAACAGGTGTCCCCACTTACCTTATTTCCTCCATTAAGCGCTCCCCTCGATTAATGCCTCCCCCTTGCCCACAAAATTTGAAATAATAATAATAGTAATAATTACAATAATAATAATAATAATAACTACAATAATAATAATAATAATAATAATAATAATAATAATAATAATAATAATAATAATAATAATAATAATAATAATGCCCCCCCCCCCCCCCCCCCCCCCGATTAAGCGCTCGAGCTCCCTCCCCTACCCCAAGAAATATATACAAGGTCCGAAGTAGCGAGGTCGTCATGCTTTCGTCATACCTTAGGTAACTGTTACTTTCGAGGGGTCACTACTTCGGGTGGTTGCATGCTACTTATTTCGGGGTGCTAAAATCGTTAACTTTTAGGAGCCATACCGTGTACCTTAAACGACATCGTGTACGGTATTTTAACCAACAAATAAATATTCACGTGATCTAGAACGTATTTTATTATGATGACTATTGCTTTTGTTACATTTGCTTATGTGTAGAAGTAAATGTTCTGGCTCTTTACGTGCTGTTTCCTAGTCACTGTTCGTCATCTAATCTAGTCATTTCTCTATAGGGGAATCGCTACTTTCCGGGGGTCGCTACTTTCGGAACTTTACGGTATGGCATACAACTTGGTTTTATTACGAATTTACGGCATGTTCGTATATGTTTCTGAGTTCATATCACGTTTTGATAACACCCAAACGCCCCCCCCCCCCCCCCCCCCCCCCCCCCCCGATTAAGCCCCTATTGTTTAAGCGCGCCCCCACTCGTTTAAGCGCCACCCAGGACCACAAAATTTGAGCTCCACTGATTTTCCTTTAATTTATTTTTATTTACGATTACCTTACTTCAGGGATAAGAGCGCACAATGAACTCTCTTTCCTTCGCTGAACGACTCTTTAGTCTTCCGACAAAAAATATAGCGTTCCGGTTTCCAACACTCAGCAACTGTATCTGCTTGTCAGTTACTTATGTTTTGTTGTCGTCTACTTCAAATTATTGGGCCTTTAGTGACTTAATTCAGTGTTCATGCAGTTGAACCTGTACCTGCATACCAAATCCTAACAGCTTGAGTAGACTTCTACGAGTCTCCCTTGAAGCGCAGTAACAAGTGGCCTCATTGGTTCGAACATCTCCTTTGCGCGCAGACGAAGTGAGCAAAGTTGGCTATGGTGTGGCGCAGTTCATTGGCCATCGATTTCGAATTTTACAACAATTGAGTGTAATCTCGCATTCTGATTGGCTCTCAGCGATTATCAATATAGGGTAGAATCCCGGTAATAAGCCCCGGCATGTGCTTTTACAACTTAGTAATTACTTCGTAGTTATAAGGGTTTTGGGGTGCATGGGCTTATAATCGAGCGCGCGCTGGGTTTGTTAATTCCAGGCGGTAAATTTGAATTAGACCCCTAATTAAAGGAGACCAATCTGGGCGTGGCTTTGACCTTTCGTGGTGATGATTCTTATGAAAGGATTGACGAAAGTAGTCGCACCCTTTGTTAGCGGCGTTAGTTAGGCCCGGTTTACATGAGAGAGGGATAACGCTATTGTTGGCATATTCCCTGTGGATGATAAAACAATATATATAATTGTCCCTACTGCTAGGGTTATCTCTCTCTCATGTAAATGGGGCAGTGTTCATTCCACTCAAGCCTAGCGAAAAATGTGATATTTATGCAGACAAGCTACGACGCTAATCGCTGTCGAATAGAGAATCAAAGAAAACGCACGTGCTCAATGTTTGCAAAACTGACAGATATATCACTGACTTTACATAATTATTTTTGCCATTGCAAGGGGGATGGCTAGCCTTTTACCACCCCTGGATCCGCCCGTGTAGACAGGGCCTATGTACGTTAATTTTCTTCAGTTCGATTGTCACTGGGGCTTTTTTCTCAGCGATATTAAATCTAGCTTGTTCAGATTATCGTTTCAGTCTTTTATGAATACCGAAACTATTATGTAATCAATGTATCAGTTTCTTTTCGGGATGTTTTGAGGTACTTTTTGGCTGGCTAGGGTCAAACGTCGAATCTTCTACAAAGAGCGGCATCTGATTCAGTTTATTATTATTTTTATCATTATTTATTTTTTATTGTAAAGCGCTATTGGATAAACTAGAAATAGCGCTATATAAATTGATTATTATTATTATTATCAGTTTGGAACGGCAGATTAATTCTATTTGGTTAAGTTCGACAGCTATAATAAATCCGACAGGGCCTGTCGCATATTAGGCCGTGTATACGTCAAACGTCGAACCTGTCATGTGCCGTACCTAATTGCAATTCGAGTCGACCCAAATAATTAAGTTCGACAGGTTGAGTCAAACCTCGACCTTAATTCGGTCGAACTTATATTTACAAATAAGCAAATGAAAGAATAGTTGAGCATGCGCAGAAGAACGTACTGGAGAATTGTGGGAAAACTTTATTAGTTCGGCACATCGGAAGAGCGCCGTCTAATGTCGCATGCGCATAGTGCGACGGCCCTGTCGAATTTATTCCGCTGTCGAACCAAATAGAATCTGCCGCACCAAACTGAGTCAGACGCCGCTCTTTTGTAGAACTTAATTCAACAATTAGGTACGGCACGTGACAGGTTCGACGTTTGACCCTAGCCTAACAAATCACCCAAATCAGGACATCGTCGCGCTCACGTATGTTCGTGCAAGTTGGTCTTGGCCAATCAGAGCGCACGCTTTAATGCATAGTGGGTTCGAATTCCATCGCGGTTAGAGAGTTCTCGTTCTCAATCAGAGGGGTAAGGTAAGGGTTGCATGTACAAGATTTCACTGAGCAAATCTGGGTTTATTGATTGAGTCATTTAGAGTTTATCAACTACCCAAACCTAAAAACATAGTATGTTTGACTACTGTGCAAACCGAGTCTCCTTTACACGTGATGTTTGGGAATACCGTATGCAACGAGTCAGATACTACACATTTAAAAATCCATAGCCGGCAGGCCTTGTCCATGCGTGAGTAGTTCAAGCTAAGTAGCACTGCTGGTAAGCGCAATTTTTAAAGCGCTATGCGATTATCAGTGACACCTGACCCGGGTGTATCGATCGCTGATGCCTACGAGTTTCGCAAACATCTACTCGTGTAAAAGGACAATAAGAGAACACTATACTTTATATAAAATATTAAGATCGAAGCTTTCACTGCACTATTACCTAAGAACACCGAACCACTACTAGAGAGTTTTTTGGAAAAAATTAAAGCGTTAAAAGCTAGTGGAATATTATTTACTTCTGACCGTAATGTCTTGAATGAGCCATTCTTTAGCATCTGGGACACTATTTGACGGATATATATTTTATACTTTATATCCTAGTCAGACTCCCAACGTTCCATTGTTATAGATCGTAGGTTACATATCCCACTCCATGGATTGCATATCCACAAGTTACCTTCAATGTTTTGAGCCATTATATTTGAATGGCTTCAATATCCAACAGCATATTAGTTATATGTAACATATATGCACAAGATATATTGTCCGTAAGCCTTCTATAACAAGACTGAGATTGGAAATTTTTCGTTCTATTTTTCGTTGGATTTTTGGTTGTTGTTGTCCTGTCGGCCGAGTCCAAGGGCTTTCATTCTGCCTATCGCTGTAGCAGCATTAAACGCTTGCTGGAAGTGGACAAGAAAACAATAAGCATTACTAGGAATAGTGCAAATATGCGGGAAGGAAAGCAGCTCCGTGAAAAATCAAAAACTAACATAAGAGATGGGCTTGTATCACCTGTCACGTGACTTTATAAATTTTCACCGAAGACAAACGAAAATATCATAACTTGAAAGAGCATGCTAAAATTAGTAAAAGTTGAAAATTTCAAAAGAATCAAGCAAATAAGAAAAAAGTTAAAGGCTTTCAAAGTTTCCCGCTTTGATTTGTATTTTTCGCTTGGAGGGCAAACTGTTGCCTTCCAATACAGCTATTTCAATAAAGGTTGGTGAAGGTTTTGTTGCATGTTGCATACTATGTCCGAAATGCACTATGGGCGATGTGAATGGAGTCAGCGAAAGGTCGCAACAATATGGACTTTGGGAATTTTCCCAAACTTTATCTTCGGCAATATGAAGCCAGCATATTTTCTTCTGTATGTGCATGCAGACATTGTTTACATATGATCCACAATACATTTCGGGCTTGGTATGCAAGATGCAAGATGCAACAAAACGTACTGGCACCAACCTTTTTTGAAATAGCTGTATACATTTCCATACAATACATTTCCATACAAGAAAGGTAAAGTTTGAATGCCTGTAATTATTGCCCTATTTACTCACTTCCCTTCAAACTTTCCACTTTTACTAACTTCAGCATGCTCTTTCCAATAATGATATTTTCGTTTGTCTTCGGTGAAAATTTAAAAAGTCACGTGACAGGTGATAGAAGCCCATTGGCCGGAGCCCTTTTTTTCATCGAGAAAATCCATCTTACCTTCCATTTTTGCTTATAGAAATTTTTCTTGATTTGTTCACTAACAGACGCATGGATGTCTTTATTGAGAGCTGCACCACCAGATATCCTAAACAAAACAAACGAAAATGTAAACAACAATGCATGGATTATGGGATAGCCAAATAGCGCGCGAAAACTACGAACGCAAGGTATCTCGGGTAACGAGCTTGGAGCCGATCATGGAGATCATGGATATGTTTGAATGTTCATTTCTTGGTGTTAGTTTTGGACCAGGCATCGTGTAGGTAAGCAAAACTTTAAACTTAATCCAAACGTTTTGAGAATACGAAGGTTTCTTCGCACTGCAATGCCTTAAAACATCTAAACGAACACAGTTCTAAACGGCAGAAATATCATTTCACTTTTCGTTGATTTTCGTTGTTGTTTTAAGCTTTTTAATATGGTGGATTTTATTTTTCTATTCTATTCTCAACTTCTTTTAAACTGTCTGTATACTTATAGGGTGCGTTCGATTGACCTTATTCCGGAATAGGATTATGATGAGCAGAATGTTTGGAATATATTCCGCTTATTCCGGAATCGGAACAGACTCAATTGAACGGACATTCCGTATTATTCCAAGTATTCCTATTCCAGAATAAGGTCAATACTGGGAGTGAGGTTAATAAGCTTACTGGCTGACATGTACATGGCCTCTACCCTATAGGCCCTCGATCCTCACCTATTGACTTTATTGGACTAATATAAGCTTAATTAAGGGTATTATAGTAATTAGTAATTAGACCTAAACTCAGTTTAGCCTAAAGTGACCGCTAAACCTAATATTACCATAAATAGCTATAGGACATATCTATACATAACTAACAGTCTGGTCACGATTCTTGATAGTGAATAAAAGAATCAAGGTCAGCTAGTCGTTATATAACACCAGGATGAACATGATAACTGTTGATATTGATGATCATGTTTGTTGTTGTTGTTGTTGTTTTTGGTTGTTATTATTGTAGTACATGTAGTAGTTGTTGTTGGTTGTTATACTGTAGTTGCTGTGTTGTTGCTGATGTTGTTGTAAAGAGCTGTTATTGCTAATGTTATGTTGTTGTTGTTGTTGTGAATGTTGATGTTATTTGTTGTTGTGAATGTTGATGTTATTTGTTGTTGTTTGTGTGTTGTTGTTGTTGGTGGTGGTGGTGTAGTAGTAGTAGTAGTAATAGTAGTATAGTAATAGTAGCAGCAGCGGCTTTATGCACCTCGTATAAAGTTATAGGCACTTAGAAGATAGGTGTCTGCAGCAGCAGGAGCAGTAGTACTTGGTTTCTATTGTTGTTGTTGTGACTTACCAGGGATGACCTTGGGCTTGTTTGCATGTGTATCTCTTTTTGGGGTCTACCTCCATTAGATGTCTAATAAAATCTTTTGCTAAAAAAAGAAACAACCAAATATTGTTCACACAGTTTCAAAACACATACATGTGTATGTATATTGAGCTGCTCAAGTGACTCCTGATATAAAATACATGTTTATTTGACCTTTGTATATGATAATCTTCTTGGCTTGCATACGTCATCGTAAAAATTTCTGGGTCTTATATTGTATGCTTACAACCAAAAGAACAGTCAAAATCATGTAACGGTATCTCAACAAAAGTTTGAGTTATAAGTAGAGCTTTACATATGAGTGATCAAATGTGTACATTGTTTAGTGTGAAATGTATGGATCCGCCATCTTGGTGTACAACCGTATACTACACCAATTGGCCAAAATGCCAAGGATCAAAATCAAACAACTCAGTTTCTCAATAAAAATATTCATCAAATCAAACTCTGGGCCTAGATGAAAATTACTTTTGTAATTCTAGTTAATTATTACCCAATAATTAGTGTTATTATTACTATATTACATAATAATAATAATAATAATAATAATAATAATAATAATAATAATAATAATAATAATAATAATAATAATAATAATAATAATAATAATAATAATAATAATAATAATAACAACATATCATTTAGGAAGTAAAAATCATATAATTTGAAGCAAATTTCCCTAATTATCTGGTTTTAGAATACATGTGACAGTGTTGCGTGACAGAAATTGACTCTCAATAAATCATTAGCCAAACATCGAATTCAAAGTACACATATCAGGCTTTTCTCATGGATATAAACAAAATATCAAGCAAACAGTTTTGTATAATGAATATATTAGAACTTAGCTTTTTGATGACATCATGCAAACCTAGAATAGTTTCAAGTGTAGGTGCACATAATTTTATATGTATATACAGTCATTTCAGAAAAGGTTGTCTTGACTGGCCTCACGACTACGCGACTATACTAGACTGAACGGGAGTATGGGTAGAAATCACTGTTCAAGCAATAAGTTATTCACTCTGGAAATTTATTTTCTCATTAATTATCATAATGGATAGTAATTAATACTCGAATGAATGTATATGCCTTTGTGTTTTACGCAAGCAAAATAATTTCGACTCATTTTCGGTCAAGGGCATTCCATGCTGTGACAATGTTCAGTCGTTCAAAGACCCCTTAGGGGACTATAATAGGGGACTATGCGACTAGACCGAAAGGGAGTATGGGTAGAAATCACTGAAGCGGTTTTAAATCTGCATATCTGATTAGCCATGCCTCAGGCTTACAGGAAGAGCATTTATTTTAATGATGTAGACACCGTGTGTAAATAAAGTTTTATTATTATTATTATTATAGTGAAGACCAGCAACACTGGTGAGTGGTTTGGATGACTTAGTCTAAATCATCCAAACCACTCACCAGCGTAAGTCTTCACTGTAAGCTTGAGTCATGGCTAAAAATAATCAGATATGCAGATTTAAAACCGCTTCAGTGATTTCTACCCAATCATACTCCCTTTCGGTCTAGTCACATAGTCGTGAGGCCAGTCGGCGACAACGTTTTCTGAAATGACTGTATACAGGGTGTATAACCAGATATATTGTCAAATGGTTACTAACCTGAATCTGAAATTTCATCCCTGCAAAAGCAACAAAGTGACATTAGCATACACTGTACATGTACGTACCGGTAGTTTTAAGTGAGACGGTATAGTTTGGTGACCCAATATTATTAGACAGAGTTACAAACGAACCAAGAAACAACATAATGCAGTTTTAATACATATTTTAATCTATAACTTAATTACCCTCCCAGAAGCAGACAACCCCTTGTATGTAAGCAACAGAGAACTAGATCATTGGAGGATCATTGCCTTTACCCACAATCCTTTGCATCCATAAATCAATATACCTATTGAAAACTTAGAACAGAGTGTTCAAAGCATGAAGCTGTTACCAGCTTTATTTACATCCTGGGTTACATTTGTACATGCAATATGTGAATGTGTCAGAAAGTTTGCAGATCTAAGTGGTACTGATTTAGGTTCACAAAGGATATAAAAGTATTGTCATTATACAGCTGCCATCTTTTGTGGAAATTGTAATAATAATAATAATAATAATAATAATAATAATATAATAATAATAATAATAATAATAATAATAATAATAATAATAATAATAATAATAATAATAATAATAATATAATAAATAATAATAATAATAATAATAATAAATAATAATAAAAAATAATAATAATAATATAATAATAATAATAATAATAAAAATAAATGTCAGGTACTTCATAACAAATCCAATGCATCTGAACCCATTTTGTAATGACAAAATGTTAATAAATAGACCTTATGCAATACTCGATTTCTGTACTTTGCATAAATTTGCAAAAACTGAAAGAATAACGAGTTAAGTAAAGGTAAATCAATAGATTGAAAGACCATCGACAGTTTAGTAATTACCCCAAAAGTGCATTAATAAAAATGAAACTATCATCAAGTAATAAGCGTTTGAAAGGTGCAAAATACATGGAAACGAGGCATCTAGGGCCAAAGTCTGGTTTCTGGTACAATTAAATCTTTGTAATTTCAAATCACTATAACTTTTCAAGATTGCATAGTGCAGCCCTAAAATTTGGCATGTTCATTATTGAAAACCCTCTCTTCAAAAAGATGGTCAGATATTGCTGTAATATATTCCCAATAAGAAAGGAAATCAGATTTTACGATTCTACCATTAATGCATAAGGTCTATGTGGTGAGTCTGCATGAAGCTAGGATATTCATTGATGTTCCAGCCGAAACAATAAATTTAAAGCCTGTCTGATCTTCTCAAGCTCTACCAACCTAAACGTGTTCTACGCTCTTCATCTAAATGTCTCCTTCACAACCCGACATTAAGAACTTCTACTTTTGGCGACAGAACTTTCTCAATGGCTGCACCTGCACTCTGGAACAATCTCCCTGAAAACTTAAAACACACTGCCTCCGTTGCTGCCTTCAAATCTTCACTTAAAACCTTCCTGTTTACTAGGAATATTTAATACCTTTCTCTATTTACCTTTTGCTACTGTTTGGTCCTTATTGTTAAAAGCATCGAGACAATGTATGATGCGTTCTCAAGAACTTGTTTATTATTATTATTATTATTATTATTAAAGCAATGTATTTATATTTTTAAGAACACTATTTTTCCAATTAGTGGTTTTCTGAGATAATTGCCTTGCCATGACATGAGATCAAAATACTATACACCCAACAGATAATTTTAATTAACATATAATTATATGCTTACCAATATGGTGCATCAAACTCATATTCCCCTCTCATAATTTGAGCAAATAGATTAGCATCACTTTCATCATAGAAGGGTGGATAGCCACATAATCTGCAAGGTAAAGCATGCAATATATGCAAGTAATGAGAACCATATGCTCTAAGCAGTTAATGCTACAAAAGACAGTGTGATAAATACTACTAAATTACAATACATACAAGATATAACATATTACGCCTATTGACCAACAGTCTACTGCTTTGCCGTAAACCTGTTGTTTAAGGACCTCGGGTGCTGAAATGAAGGAATGTAAAAAATATATTAATACAAATATCTGACCCTGAAGGGATTCGAACCCACGACCCTTGGAACTGTTCACCAAATTTGTAGCTCAACTGATAAGAGCATCAGTTCAGAGGGTCGTGGGTTCAAATTTGATACTTGTCTTCATGTATAGCTGCACATAATATCCTCTATGTGTCCCTGTCTTGCTCTCTAGTAGAACGAAGCAGCTTGTATTCACGTCAACGCAGTAACGCATGGATGTGAATATACAAGCTGCTTCATTCTACTAGAGAGCAAGACAGGGACACATATAGTCAGGACAATCAGATATTTCATGCAGCTACATGAAGACCTTGCCAAATTTTTCTCTTTCTCAGGACTTTTTTACTAGGGCTAATGCTCAGAAGAATTTTATGGCTATCTATACTTACATTTAATAGCATTTTAAATTGCTTCACTTTCTATCTGTTTCACTACTCTGGCTTAACGCAGTAGTAGTTCCCTAGTATTGACATAGACCTTAATCTTACCGACATAGCCAGGTGTACCACATGCAGTAGCCATTCCATCTTGGCCTTCCATTTTAGATAGACCAAAGTCACTGATCATTATCTTAGAATCTTCATCAGGGCTGAAATACATTGTAAGATAATTTGTATTTAAAATATAAATTAAAAGAGCTGTTGAAGCCATGTTGATTTTAACCCCTAAAAGGTACAACCATATATGACCATATAATTATGCAAAAAAGTGATTGTGCTGATAAGGTCCACTGACACAGGAAATATTTTCAACCCTAAAAGGACCGCCGATCAACCCTACCACTCGGACAAAGGGAGTACCCCCCTGACATTGTCATTATAGAAATTTGCTCAGTTTCTGTTCATGTACGGTAGACACCAGGCCCATGCAAATTTTCAATAAAATTATTACCAGTTGATGGCACACAACAGATAATCACTGGCTATTTCATGCCATGCCATGCCATGTGCCATGCCATGCCATGCCATGCCATGCCATGCCATGCCATGCCATGCCATGCCATGCCATGCCATGCCATGCCATGCCATGCCATACCATACCATACCATACCATACTATACTACATGGAAAACAATATAATTTATAATAATCATTCTAATTTATTAATGATTTTGGATTTACCTGCAGTATAACAAATTTTCAGGCTGAAAATAATAAAAATATTATAATAAATTTAATAATATTATTTAAATATTGGTATTATTGCAAAACATTTCAAACATCAAAAGAGCTTCATTGTTACATCATGAATCAAGTGAAATAATTCAATGTTTCGGGGACATCATGACTATATTAGCTCTGTCAAGACATTTTATATTATTCTGCATTGTTATACTAACTGACTTGATAATGACGTCATGATGGCCTGAAACGTTGAATTATAACACTTATTTTCACTTGCTTCTGTATTTATAATAAGTAACCATTATTGATTACATCATGAATGTCTACCACAAATATGTCCAGGGGTGTAGCTAGAGGGTGGCCATGACCCCCACCAGTAGTGAGTGGGGAAAGACTCATGCAATCAAACTGTTAAACCAGTAACGTGGGGTGAGAGGATAGGTCTATAACTTAGAACGATCATTGCAAATCCACGAGCACCCAATGCTCAGAATTTATATCTACATTTGTATATTATTATATTATAGTATACATGTATACAGTCATTTGCAAAAATTCTGGCCGCCATGAAATATCAATATATCAATATATTGGGTGCATTAAAGTGCAACTGAAATGAAATATTTTATTGCATTTTATATTATAGATTATTGAAAAAATTATAAATGTTATCTTAAACATATTTTTGTAAAATGATTGCTTTCTAAGATATTCATGAAAAACATATTGCAGAGTGTGACGTCACAAGGTTTGTAAAGTACTTTGTTTCACCCAAATCCTCTAAATATATGTTGACTTTTACACTGGAAAAAGAAAAGAACATCAAACAATTTTTAGCTTTTTTGCGGGCATAAGATGTGCACTTTTACTCAGCTAAAAATTGTTTGATGTTCTTTTCTTTTTCCAGTGTAAAAGTCAAAATACATTTAGAGGATTTGAGTGAAACAAAGTACTTTACAAACCTTGTGATGTCACACTCTGCAACATGTTTTTCTTGAATATCTTCTTAAGCAACCATTTTACAAAAATATGCTTATGATAACTTTTTTTTTTCAATAATCTATAATATAAAATGCAATAAAATATTTCATTTCAGTTGCACTTTAAGGGTAATTAAATAAATAAATACTAATCTGAGTTTCCTAACTTTTTAAATGAAGCAAAATTTACAAACAACAAACGTATGACTAAAATAAACATTATACTAAATATTTCTACCAGGTTTGCTGGTGTTAACCCTTGTTAACCCCCGGGAATTTTCGATTATTTAATTACCTAGAATCCACCCAATATATTGATATATATTCATGCACATTGTAGCTAGGATTTTTCAATGGGGGGGTCCTACACCAGACTGTCTTATATCAGGCCCGTAGCTGGCATTTTGAGGGGGTTCGTTTCCGTTACCAAAAATACATTGTAAATCTGTATGGTGTGCATCTAGGGGGTACAGGGGCATGCCCCCCAAAAATGTTGAAATCTAGGTCCTCTTTATAATGGTATTTGCTGCTATTTCAATGTACTTTCAAGCTATGGTAAAACGTACTTACATGTATATTTTTTTGCATAATTTAGAAACTAAACTGAGTTTAATACCCTTTTACTTTTTGAAAATATGTATAAATACATGTACATGTACAGTCATTTGCAAAAATTATGTCCACTAAGAAATATCAATATACTTGTAGTTACCTTTAAGTCTCTATGCACAATACCCAGTGAATGAAGATAGTCTGCTGCCTCTAATATTTGATTGATAAGCTGGCTGGCATCTTGCTCTGTGTAACTACCTTTCTCTACAATCCTGTCAAAAAGCTCTCCACCTTGGACTCTGAACACAAAGCATAGAAATATACCATTGTCTTCAATTGATTTTATAAAACAATAGAGATCAATCATATGGAACTGTATTCATCCTGATTCCCAATGTCCCCTTCCCCTCATCTTCTATGGAAAATGGAGGTCCTGCGGTTAGACACAAATTACAAAGACTGTGGGCCAATTTAATGGCATATTAATTTGGAAAAGCACAAAACTTCACAAAAATTTGTTATTTAGAATAGTTCTTCAAGTTGCTCTTTTTCTCTGTAGTGAGTTGGAAGCCATTTCATTTCCTCTCTTTGGACCTACCACAGGCTCAAAGGGATTAATCGCCCACTAAGCGCGCATTATAATTTTTTTAACTATTATTATTGTAATTTTTTTTACAATATTATTATTTTTTATTTTTTAAATATAGATTTCTTTGATATTATCTATTTTTTTTACAATAACACAGTTTAGTATTAAATATATAGATACACCTGTTTTCTAAAACGTTGTCCATTTACAAAATACAAAATAGTAAAATGGAATTATAATTAGAGAAACAATGAGCCTGAGTTCAGCTTGAGTGCATTTCTTTTGTTTTTCTAATTAATTCCTTTTTACTATTTTGTATTTTGTAAATGGACAACGTTTTTGAAAACAGGTGTATGATATAATAATTACAATTGATAATAATTACATACAATTGATAATAATTACATACACACAAAAAAAAAAGAATAGAGAAAGAAAAAAGAAAAGAAAAAAAAATGTTTATTATTTTATATAGGGCGAGTAAAATAATTAATTAATTAACAAAGCATGCATGCATAAATCACATATTTCATTAATTACTTGGTAGTTGTGCAATCCACATGAGTTTACTGTTGATTAGACTTCTATACTTCTGCCTTTACAAGTTAGTTTTGTTCTATTATGGGTCATCCAAATTAAAAAGAAGTGTTCTGGATACAAGTCATCATTGTCTAATTATATAATCATAGTTTTGACCCTCCTGGGAAAGATTGTACTGAACCAACGTTCACAGGCACAGGCAATCAAACAGACAGCGAGGTCAATGCTGAAATCTACTTAGATATTTGAGGGTTACATAATGTAGCATTTAACTTTACTTTTGTAAACATTGTAAAAACCCTTGTATTTTAAGGGCACACCTATTTTCCCAAAAATATCTTTCAATTGGACCTTATACGTGGGACATATGAACAGAAATCAGGCTGAATAGGTTCTTAACAGGTTCTTATTTACATGGCAAAAAAACACAATAATTGTTCCTGATACAATATGGTGTACCTGTGTGTACTGAGCTTTAGTCATTTTTCACATAAGAATCTGCTTCATTTGTCAGGCAGAACTGGTTCTTATATATTTGGTGCTTTTAAAATTGGCTAAATTTCAGTCTGGAGGTTCTTAATCTGCAGTTTCTTATATGCGGGTTTTTACTGTATCACAGATATCATTTCTTGATATTTTCAGTTGTACACTTGTGAGGTGTGCAGTCAGTACCCTCAGCGCGGGCTTCCTGTGTTCCTACACGGGCTTCCTGTGTTTTCAACGCACATGCGCACTGAAACGACCGCCATGTGAATTCCTTTATGTTCTAGTTAAAGCGCATCCTCGGAAACCCAGGGGCTGTAGGGGGAGGGCGAGGGGAAAAGGAAAGGGGTCGGAAAACAGCCCCTGGGGACAAACTCTTACAGAACGAGTTCCAGAGAAGTTAATGAGATGTGCTCTGATTGGCCACAAAAATATTTTGTGGCCAATCAGCAAAGAGCGGTACATTGCACGATGACAGATAGTGCGAAGACATCCGGTAGCCCGTTTTACTTCAAAGTGCACGATTCCCATGTGGCAATATGTAGTCTAAATGCAGTCGTTTCCCTTCTTTCTGCATGTGATCCATAGTTTTCCCTGGCGCCGTTTTTGGGGAGTTTCTCTCTCGTTTCAAAACGAAGAGCACAAAAGGTTTCCATACAGGAACATTGGGGTCAACTTTCTCGTTAATGATCACGAAATCTTCAACATTTCTTTTTCTTCTTTTATCGAGAGATTCTTTGCCACAAACATGGAAGCAGTCATTAACAGCCTTTTTAGAGGTTTTCTGAACTTCTTCCATACAACCGGACGACAACAAGCGTAGAATAGAATAGAATTTAGCGAGATCCATCAGTTTGTATTCATGTATAAACAATGGCTCAGTGATAACTTCAAAGTGATAATTGATTTGGATTGGCAGTTTTTGTTAACAGATCGTTAAATCATTTAATCCCATTAACCTTCTCTGGAACTCGTTCTGTAAGAGTATGTCCCCAGGGGCTGTTTTTCTCTCTTTCCCTTTCCTTTCCCCCTCCCCCCTACAGCCCCTGGGTTTCCGAGGATGGTTAAAGCGTTGTTTTGTCATCGAAATCGTTAAGCAATTACCACCAAACAAACCATCTGTTTGAGCCTGTCAGGGTAAGACTTTCACAATAGTGCAATTATTCAACCAGAGTAGTTTTTCTTATTTAAGTATATTTTATGATTTTGGCATACAATCTCTCGACTCCTTCAGTTAGGCAACAAGTCTTTCGGTCTCAGAGTGAGCCGCATTGTAAACTTACACTTCATCTTTGTATTATTTTCCATGATTTGTAGGCCTTTTGTCTGATTAAACGAACTACAGTTACCATGAATCCCTCTCGTTACACACTGTTAGTAGCATTAATTTTATAGCTATAGAACTTACAGAACGGTTAGCTTGTGATTGAGAAAGCTGAGAAGTTAGATTTATAACTATTAGATTTCTTTGTTGTTGTGGACAAAATTAGATGACTCGGCCAATGTGTTAATTACCACTACACCTCAAGGTGTACTTTAACCATGAGCAATAATGAAGTGTAATACTATGTGATAACTAACCATAGTGTCCCAGGCTATACAGTTGTAGATACTCTCTTTCAAAGACAGCAGAACACCGTAAATAATAATAATTATTGCAGTAACAAATGTATGTCAATGTGAAAGATAATAAACTTCGTCAAAAGATCGAGAAAATTGTACCTTGATAATTACTTAAATTGGAAAATTAATTATTACTCTGTTCTGGCTGGTTATTATTACCGGTATTAATAATTCAAAACATATTCCTATTTCTGACTGGCTGAAGTCCCCCACTTAATTTTTCATAACAAGCTAAGGCTGACCAATTTGGAGAATTTACGTCAATTGTCCAATATTTTATAGTATTATTTTGAGCTCGTCATTTGACAAAAATAAAACAATCTGGCTTCTGTATGTTATGAAGAATTATGCAGACCTATAAATGTAGGTGGGTATATTGCCACATAACGCCCACCTTGGTCATCTCCGTAATCCTTTATGTAAATGTATATATGTTTAAATACAGTCATTTGCAAAATTCTGGCCGCCACGAAATATCAATATATCAATATATTGGGTGCATTATGGGTAATTAAATAATACTATTTTGAGTTTCCTAACTTATTAAATGAAGCAAAGCTTACAAACAACAAACGTAAGACCAAAATAAGCATTAAACTGAATATTTCTACCAATTTGCTGATGTTAACCGCTATAAGGGGAATTTTCGATTATTTTTATTACCCATAATGCACCCGATATTATATTGATATATCGTGGCGGCCAGAATTTTTGCAAATGACTGTATACTGCAGCTGTATGTATATGCATATTAACTATATTGGTAAAACTTACAATATCAAAGATAAAGAAAAATATGTACAAAAAATATTCATAAATGTAAAAATATATGTAAAAAAACTACTATATCTACATGTATATGTTATATTTAATTAATACAAATTTAAATTGTACATAAAATATCAAAATGTTGTATCAACGTATATATATATCATATCTAAATAGCTATAGTATATTGTAATGGGATCGGCTATTTATCGAGTTAGAGGTTGAGTTGAGTTTGAGTTGAGTTTGAGTTACCGTTGAGTTACCGTTGAGTTACCTTTGAGTTAACCAAAAATTATTATATTTTTGGAACAATGTCTTACAGCGTTGTTTGAGATTCCTCAAGGGGGGGTATTGCCTATGGTGGCCTGGGGTGATATTGCCTATGGTGGCCTGGGGTGATGTTGCCTATGGTGACCTGGGGAGGGGGTGGGGGGTGGATATGGTAAGGGAAACTGTTTATATTCTGGTATGTTAAAGGTCGTGCTACTGAATAACTCGAACTTAATAGAGAATAGATTGAAATATACGGGCCGCTTCTCAATATATTATCAATAAAATTAACTTTGACTTTGGCGAACGAACTTTCAACGACAGTAGTTTTCTCGAACAAAGGCATAGCGAAATGACTTCAAAATAATCTAGTGGTCGTTGTGCACGATGTCTTCGTGTGTGACAAATGCAGTGACCAGTGCCGCCGTTTATCCCGGGGGGGGAAGGGGGTACTCCCAATAATTACATGATATATATGTGCGGCGGTACAGGGTCCAGGTTTTGGGCCATTTTATTCTCTAATCCAGATTAAATGAACGCATAAACAAGCTTATCTATGCTACACGTGGCTCGCATCTCAGGTCACGTCTATGTCATACTTCTACTTGCATTTCATTTAAAATTTGTCAGATTTGCACTTTAAATAATTCATATCACTACTTTCGGCCTGATCTAGCTCTGCACTTAATTGCTGGTTCTTGGGACTGTATTTTCATTCTCTTTACGTTATTGTACTTCGTCAACCTTCGGCTAGCTTACAATCTTTATACGTTCTAAAAGGCTACACACGAAATCATCTGATTATAAAACACTCTCACTACTGAATCAAAAACAATCTCTCCTGTTTCTTGTCACATCCTAGTTTCTCTCTTACAATGCGTGATTGTCTATTACCTTCCATTGTTGTGCGTGATTTTAGTAGTTTTATTAGGCTTATACAATTATATAATGTTTCCGACAAAGGGGTCATTGATTGGTGTTGGCTGAAGTACAGTACTGTATACAAAAGGGTAGAACTGTTATTATTGTATTTCAATGGTCGTTTCTCTTGCTGGAACAGATTCAGGTAATCATCATCAAAAAATCGGCTACTAAAAAAAATGCTACTCAAATGAAAAAGGTTAAAAAAGCAACAAAATCTTACACATGGTTAAAAAAACTCAGTGACTGATCGCCTCGTGGATCCACACTACTTTGATGTTATGACTAAATTCATAATCAAATGCAATAAAAGAACATACACATACTAAACTGGTGATGTCAATTTGTTAAATATGAAAGAGTAAGACCAGCGAGTATTCCTTTCCCACTGACCGGGATATATAAAACACAGAGTGCCAGATGCGAAATGACTTTGGGGTGGTCTGTTAACTGAGTTTGTGGTGGCCAGCCAAATGCAATTATCCCAGCTCGTTTTTAACAGCTTCAGTACTGAAGCGCAACTGCATGATTTCAAGATAATTAAATTGCCTTTTTGTGTTTTCACATGTCAATCATGTTCTATTTTGAGCTTCTGGGGGTTACTCCCATATATTGGCTATATAGGTATGTACCGCCCGATAGGGTAGGGTTTTCGAGTCCGCTTTCACCCAGCCAAAAAAGATCCCTTATCCATTAATATGGTACCTGTTTTGACGTTCGGGACGGATTAATTGGTTCTTGTATAAGGTCGCAAATTTGGGCTTAAAATGGGTAGCAATGTTCTCAATAGGAGTTCGATTTTCGGAACCGTTGGGCGGGACAGCACTATCCTAAATAATTTGCAGGACATACCTAATATTTAAATCTATTCTCTATTAAGTTCGAGTTATTCAGTAGCACGACCTTTAACATACCAGAATAATAGTTTCCCTTACCACCTTCCTCTCCCTCCCCAGGCCACCATAGGCAATACCCCCCCTTGGGGAATCTCAAACAACGTTGTAAGACATTGTTCCAAAATAATAAAACAAATTGGTTAACTCAAAGGTAACTCAACGGTAACTCAAACTCAACTCAACCTCTAACTCGATCGTTAATCTATCTCTATTGTAATACCCAACTTGTAAAAAAACATGTGAATCTCAAAATATTAATAAAATATAAAATAAAACTAAAAATACTTTGAGTCCAAAATACATTGTACGTGTTTCTACAGTATTATAAATATTCAACATACCACACTACCAAATTGTATATTTCTTCACATGTTCGCTCTGAGTATGGATGAAAATCAAATAAAAAGCAAACTACTTACAGTGTGACTACACCAACCAAGGCCACCCAAACAAATTTTCATACAAATTATCCAATCACAATTGAGTATTTAAACAATAGAATCTGCACAAATTTTCAAATTTTCGCTTTAAAATAATATATTTTACCTTATATGTGTATGTATATGATCAAGAGTGAACAAGAAACAGTTTAAATTGTAGAATTCGACATCATTCTGTTATTCGGCGTCACAAATGTGATTAGAAAATTTGATTCAAAATTTGTTTGGGTGGCCTTGGTTGGTGTAGTCGCACTGTAATATATACTTACCGGTAATTAATAAAGACTTTTAAGAATATAAAAAATAAAATAAAATCTCCGTAATCCTTTATGTCACACTCAGCCTCATCCAATAATTGTTTACTATTTTGTCTATAAATCAGATATCTTGTTATGTAAACAAATCCATAAAAAAACAGTTACTAAATCAATGACCTAATAAATTAATTATTTAATTAATATTTACTTATGTTGAGAATATCCTTTTGTCTGTTTGTGCATAGGTGTGGATTCCCTTGGGAGATATATATCATCCATGTGCATCCATGGCAACGCAATTCTAATCTATCCAGATTGAGATGATATGAATACATTTGTTGCAGCTACATTGTATATATTGTTACATGCTTGGCTAATCAAAAATTTATTTTGAAGCTGAGATATTTCATTTCACGCCATGAAACTGGCTATCCAAACAAGTGTTTACAGGCACTAATCAACCATAACATTGTGAAAACTAATCTATTTCGGGATCAGCATAGTTTTTATTGTAGCTGACTGATTGTGGTTGTGGTTATGTCGAGAAATCGTATTCGGACAACACATTGCATAATTAATTATATATAACTTATATAAGGAATAAGTGCATTAGAACATGCCGTGAGCAAGCTTCGATTTGTTTCGAATCTACACAGGTTTAGTCACATAGTTCGAGACTATCTCGAAAGGGGACATTGCATAGATAGAAGGAATAGTTGTTTTATAAGTGATGATCAATTTCACCTGTCATGCCGTCATTCTCGTTCAAATGTGCGAATTAAAATCTCCAAGTTTCGAATAAATTAGCCATCTCCATGAAGACACTCAATACTACACATCCCACAACGAAAGAAAAACAATTTAGACACAATGAAGTGTTTTGATTTAGGTCTATTCCGGTTAGGACTTAACAATAATACATGACTGCAAAGTGTACGACATGTCAGGACGTGTTAAATGACTGTTGCCGTACTGAGAAAAAAACGATCGTAACATAGTAAACGTGATTATGTACTGTAGTAGCTACCAAGGTTGTTGTTGTTGTAGTATACTCACAGGTCCATGATTAGGTAGAGATGGGACTTGTTATCCACAATGTCCCTCAGTCCAATGATATTCGTGTGTGAAACCCTATAGCAATAATAAATCGATCATGATATTGAGTATTTATCGCTCAGGTTTATAGGTTCGACTTGATTATGTCCGCAGTAATATCCTAATAGTGCAAGTTAACTCTGCAGTGCATCGATTAGCTGCCTTAATTCGACATGTTAACGGAACAGAACGTTTGACAACACGCCAGTCCGGTGATCAACGATATAGAATCCTGCAATAGACTTACTTCTTCAGGATAGCGATCTCATTCTCAACTGCTTCCTCCTTCCCCTTTATGTCCTTCTTAGCGATGCATTTTATGGCGAACAGCTTCCCCGTTGCTCTTTCTGAAGCGAGGACAACCTCGGAGAAAGCTCCACTGTCATAAGACACAGAAATGTTCGTTAGATTTCATGATGAGCTCTTCATGATCACGGCATATGTCAGGAACCCATGTCAGTGTTCATTTTGCCAGGCGAAAATACGGCCAGCACGCCATGGGTGGCTTCTGAGACTATCTGTACTTGAAGTCTAGCAATCGGGGATTCTAACAATGATAAGCAGTAATACTTACGATCCCAGAACCTCTCGTAAGTCATATTTCTTTGTGACTTTGTCGTCAAACTTCTTCTTTCCGAAAAGCGGCATTCTACAACGGTAAAAACACGAAGTCATTGAAGGTCACAGTCTAAATCTCAGTCACCATATGGGTTTTCACATCAACGCTACAAACTAAACGACAACAGTGACAATGCTTGCCTACACGTTCAGGTTCTATTGACTGATACTCGAATATTTGTTATACTTCGATCCAAAATTCGCATTCCAGTGTGCTACAGTGTTGTTAAGAAAGCAGTTGTCCTTAGAGGGGAGGGGGTAAGTGCTATGCGTCACGTCTGAACAGTACAGTCTCAATATTGTCAATATAAATGTTCACGACATGTCAGAGCCATTTCTGTTTTTATTTTTAGTGTTTGGGAATTAATACTAACAATATTGGTTATAATTCCGTGTCGTTTAGCTCAATCAACCCTTAAAAATCTACGCAAATGGACGCCCATTCGGTAAGTGCCAATGAAAACTGATTTACGTCACAGATTTGTTTGGATTCACTCAACCATTATTCACTCCTTGGTTCATTTCTGACTCGGCTTAATTATTGGGTTATCGGGAAATAGTCACATCCCAACTACAGCTTCGTTTGATTATTCACGTTTAATTAAACTTTTAGTAAATATTTCATTCCGACAGTTAGTAGATCAGTCTGTATAATTGCGTTTTTATTACTTGTGAGTTCTAACGAGGACAATGGACATCTAAAAACGTTTGAAGCTACTCTTCGATAGATCTTATCTCATAGTGGTTTTATGTGTGCTCTCAGAACATGTTATGCTTTCAAATATTATATGAATGATTCTTTGAAATTATTATTATTATTGTTATTATTATTGTTCTTATCATTGTTCTTATTATTGAAATTCAAGAAAGGCTGATACTACGTAGAAATAAAAAGCTTAACACAACACCAACATGATAGAGCAAGAGAGAGCCAGGATCGGCAACCGTAGACAGCTGTTTCGTTCTTTTGGAACTCATCAGTACGGTGTAGCGAGAGCAACAAACACCAACTTAGAAAGCCAATGCATGTTACTTGCGTATCGACTCTGACTCAACCAGCTCAAATTTAGAAACCTGCCCATTGGCTCACACCACAACACGTGCGGTAATATGGTCCAAAGGGCAAGAATCCAAAATATCATGTTGGTGTTGTGTTTAACCTAGGTGTGGATGGACAAAACCAATCCTACACGGAATGCATAGACAAACTATGCTAAAGAATTACAGCATAACGGATCTAAGAAGATCTACGGTCCAAAACATTAAAATATAAACTTGAAAGAGGGAACCGTGAACGAAAATGCTGTAGGTATACGTAGGATCTGTAAAAGATCTAATCAGCTCATACATATGGCAAACATGAAATTCAAGAAAGGCTGATACTGCGTAACATGCATTGGCTTTCTAAGTTGGTGTTTGTTGCTCTCGCTACACCGTACTGATGAGTTCCAAAAGAACGAAACAGCTGTCTACGGTTGCCGATCCTGGCTCTCTCTTGCTCTATCATGTTGGTGTTGTGTTAAGCTTTTTATTTCTACGTAGTATCAGCCTTTCTTGAATTTCATGTTTGCCATATGTATAGCTGATTAGATCTTTTACAGATCCTACGTATACCTACAGCATTTTCGTTCACGGTTCCCTCTTTCAAGTTCTTATTATTGTTCTTATTATTATTTATTATATTTATATTATTGTTTACTATTATCATTATTTTTTATTACATTTATGTTATTGTTTATTATTATTATTATTTTTATTATTTTTATTTTATTTTTATTATTATTATTACTACTACTACTTACTATTTTTATCTATTTTTAACTTTTCATGTGTAATTTTTTTGGGAGAAATAAAGTTTGTACTCTATTTACTATTACTATTATTGTGTTTTATAGTGTTCCACTTTCGCTCATTTTTGTCATTGTTTTTTTTTGCACTGAAATGATCTAATGACTGTATTATTTTAACATTAATTTTTTGAGCGGTTTTATATTTCATTAAAATCATTTTCTCGATATAACACCTATGTGTCGTTATAGGGTATGACGTCATTTCCGATTGTCTCGACTGATATTTCATGTGACATACGCAATATTGTTATGCGATGTGTAGTCTCCCCGCAGATCTTTATAGGTGGTCTTTCACCATTTTCTCTCCCCCACAAAACAAATAGATTCCGCTTTGCCGTGCGTCTGTGCTCAGTTTTATAGATGCACAGACGAAGTCAAAAAGTGCGTAATTCGATCCGTAATACGCTAATTATTTTCGAAAATTTACATATGCAAACCTGAAATCTGCGGCCGATCTATCTTGGTTTGCACTTGTTTTGAACTTTAGGCCGGATACGTACGTCGAACTGTACCTAATCAGATCAAACAAGACCTTCTAATTAGCCATTGTTTGCAGTTAAGCATTAGAAACGGATTCTTCATGTTCTATGCTGTGATAGAGAACACACTGTTCTCCCAACATCCCGCGAGTTTCTATTAGAACATAGAACATCGAAGAGCGTTTTCTAATCAGTTTTTATAAAATAACAAGAGAGAGTTAAAAAAAACGTGTTTCAATGCTTTCATAGAATATGGGTTTTCAGCCAATCAGAGCGCGCGTTATATAAAAGTTCGTATTTCGATAAAATCAATAGATCGACGTTTGAATCGGGCCTTATTTTAACCAAGTAAGTAATGAACATCACTACGTGTACACCGTGATGATGCGCTGTCAATGCAAGGAGAAGTACGAAACAGAAAAAAAGAGTAATTGTAACCATAACAACGGCCCATACCCTGCAGTGACACAAGGTGCAGACTGCATGATAAACACGCAATCTCAGGTTGCCTCGAGCGATACCTTTAAAACTGATCGAATATCTCAATTTGCACCACTTAACTTTGTTCGTACGTAGAGACTATCACTATCCGGCAATGTCGCAATTCACCCACGTCGCGCGTGTTTGTTATCACGGACGTGACAGATGGTCACGGCTAGGGCAGGGCTTGTGGCGTCATCAGTGGTTCAGTGACCGACATTTTTATCGTGATCATTCCAGCGTGGTAAATCAGATTATCTCAGTTTACTGTTGATTTGTAAATAAATTTCAATATTTCAAACAGTAATGAGATAAAAAGCTTGAGTCAAAGAAGCGATGGGTTGTAGGCGCGATGTCATCCATCCATGCAACCAATATTTCAAACAGTAATGAGAGTCAAAGACGATGGGTTGGTCGATTGCGACCATTGCTTACTACTTCGTGGGGTCGGTCAATAAGAGTGAGAATATTTACACAATGCCCTTTTGGTAGCTAAGTATATTAGAGGGACACGAATACGAAGACAATAAGAAAGGAAAAACAAATATAAAAAAGAGAAAACCGCAAATAAACAGAAACGAATATAATAATAACGAACGAGGCCAACGGTACAACCGAGCGCTTGCCATATATGGAAACCAGTTATCGTATAAGCAAGAAGATTAGAATCTCCGCAGGCACATCATATGTACTTATGGACTGAGTGGGAGTGCCGGATGGGAAAATATTTAGCTCGAGGACATGCCGTACCGAACGCCGGAGCGCAGCGAGGTCCGTACAAATGACCAAGAGCCAAATATTTTCCCATTTGGCCCAACCTAACTCAGTCAATAAGCATTTTATGTATTTATGTATTTATGTATTTTAAAGGGGACTTCGTGTCCTATTGTACAACACCTGCCTTATCGGCGAATCTTGAAAATAAAAAAAATAAAAAATAAAAATCATATGACCCAGTTTTTTTTGTTACAAAAAGGGATGAAAAAAACCCTGTAAAGCAAATAAATATAGCGCGCGGATGTAGCTGTGTATTTCGTCATTGCTGCTGGCGTCAGACGTCTGGATGGGAGAATTCACTATCGTCGTGTTCACTAAAAGTATCTGGCATTATTATTTCATTTTAGACGGCATTAAAATAGCTTCAAAACCGATGTAAACATCGAGTAGTAGGGAAACATCGAGTAGTAGGGCCGGACGGCTTTTGAGCAAGCCGTACGTGACTTTTTCCGAAGGGGTCATATGATAATATCTTTTATTTTTCTTCCTTTTCTGTAGTACATCTATGTAAAAGACAATCGTGCAGTCGAGTGCTGATAACGTCGTACTTTGTAAAACCTGTCGCACTTTGTAATATGTCGCACTTTGTAATACCTGTCGCACTTTGTAATACCTGTCGCACTTTGTAATACCTGTCGCACTTTGTAATACCTGTCGCACTTTGTAATACCTGTCGCACTTTGTAATAAAGCTCGTCGCACTTTGTATAAAAACAGCCATCGCACTTTGTAATAAATTTATTGCACTTTGAAATAATTTTCATTAGTATAGGTAATCATACGGTTTCGAGTTCAATGAGCTTGTGTCACCTGTCACGTGACTTTTTAAATTTTCACTGAAGACAAACGAAAATACCATAACTGAAAAGAGCATACTAAAGTTAGTAAAAGTGGAAAGTTTGAAGGGAAGTAAGTAAATAGGACAAGAGTTACAGGCATTCAAACTTTGCCTTTTTTGTATGGATGTTGGAAGGCAACGCTTGCCCTAGGCTCAGTACCCAGCCGCTGGGGTTTCCTGCGCCCGCGATACTCCAAGCGAAAAACCCATACAAATCCTTGTCAAAGCGGGAAACTTTAATTTGAAAGCCTTTAACTTTTGTCTTATTTGCTTGATTCTTTTAAAAATTTCAACTTTTACTAATTTTAGTATGCTCTTTCAAGTTATGATATTTTCGTCTGCCTTCAGTGAAAATTTAAAAAGTCACGTGACAGGTGACACAAGCCTATTTGGAATTAATTTGCACGAGTGTGTTTTTCAAAGAGTATCAAAATTGTACGAGCCCGTAGGGCCGGCGAGTGCAATTTGAGCTCTTCAGAAAAAACACACGAGTGTAAATTAATTCAAATTGAACGAGAAACTGTATGATTACTTATTAATCACATACATGAAAAAAATCAGCGAAAATTAGACAGCAAAAGACACATGTTGACAAGTATGCACGTAGCGAAGTACGTGTTTAGTTGACATGTAATCAGTTAATTATAACTTATCAATAAATTTTAAAATCGACTCTACAAACACAACAATTCCTACATACTGATACAGATTATAGCAACGAACAGTAATAAGTACAATGGCTGTTTATCGTTTTTAGAAAGTTGAAACGAGTACATAACTCTGATTTTCTATTCCTGAAAGCTCAAAAGTTAATTTGATCCTCAGTTTTCAATTGAGAGTTCATTCACGCATTCAGAGATCCAGAGAGAAATTCCACTAAACTTACTGTAAATCACTGAATATCCATGATTACTTTCCTGACCACTCAAACTAAAGTCAAAGTCGAATACTTATTATCTTGTAGAAGTTTGAGTACCTTTTGCTTACAAGAGCCAACAAAGTTCTTCATTTATCACAGTTTTCCTTTCTAGTCAAGGCTCCCCCGTCAACTTTCATGTCGAGTCTATAAAATGGTAAAAATGTTGTTTCTGGTGTTTGCTAACTCCAGAATAACAGGCAGCGGGTCCTTCTTTCACGTTCTTTCTGCCTTTTGTAATGTATAAACTTGAGTTTTAGTGATTTTGGTAGCGTTTTTTAAACCCTTTTCGGCAAAACATCCGCCATCTTGAATATTTTGATTTTCTGTGAATTTTCTGTTGCCATGGAAACCACTGCAATGTGATTGGCTAATATCATTTTCTATTGTATCTTAGCCAATGAAAATCGAGAATTTGCATTTGTAATTACACTGAATTACATTTTTTGCACTGAATTACACATTTTGCACTGTGCAATTACATTTGAACTGCTATGCTCTCAGCCAATCAGCATCGAGTAATTGTCGATTGACATGTTTTTTTGCCAGGATGTGTTGAGTTTCTTATATTGATTATTAATTTTAAATTTCGCGACTGATGATTTCAAATTCACTAGAAAAAAGTTTTGTCAAGCAAAATTTGTAATTACTAGAAGATAAAATAGTACCAGGTTTGTCCAATCGATCACATGTATGAATCTTTATACCTCGGAAATTATTATTATTACCCTTTAACAATTAGACAATACGAGTTCGAGGTTTCTATGAGGCAAGTCAACAAGGCGCGTAACGTTGAATATCCTCATAGTAAACGAGAACGAGTAGTCTAATTGTTTTAGCATAAACCATCCAGTAGGAAAATGACAAGCAACAGACAATAATTCGTCGACGAAGCGGCCATTTTGTTTGTTTACCTCTACTCGGGGTCTATGAGCTGATAGACCACTAGTAGCGAACCAATCAGATTGCAGGATTTGTGACAGACCACTGGATGGATTATTATTATTATTATTATTATTATTATTATTATTATTATTATTATTATTATTATTATTATTATTAATATTAATATTATTATTAAGGCGCGGTAATACGAGCAACAAAATCGTGCAACTTGTCGCGCAACAAATTAAATTTAAAGAGCTTCTACTTTGCGCAACAAAGTTTTGCAACCTGCAACAAATGACCGAAAATTTAATTTGTTGCTCGACAAGTTGCGCGAACGATGGTAATACGAGAAACATTGCGCTGCAACTTACAACGCAACAATGTTGCGCGACAAGTTGCACGATTTTGTTGCCCGTATTACTGCACCTTTACTGAAGTAATAGATCAGACACCAGAAAGAGTGTTTCATTCGATGAAAAACCCGGTTGAAAAAAACGAGGCGTAACTGATAGTTCTTGCATACAATTAGAGAAAGTTATAGTTAACTAAATTGCATGCTAATATGCTAATTAAGATCATATTTTCAGACCCCCTTTCCTTTGGTTTGTCCTCATGAAATATTAATGAGTTTGAGGAGGTATGTTCTCAAACTCATTAACAAATCATGAGGACAAAACAGAGGAAATCACTACCGTGGAGGAGGATTGCAGGACCGGTCAAATATAATTTTCTACATTTCCCTGCATAGCTAATGTGAACGTATCCAGCTTGGGCTGCCCGTGTGATTTTATATCTGCCAAGTGACGCAAAAACGTTGAAGCTAAGTTTAAACGTCACTCTCAAATTCATTAATAATTCATGAGGACAGAAAGGAGGAAAACATGAAGGAGGTCTAAAGATGTGATCTTAATCAGCATACAATTTGGTCAGCTTTAATTTTTCAATCCGCTTCTCGTGTTTGATGTACAGCTATTTTTTTTTTAAAATGAGTCAAAGGCGAAAGGCAATTGGCGATAGGAGATAGGTCATTACGACATCTAAAAACACTGGGAATGTTTAAAGTAAGCAATTAGAACCACCCTATAGGTCCATAGCGTTCAATCCATGTGAGGAGTTTGTGAATTTTAAAGTTATTTTGAGCAAAGCAGAAAACTTGCCTTGCCTATCGCCATTCTCCTATCGCCCATCGTCCATTTCCTATTGCCTTTCGCCTATCGCCTTTGGCTTCGACAACGTTTTTTGAAATAGCTGTATATGTATGTTACTCGACATCGATTCAACAACACACTTCAATTATTGTCGAAATGTGGGCGGCAAACGCTTTCAACAAAGTTGAACGAATGCTGAAGCAAATGTCGAAACCGTTTGCCAGGAAACGGAAACACAATCATCAATCCTCCTTACAAGAGATGAATGACGCGGCCGATTTGTCCATTCTGGCTGTGCCACTTTATTCTACTTCTAACGTTTATCAGTGCCGCTCATGAATGTATAGGCTTGTTATTGAGGTCTTTAAAAATGCTCGTTCAAATTTAATTTCCTTCAGAACTATTAGGTTCCATAACTTCAAAGCCTATTACGAGGTAAGTGTAGGAAGGCTTGACGCAGACGGTTGTTTTTGATCACTTCCGCTCTAACTAAGATCGACCCGATGATTTTTTTTTTAAAGGTATATCTGGAACTGAAGCTGTTATAAATAACTAGCCGCCTTATCTTCAAGTAGTGTCCAGTGTGGGCGGGTCGTGGTAGTTGTTCAATGTTTGCATGCATATCTCGGCTTTATCTGACCGAAGACGAACAATTTTAGATTTGAATTCCATTTCACTGATGCAATATTCATTTCTTAGGTTTTTATTATGCCAAGAGTGACATTTGTTTTCATCAGGTATGGCCGTTTTTTCTTGACAAGCTTATCGATTCATCAAGATAGCGTTTTCTACGTGTCTCATGGTTTATTTGGACGAAGACTCGTCGACTTTTTACGCGTTCAGTTTCAGGACTAAACTACTGTGGCTGTAATTATTCGAGCGTTCGAGCAAGATGGTGCAAGAAGTTATTCAAGCTGAGTCTTTTCCCATAAAGCCGCATCCACACGAACAAGTTTTCCTTGACAAAGAAAAATTGTCGATGTTTTTGTCGTCTACACGAGCAAGTCTTCCTTATCAAGGAAAACTTGCTCGTGTAGATTCGGCTTAACTTTCACTTTCCAGCTGCATGTTTTCGTGAATGAAAAATCATACATCAAGGCATTATTAGAAATACAGTTTTTACTGGATGACAGTTTTAGTGTATAGTTGAAATGGAGAAAATTTGTCCAATTTGAATAGGTCGTCACATGCTGACACTTTCTAGTGATCTACTAGAACAGGTGCAACGAGCATTTCACAGAGAAAAAGTATTGTTTGTGGTATAACTATTTGAATATATTTTTATTCATATACCGCTTATCTGCTAAACATTATCTAAAATCCCCAAACAGATAACAAATAGGCGCGCGATGAGGTGGGTATCTTTATGTTCGTTTATTTTCCAAAGCTGCCGGAGTAAAAACACCGACTAATATTCGTTTGTATTGGGTACGCTAATGGTTTAGCGTCAAAATATTAACACATCTGATAGAGCGACTGTTATGTGAAATTAGAATCAGTGAATAAATCAAATAGAAAATAATAAATAACATCAATATTGTCAAAAAAATAGTTTTTCTTCAAAAAGTAGTGCGTGCTTTAGTTATACTAGTTCATAAAGTTGCCTTTGACTTCCAATTGATGAGGTGCTGGCCTTTGGTAGGCCAAGTGAATAAATTATTCCAAACTACAGAGCCATCGCGAACAATCAATGATTCAAAAGCATGAGTTATTAACTTGCTTAATTCTCTAACATTTGCACCAATGAGCTGAACAGAGCCTACACAGCTTATAAAATGTTACCTGTACTTATTCACAATCGGTTCATCTGGTCCTCCTTTCGCTACAAATACTGACTGGCGTCAAGAACGTCGTACAGTGGATATATCTCACAACCACTGGGGGTGCGTCTTACATGTGATTTTATCAGATATAGCAATAGATTTGAGAGTCAATCTTGTCGCAGTTTGTGACGGCAGTTGACAATTCGAAATTGTTCTGTTTTCCCCCCGGCAAACGTCTGGTTGAACAGCGGGAGCTGTAGCAGTAGTAGTTCCCCACTGACTCCTACTCAATATATATGAAATGGCGAATGCGAATCACTGTATACTGGCCTTTAATCAAACAACAATCAATTATTCATTTATTTCCCATAGCGAGCTGCCTCAATAATTGAACACCAATCAAATGAGTTATCTGGTTTCCTTCAAATGATTTTTCCTCAGTAAACTGATGAACTGTAAATTTGCAAACTTGAGGCCAATATACAAACAAACCAAAAACAGCCATCAATCATTCAATTTCGACGATCAGTCACGAATTAGGTATGGTTTTTACTCGTTTCCTGCCTTTTCTCTCCCATCGCGTATTCAAATGATAATCTTCACTGACAATTCGTATATATTCATCCATGCATTCAGGAGCTGCCTCGATTACTGACAACACAATGGAAACTTTCTAAATACAATTCTCTTCTAGATAGTATTTGATGTGTTATAATTACCGTGTAGCATCTGGTAGAAGCCGTTGCAGCACATTTCATTTTTGAAACAGGGAAACTGAACATGCTGTATCGCCTTGATTATTGACTCATTTATATTATAGCCTTCTATTATATTAGAGCGCGTTAATATTGACTCAACAGCCATCTGAAGGAATTGAAAAGCAAAGTCTGTCCATGTATTCAGTGTTTTCCACTGGTAAAAACTATTAAAAATTAAACCACAACATATACGCTTGTCTATGAGTTTTCATGCTAATGGTAAAAGATAAAACCACTTTTGATTGTGTAAATTGTCCACTAACTCTTCTCCTCTAACGCTTTCTTAAATTTGCTGCGCTGCTTCTATTTCCCGCCAGTTTTCTTAGCAACTGTGGCTTCGCTTTGATAAAAAGCAATAGCACGTGCGCAGTAGTGTAGTCGGATTCACCTGTTTCTGATATCCTAGCTATTAAGTCACTAAAAGTGACAGTTGACAACAGTTCATCAGTTGTTCAGTTATCAAAACTATGGTATTACAGGCCTGCGTGCGGTGCATGGATCCATTGCAGTTTTAGCCGTTACTTTACAGAAACTAGTCAAAATTAAAAGAATAAAAATAAAAACATCGACTCTGTATCGAAATTATAGTTCCATAATGTGCTCGTCAGGGGCGTAGCGTTCATATACGCACGTGCGTACAATTTAAAATATTTAAAATATAAATATTATAAGAAGCATAAAAATATTTAAACAAAATGAAATCTAAGACAAAATCTTAACAACTGAATTAGTTTAAACTTCCTGGAAACTACTCAATGAAGGCAGGAAAATGCTATTTTGGAGACCCTATACCTCAAAATGTTTCGGGGAGCATGCCCCCGCATCCCCTTTACATAAATCTCCCCAAAAAACTGAGTGATAAATGCATTTTACTATGTATTTATGTAGCGAGAAAGTCCACTGGAAAACGAAGAAAAATGGTATTTCCAAGGCTCTAGATTTCTAAATTTTCAGGGGGGCATGCCCCCTCACCTCCTAGAAGCGCACGCCTTCGACGTTCGTTGCTATGTGCGTACATTGGGAAAAAAGCACGCTACGCCCCTGCTCGTTCCATAGAAATCTGGTTGATATATTATTGTATTTTAGTAAGATGGCCCACAGCTGTGTACTGAGAACACTGATATATTTGGGATAAGTACGACTATTTACTTATTCTTTTCATTGTCATTCTATGGAGAGGAAATGGTTTACTGGAGCCACGAGAGTCAACGGTTAATAATGAACCCTGAAGCATTATCTACTCAGTAATGAAAGATCAATGAGGACGAAACGATTAACGAAAGTATGCCTTGAAGCAGTATGAAGATAAATTGTTTCTTTCTAGCAGAATTGACTGCAGAAAAATGGGACATTACGAACCGACCTCTTCTCTTAGTAAAAACAACTCTCTTAATACATATTATTACCGCAAACTCCCCCTCCATTCATACTCACACAAGCTAGAGCTTAAAAGTCCATAGCAAAGTTCACTTTGCAAAATGATAAAACGAAAACCTTACTTATAAGTGAAAACGTTTCGTCGATGGAATTTATAAATCTAAAACTGTTATATTAAAACTCTGATTGGTTGAATCCATTTATACGTCATTCCGTTCTACACCAATCAGAGCCAAGCTTTGTTCAACCTGACTTTCCTGTCAGAACACAACTAATGGTTGGATACAAAACGCTTCCTTTCTTTACCAGGATAGACGGCTCATTTCCTATTCTACTCGGGCGATAATTGGTCAATATTGATTTACAAATGTTGAATCTTGGCTTCTGGGAGGAAAAGAGTAACAACGAATTATTGATTCTGGTTGGCTAAAACTACACCATTGGCTTGACTCTCTCATTGTACCCCAAATTTCTCTTTTCTTTTGACTTGCCCTGAAGTCAATTGATCAGCCAAGTCTAGCAATGCACAAGTAGATAATTAAGGGCAACAATATGTCATTAAGGTTTACCACCTCGGAAAAGCGCATTTGCACATTTACACATTGGTACATAATATATTTGTTTTGCGCAAGTGGAACCCAGAGTCAATACGATTACCAACATAACAGCCAGACAAGTGCATATACGTACTTCCTTCTGTAGAAGTGCGCCAATGTGCAAATGTGCTTTTCCGAGGTGGACAACTTTAATGACATTGACTGTATGTGCTCATATGTCATGGACTGGTAATAACAAAACCGGAAGCTACCTAACCGGAAATGCAACCTATTTTCTATTTAATTGTTTTAACCAAGCAACATCGTGAATTAGTTATCAAACGAACAAAATTTCCGCGCGAGTCATATTGCTGGTTAGCAATCAATCCTTGGAGATATAGGCCCCGTCCACAATTCTCCGTTTTCATTTAAAAACGCATACATTTTTATGCGTTTTTACCGAGCATCCACACCAAAACGATCGAAAACGGAGATGTTTATCTATGAAAACGCAGGTCTATCGTTTTAGTGCGGACGACAAAAACGGATCTTTCAGTTCAGAAACTCTACGTCACAACTCAGGCCCTGTTTCCCGCGGGAACAGCCGATAGAATCGCTGGCGCTACTGGAGCATGCGTATTGAACAGAAAAAACGACCGAGTAGAGCCTGGTGACGAAAACGCATCTTGGATCATCGTTTAGTGTGGACAGTCGAAAACGATTTGAAAACGCTAGAGTGGACGCAGAGCTTTTTATCCGTTTTCGGTCAAACGAAAACTGAGGTTTTCAAAAACGGATTAGTGTGGAAGGGGCCTTAAAGTACAAAGACACAGCGGCCATGTTGGAAGTGTACAAACAAGAGAAGCCAATAAGGAATGATTTGTTATCGGGATACAACATGGCCGCCATGACGTCACGTGCAATCAGCAATAACACATGAAAAACAACCGCCTCAAACATCGCTATTAGTGTGGTATTTCTTGTGTGTTGCATGGGATCTCAGTGTCTGCATTGTGTTTGTGTACTTTATTGCTGGTTTGCACGTTACGTCATGGCGGCCATGTTGGATCCCGATAACAAATCATTCCTTATTGGCTTCTCTTGTTTCTAACTCCAACATGGCCGCTTTGTCTTTGTAATTTAAATCTCCAGGGATTGCCAACCAGGAGGCCCGGTTGTTCGAAAGCGGGTTAACGCTAACCCAGGGTTAAATGTATGACTAACCTAGGGTAAAAATTCAATTATTAACCCTAGGTTAGGCCTAGCTCAAACGCCGTACTTTACAAGAGCCGGTCTTAATTACTTCAAAAGAAGCCGCCTCATTATCTATTGTTTGAAATGAGAACGGCTCATAATTAGCATGACGTCTGAACTACCTTTAATAGCTATATTTAACCCTGGATTATCGTTAACCCGCTTCCGAACAACCGGGTCCCAGCAATATACACGCGCATACGCATATGCATCCTTTTGCAAATCACAGCGCGCGTTAACGTTTGCGTTATAGTTCGCGGCACGCATGAGCAAACTTGATGTGAAGAAAGTTCCTACCGCGCGTATACAGCCGTATTCAAACATTTTTGCAACGAACAATATTGAAAACTTGCCTTAAAATCGTGATTGTATTTTATAAAAGAAATAGAAAACTCGGCAGCTGTGCTTATCGAGTTATAGAAGCACTTGGGAATTGAAAGAAGACTCGAGAAATGTGAGAAGCAATCGGCTACGCCTCGCGGCTACACCTCGTGCTTCTCTGACGTCTTCTTCCAATTCTCGCGCGTGCTCATCTATAACTCGACAGAGCACGCTGCCTCCTTTTCTATTTCTTCATTAAAATATTATATCATTCAACATTTTACAAGTCTTACCTTTAGTTCGAGTTCGATTCACTAATTTTGAATATCAATGTTATAGCTAATAGCATACTATTCGCGGCAGTCCCTTTCACGCTCGCTTAATAAGAGCTGGAAAAATGCAACCGCGCTTGAGTGAGTTGGAAGTGCAAAGGGATAGGGTCAGGGAGGGGAGAGGAAAGAGCACGGTAGCTTTGGGAGGCAAGCGCGAAAGAGAGTGTCAAGCCAGTAGCCAATAGCCGAAGGGTTCTTACGCGAACTGGGCAGTAATTAGATGCAGAGCTCTTATTTATACTCGCGCTGCAAGGGACTGGCGCGAATAGCATACTATTCGCGGCAGTCCCTTTCACGCTCGCTTAATAAGAGATGGAGAAATGCGCCCGCGCCCAGAAGCTTAGCGTTGATGCGGTCTAATACCAAGTCACTCGAGACCTTTGCCAATACTCAAAAAGCCAAGTCCAAAACTTAACTAGGCAGGACCCTCCAGCCACCCAAAACTTAGGATGAGTGGCTTACGTGGAAGGCATAGTGAAACGCCCGAGACTGTTTTAGCTAGTGTACGACACTATATATGGAGGCAGCTGCAGCCACAGAAAGGTGGGCGTGAATCAATAATCTACAGGCTGCCAGCCCTTGGGTGGTAAAAGGTAAAAGGAGATGGAAATATAAGGTAAAGCGTTTCTGCGCGGGAGTAACCCACCCAAGGGATGACAGCCTGAGCGTCAGTAATCCGACTAGGGCATTAGACACCCTTTCAGGCTACCATAGGAGATAGGGAAAACCCAAATAGCGCGGGAGAGGACACAAAACAAAAACTTCACAAAATGTTAGAGCAACGGAAATAAACCGAAAATAAAACGAACAGGGACAGTATACGTATCTGAGGCACAACACCATCATCGAATTAATAATTCTTGTAGCGCCCACAAAGGGCCAACAGTGAAAATACCGTAAGGCACGCACAATCAATGATATGCGAAAACGGGAAGAACAAAGGGAGACAATCACAAAGGAAAGGAAACAAAGGGAGGTGTGGAGGGAGGGACAACAACAAAGAGAAACAATACAACACCAAATTGGATGCAAATGCGAAAAGCAGCAAATCTGCAAATGTCGAAAACACAAATATACCCAAAACCGAACAACTCAGTCGAAGTTGCACCGTCTTGACAATATATAGGGTGCAGAACGCTATAATAATAATAATAACGCTAAGGGAAATCATTGCTCAACATTAACCATGCAACTAGAATGCTTGGACATTGCGTCACGGTACGCAAAGGGAAATATCAAGCACAAGCCATACGACAATGTTCAACCTCATACCCCTAAGCATGCAAAACTTATATATAAACGAGGCAAAGGGGAGGGAAAGCATGCATAAAGTAAAGATGACGTTGCATCATGTTGTATAGTACCGACTATAGAACACAAACAAACAACCGAGAAGGGAAACTGAGGGAAATGCAACTCCACAAACCCGGTGTTTGCGAGGCCAGCACGGTAAACAAACACTCACTTGAGAGTTCAACACACGTGCAAACTTTTTGGGAGCCGAGGGAAATGCAACTCCACAAACCCGGTGTTTGCGAGGCGAAGCACGGTAAACAAAAACTCACTTTAGAGTTCAACATACGTGCAAACTTTTAGGGAGCCGAGGGAAATGCAACTCCACAAGCCCGGTGTTTGCGAGGCGAAGCACGGTAAACAAAGACTCACTGTAGAGTTCAACACACGTGCAAACTATCGGGGAGCCGAGGGAAATGCAACTCCACAAACCCGGTGTTTGCGAGGCGAAGCACGGTAAACAAACACTCACATTAGAGTTCAACACACGTGCAAACGTTTAGGGAGCCGAGGGAAATCGAACGAACTTGAAACCGACCTATAAAACGTTTATACCTGAAAGGACCATGGTCTGGATTCGCAGCAGGTACTTATATACTTGGTTGGGATGACTTCTCAACGCCTGGGCTTGTTCAACAGCAGCTAGGACAGGAATTTGTTCATCGGCCATGACTGAGTAAGGATATAGGTAGCGTAGCGAAGGGTTCTTACGCGAACTGGGCAGTAATTAGATGCAGAGCTCTTATTTATACTCGCGCTGCAAGGGACTGGCGCGAATAGTTAGATTATTTTGTACCATTGTTGTGTAATCACTTTGTTGAGCAACCTTGAAAGTACGTGCTGTGGCGCGCACAGAAAGTCCGCGCGCGTTTGAACGCTGTTGTATTTGTTTAGCAAAATCGTTTGATTGGATAAAATCCCAATGCTTTATTTACTTTCGTTTTATTGGTCAGCAAGCAAGCCTTCAAATTTAATATTTTTGTTATTTTTACCATTTCTTTTGTCAAGCACTTTTACCATGAGCCTCTGGCTCGGGAGAATTGGCAACCACTCCCCGTGTAATTGACGTTATAGTCGTTTTCGTATGAGTGGGAAACCAATACGTCACGGTACGGAATCGAAGACATTGTATTCAACCAATCACAGCGCGCAACATCATCGCTCAACCAATCAGAATTCTTGGATACGGCATGATGATGGCGCGATACGGTCACGGTACAGCACGAACCGTACCGTAGCTAGCTACTTCCCACTCATACGAGAACGACTCTATAAATAAATTATCCTTATCCTTTTAAAAAAGCATAGATCCGTGCTTACTTCCCTGGGAATAGCTGATTGTTGGCAAAACGGCGTCTATTTCAATCCTTGAATTCATTATTTGCCTTCAAATGACGGGCAAACACTGCCCTCCATGTGCCTCCTCTAAATAACATGGCCGCAGCGTCTTTGTACTTTAAATCTCCAGGGATTGCTTGCAAACCAGCAATTATTATTATTAGCTACTGCTATTTACAAGCTAGCTTATTGATCATAAGACTATGGGAAAAGGTAACATTCTACTGCATATAATGTAGTTTCTCGACGTACGTTGCCATGATTGGCTAAACGGTTTGGCCCTATTTTGAAAATTACTACAATTTTACACCCTGAAGATGCACCATGTGTCCGCCAGAAGCTTGGTTTTGAAAATAAAAGTGTTTTGGTTGAAGAAACGACTTGCCTCATCAAATTTACAGTTCTCCCACAAACTCAGGCAATATGTTGATACAGATTCCTCATATGTAGCTAATGATTTATAGCTACGTAAAGGCGCGCAAACGTGTTTTGACGTAAATAAAGTTAAACGTGTTCTGACGTAAATAAAATTATTGTATTGTATTGTATTGTATTGACGTAAGGCCGGCGTAAAGACATCATAAAGTTGCGTAAAGATATATAAGAAGCATTACGCTAATGATTTATAGCTACGTAAAGGCGCGTAAACGTGTTCTGACGTAAGGCCGGCATAAGAACATCGTAAAGTTGCATAAAGATATATAAGAAGCTTTACGCTAATGATTCAAAGCTACGTAAATGCGCGTAAACGTGTTCTTTCGTAAGGCCGACGTAAAGACATCCTATAGACAACGTGATTGTTATCTCAACATTTTTTTATCCAAAGGAAAGTAAGAAATGGCACTCGATGTAAAAAAAAAAGATGTATACGAAAAACCGAGGGAAAAACCGGGGCCGGGAGAGATTGGTACCCAGGGTATAACTAGAACTACCAGACAATAAAATGTTGCATGCAAGAGGTGGGTATGAAACATAGCTTCTCTAACGATTGGGATATTACTTTAATTTTCAAATAGAAATTTCCAGCCTACCTGACGTAACTACCGCGTATGGAAACTACAGAACAGTTTCCGATTGACTCACAAATTTAGCCGCTCCTCGACTTCGCAGGTTCGTAAGTGTGATATAAATGGTCGTAGACTTGATGCGAAAGCGTTGTCTAGTAATAAACGTAAACATATATCAAGCACGTTTTCTATTTTTCGACCTGTCCTATTCGTTCTAGAATATTCGATGGACTGAACTTATCACAATGCGGCAGATGCACATACATTTGCATGGTCCCCTTAGGCCTGCTTCAAATAACGGCTCATCTGCTTTAATTCAACGTGTAATTCAGTAACAAAACATTGCTCAGAAAACACATTCGAAATACATCAGCACAAATAGTCCCTTTTCGCGTTCACAGATACCGCTGTAAAACCGCTGTACTTATTGACAACAGACGCATTTGTACAGGGTTAGCCTCGTGTCAGAGTAAATTATTCACAAATACCAACAAGAACACGAAAAAATGTTGACATGAAACAATAGAAACATTTTTGATTTGCACGGACTGTTTTCTAAGGCTAAGCGTCTTTTGTCATGGACAGCGGTCATCTCTAAACAACGCGAAACTGGAGTATACTGCCCCAGTCGGTTTTTGTACCACAGGGTTCCCATGTTGTGGGCGAAAATGTGAAGTTGCGTTCAGAGGATTTGTGAGCGATTTATTAGGTAATTATTCGGTTATGTAAACACAAGTGAACCATGTAATTATTAAGCAAGCGGGAGTAAAGTAAACAACAAAGTAAAATTACGAACAAATCTTATATGAATCTTATATGAATTTTACTACAATTCAGTTGTAGTTAATTATTCACCTATTATTAATTATTATTTGTCATTATGTAAACTAGCTTATATATAGCTAAGTGGATTTTCCACATAAAATAAAATATGTAATGTAAGTTCTGAGTGAAAATCAGCGTGGTTTGTCTGGTCTAGGATGTCTACTGACAATGATTCGGCATCCTTGAGTTCCAGAGGGTTTTGTTTCTGTGTTTTTTCCCTGTGAAGCTAAGGTTCTCGTCCCAGGCTTCCCAACGCCACCAAACTACAACTTAACCAGAGGTTTCCACTGGCACAATCTGGTATCGATATTCATTTTGTATTCTAAATATATACACGAAAGACAAAAAGAGTGGATCCTTCTGGACTGAGCGAAGAAGTCAGACTGTGGTATTTCCGTTTATTTAAAAGTAGCAGATAGAACACGGCAAAGAACAGTACTTCACGTGAGTTCAAGTACTATAGATATTAGTGAACAACTTCCAGTCTGTCATAACAAACTTCACTTAGGGGGATTACTAACAGATCTAAATTTCTCACGGATATATCCACGGCCGCTTTATAACACGGACTCGGAGCCGTGTAAGCCCCATCCCCCCCCCCCCCCCCCCCCCCCCCCCCCCCCCAACCGTTGTCCAAGTGGTAGGGGTGATCGCATATATGGCAAAAAAGTGATTGTGCTGATATCGTTTAATCAGTGACTGGACAATATCTTTCTTCTGTTCTTAAGGTACGGACTCGTGTTACGTAACTTACTTTTGTATCGGAACCCAAAAAGGTACACACAGGAAATATTTTCAACCCTAAAAGGACCGCCGATCACCCCTACCACTTGGACAAAGGGAGCCCGGGGAGTAAGCACACGTATTTGTCATCACCAAATTCTTGAAAAGGAAATCTTGAAAAGGGAACAGAATGGATGTTTCTCATTCTCGCCACAACCGATTTTGTTTCAATCTCTCCCATTTTCACGGAACAGAAACTTTTAGAACTACATCCTTGTAAATTGTCAGGCGGATTTGTAGATTTGCATTCTGTAGCCGGAATTGAGAAATAGCACGCGAAATTCCTCATGCAGATAACTGAGATTCTCCATGATAAGGGAGCTTTAGGAAACGCCAGTCCCTTATCAAAAAAACAGTGTATATATCTAATGATGACCTTGATGTGTCTACTTAAACAGGGAGAAGTCTTCAGTGTAGGTTATTTAGAGTTATGTGGCTCGATTTAATATCGACGCGAAATACTGGGGTTTATATAGAACGCGAATGTAAAACTTTTTGTCATTTCTTCTTTTCTAAGAAAAATGCGGTTGTGCGCAAGCGGACCACGGGCTCATTATTTCATGTGTTTTATCAGATTTATTTTCTTTCTAACACGTACTCTCGATCTTCTCTTATGATTAGTAACCGAACCACTTGGACAGTGAATGCACGAAACTGCTCTTTGTTTAATCTCAAAACTAAACCTACAGTGAAAAGCAAACTAAAAATCTACGGATCGAAAAAGAGCAGGATCGAGAGGCAGTTTCTTTTCCCGTCATTTCAACATAGAAACTTTCGTCTGAGCGAAAATGCGGAGCATATTTAATACAACAAGGTCACTATCAAATACATTGAGATCAACCACCGATTCTCCAAACAAATTACGATAAATTTGCTCATGAGAGAAAGCCGAGCATCAATCAGTTGACAGCGCAGCAAGAGATCAATGTGTCAACTGATAAAATATCACCTTTTTCCATAATCGTCGCCATAGGAGTTCCAGCTGAATATCGATTGTTGGAGCAAATTTATATTTACAATTTTTGATAAATCACAAGTCAGAAAAGCCAGGGAAGATTATCAGTTCACATCAGTTGATCTTTCTTGAACTGATGACAGTTAGGGACTGTTCAAAGAATATTAGCATGAGTGCTGTAAGCTTGCTGCTATGCGAGAGCTCTGTTCTGTTGCTGTGTGTGTTGCCCACTTTATGAGCGACCATGCAAGACATACATGTATTGATAATGGCCATTTACGGCTCACTACAAGTGGCATGGAACTAAACGATTGTCGAGTAGTGTTAGAATATCCAAATAAAACAAACAGAAACTCCGGATCAGTTTGTAGTCTGGATACAAACTAACTCATGCTTGACACAGCGATTTAACTCCTTCAAAAATATTAAACCAAGCTGAACTGAAAAGCCGTCGAACTTACGATGTCAAGCAGCACAGAACTAAGCCGGCCTACCTTTTCTTCTTTTTCTTCTTGCCTTCGTTCTCATCGCGGTCGTCATAATCATCATTCTCAGCCATGGTTGAACTCTGTCGTTGTACCGGCGAGTTTGAGCGTTCTTTAGAAGTGAGACCTGCTTATTGTCTATTCCTTTTGCACCGAGCAGGAATTATTAGTATTTTCAGCAGCCTCTCAGCTTGCTGTCCGAGCAAAACCGACACAGCGTGAGTGACTAATTAACGTCACCAGAATAGATTATATTCATTGGTGATTGGTCCTACAAACCAGTCTGGCCTTTCTCGACCTACCTGAATTAAAATCCGATAAAATCAGGCTGCAAGAATACCCTGTTCGACACCTAAAGCTGTGGATACAGAAGCTACTCTTCCCTTCCAAGGCCAAACTATTTTGTAAGAAATAACCAATTGCTTGGGATAGATATGGGGGGTTTTTGAGGTCCAGCGTGAAGTCTGACACACTCAAAATTATGCATCAATTGCAGATGGCAAAAGCAAACAGATCACTGATGCAATTACGACACAATGATGATTGTTGATACTACGTGGAAGTGTGGAGTGATGCATCCTCGGTAACCCAGGGGTATATTCTGTCGCTCGTTACTCGTTCCCAGACAAATCTCTGGGAGCGAGTAACGAGCGACAGAATATACCCCTGGGTTCCCGAGGATGGGAGTGATGCTGATGTGACACTTACGTGGTAATCCTTTTAATTGCGGTACTAATCGTTTGCATCGAGTCACAGCCTCCACTCAAGAATTGCGAGTTCCACAACTCAAATTCTGCATACTTTTAATACACCTTTGTTGGTACGTGGACGCTCCACGTAGGCTATGTATGCAATTTGACCACAGGTCAAACGCACTAGAAGTACTGTAGAGAATGTCGGACAAGAAATCATGGAAGAACAGAAACAAAAATCAGCAAAATTTAAAAAAATAATATTTTTAGATCACTAAATCAATACAAATTAATGCTCGAGATATTGTACTATTGTCACATCATTCTTTCTTCTACTCTTTGTTCTATTTCCGTATTTAAATAGTTTATCGTCACAACTGACGGAGAAAGTTGGAGAACGATACTTATGAAGTGCTGTAAATCTGAGAGAATATATGCAGTCCTCAATCATCTAATAATTAATGTATTCGGTACAATGTTCTCAACAGTGTGCACCAAAAATTAACTAGACGCTCTACTAGCGTAAAGTCGAGCTTCTAACTGATATGTAGCCTATTTGAACTAAATATAGATATCTTAGTTCGATTAACTGACAGTGTTTGGTCGCTCGTTGCGTGAATCGGTAGATGATGCTTTCCTTGCAATTTACCGATTTCACAAACTCAGCGAATCATGAATGACAATTTATTAATTTGCTGCCATAAATATATCCATACAAATACAAATTAAATAAACATCGCAGCGTGACGTACTAATCAATGTTTGGATGAAGTGTAAATATGGGTTTAGGTACCTCGGCTCGGTAGCCTGCGTGGCGGCCCAAAGGGTACTAGGGATCGGAAGGGGAAGGAAAAGGAGACTACGGCTCGACCGGTGTCTGAAAACCTCACAACTCTAAACCCTTTGCAGTACTAGTACTGGATTGATAAATCCATATCTCTATGAATTATTGTGGTTCTTTTGAAAACAACACGACACTGACCCTTCCTTCAACAAGGTTTGTGAAGAGTGCGATGTCTCGTGTTTTGATAAACCATGTTGTTAGAGCCTTCGGTGATTATCTTAGCGGCCGGCCGGCACAGGGCGCATGCGCTGTAGAACCCAGTTGGCAATTTGATGTCAACGACGACGAAGAAAGGTCTGCATTTTTAGAGTCGGGCCTTCCACAGGAAGCCCGACTAATAATCAAATCGCGCGCGCATGACCCTGTATAAGCCAATCCGATTACTGGCTACTTGAAGTCAGCAATTTGGTACGGCATATGACGTCACGAGGGGGACAGAATCATCAAGAACAATTGAGCACAATCTGCTCTGCTGAGAAAACTTTAATTTTCCAACAATCAGGCTAATAGCTCGGTTGCACGAAAGGTGAATAGCGCTATCCACCGGATAAGTCCTATCCAACGGATATAATTTATTGGATAACTGCATTAGTTTTATCCGGTGGATAAGCCTTATCCGGTGGATAGCGCTATTCATCACCTTTCGTACAACCGGGGCCAGATGTATTCAGATTCAGATTTTTATTCCATTTACACCATTTTGTTTACAATATTAATAAATAAGGTTAAATTTTTTGCAGATAGTTAGGTGTTGGGTCACGAACACCTAACTATCTGCAAAAAATTATACCTTATTTATTAATATTGTAAAAAAAATGGTGTAATGATGTTTACTGGCGGCAGTATTTACTGTATTTGGTGGCTCATCTTTCTACGTTTCTACACTCTACAAAATGCATTATTTAATAGCGATTTATTTTGTTTTATTGCTAGCTGTTCTTTCTCGGCTCCCAAGACCATGATCCTTAGCGTTTAAACTATGAATTAATAATAATAATCATAACCAGTAACGTCGACTTATTCGGCAATGGTATTCCCATGCACAAGGTGGCTCTTTACCTATTGAAGCTGGATTATCTAATGATACATTGACAATTTGAATAGACTTTCTCAAAGTCCGTTTTCCCTCTTTATCCTAGTTATCAACCTTTTTCCTATCTCTCTTTTTCCTATCTTCGTCGCTCGCTCATTCTCGCGACTTCGTCGCTCGCTATCAGAATAAAAACTACTAGAAGCTTGGGCTCCCTGTGCTGAGTCTCATGCCCGTTTAATAGTTTGTATTTGGTACAAGAAAAGTTCGACGTCTGAATTAGGTTCGACACGACATTGAGCTCGGCCGTGCCAGTCGCGCCGCACGGCAAAAGTTCGACACTGATTCAAACGTCGAGCTCTTCTTGTGCCGAACCGAATGCATACATTAAAATTTAGGCGAAAAGTCAGCGGTATGTCGTACTGACTATGCGTAATACAGTCCTGGGTGAGCCAAGATGGCGGCGAGTGAGATGTGGTCCAGACCGACCAAGCTCGGTTATTAAAAGAGTTTTATTATACGACCATTTTAGGCCCTGTTTACAAGGAGGGAGGGTAACCCTAGCAGTAGGGTTATCCTAGTGCTAGGGTCAAAGATAGCCCGGGTTTACAAGCGAAATTTCTTCGACTAGGGTTACCCTTCCCCTCGAGTCAATTCAATTGCTTAGTAACCGCGCAAGGCTTCGTCACAAGAAACAAAATGTCGGACATGAAAAAAGTCGAGGCCTTTAAAGTCGCACGACGACTTATATTCTTGTATAATACCCAAAATATCTTATGAAAATTGTCGCTCCAAGTCTTAATTGTTATCTTTTCGTGCTACTTTTCCCTTTGTTTTTCGCTGTCACTGGCCCTACTTTTCGCCTTTCTAAACCGCTTCTCTCCACTGCCTCGATCAGCCGCCACACGGTACTCATCGATTGAAAAGGCCTGAAAACTAGTAAAAAGTTGTCCCGGGTAGGCGAGTTATCTCGGCAAAACCGTTTACAAGGGAAAAACATAACCCTAGCGGTAGGGTAGCCCTATCCGAGTACTAGGGTTACCCTAGCAGTAGGGTAACCCTACCAGCCTTGTAAACACGTACGCGAAAAATATAAGAAACGTACGAGAGCTAGGATAACCCTAGTACTATGGTAACCCTACTACTAGCCGGTTACCCTCCCTCCTTGTAAACAGGGCCTTAGTAAACTAAAAATTAACTCATTTTATTTGCATCTTACACTAGAATGGCTTCCCAGTATTTTTACTACATAACTAGTTTGAAAACCGGATTGGCAAGAAAGTGTGAAGCGAGGAAACGATCTTGAAATCAAACGTTTCCTCGACTTTGTTGTTGAAAACATTGCGATTCACCGAAACTACGGATTTTTGATGAAAAAGAACAAGAATAGTGGAGAAAATGGCAAGAAAGTTCTGACCGCTTACCGTTTGGTGCATTTGGTTCAACACAATCGGTACGACGTCTGAATCAAAGTCGATCTTAGGTTCGGCACGACAAAAGCGCGACGTATGAAACGGGCCTCAGTTTCCCATCGACTCTGATGTGTGAACTTTCTGGGGAAGAAATATTTTATTTTAAAGTGCATAATCCCATTGAAATTTTCTAATAAAAACAATAATATTTATTTATACCGCGCAAATTCAACGTGCGTTTTCAATTGCGCATTATAGAATCTATAAATTAGCAAAAATATATATCTTTATTACACAACTTGTAATCTTACAGTACAAATACGAGTACAAATATGACAGCGTATTATACGTTTTAGAATTCGGGCACGTCAATTTTGCGCGCGCGCGCTCAGTTTGTTTCTTGTTTTGTCCGTCGCCTACGGCTCGCCAAAATACGGCACGACTCGTAAAAATATCCAGCCGTATTACACAACTACCCGTGCAATAACCTCTATATATACAGTCAATGTCATTAAGGTTGTCCACCTCGGAAAAGCACATTTGCACATTTACACATTTGCACTTTTACAAGCGCTGAAATACAACTCTCCACCTGAAATATTCTGTATAAGGTCGCGGCATTCTTATGGCAGTATACTTCTACTGAATCTATTGACTCTGGGTTTCACGTGCGCAAAACGAATATACACGTGATGTTGCGAATGTGCAAATGTGCTTTTCCGAGGTGGACAACCTTAATGACATTGACTGTATGTAAATGAAATAATAAATATTCTTAAATAACCAAAAAACTATTTCCAAACTATTTTAATTTAACTCTAAATGTTCTCTCTTTGTTTGTTTCTTGGTTCGTTTCTTGAGGTACCTCTAGCCGGGTGGGATGCCCAACCATTCCTTCTGATAATTGCCCAATAGCACTCTGACGTCACCTCAAAACAATCCATTGTTTAAACACTAAGGATCATGGTCTTGGGAGGGACAGAACAGCAACAATACAAAGAAACTGATCGCTATAAATGCATGCTGTAGCTATAGAACGTAGAGAAGGTAACAGTCACCAAATACAGTAACTGTAGGCATTAAGCATCGACACATCTGATATATTTCAAAATTATATTTTCTCAACTGAGCAGATTTTCCCAAAATTTATATATTTTTGCTTGATAGATTCTACAATGCGCAATATTGAAAACGCACGTTGAATTTGCGCGGTATAAATAAACATTATTATTTGTATTAGAAAATTTCAATGCGATTATTTCGAGGTGACGTCAGAGTGCTATTGGACAATTATCAGAAGGAATGGTTGGGCATCCCACCCGGCTAGAGGTACCTCAACAAAGAGAGAAACGTTTAGAGTTAAATAAAAAAAATAGTTTGGAAATAGCTTTTTGGTTATTTAAGAATATTTATTATTTCATTAACATATATAGATATATTGTTCTTGACGATTCTGCCCCCCCCCCCCCATCCTCCTCCTGAACAAGCCGTGAATGATGTCATACATAACGCATTATATTGGGCTCCCTGTGTTTTACGAGCCGCCTTGTTCCCAAGATCCTTTGCAGCACCCACTATCTCTTTTCCAAGATGGCGGCTCGTAGACTGATTTCTCGATGTGCAGGTCTTTGGAGGGTAAAACTTGTTGTTAGACCTCTTTTAGTCCGTAATCAGAGTATGTTTACTAAAGAGAGAGAACCTCCAAACGGTTTCCTCTTCAATGAGAAGGTAAACATATTTTAAATGTCTATTTTTTTTCAATTTGAAATGCAGGATTAAGTATGTTTCTGATTTATTGTGCATAAGCTTAAGTATATAAACAGTATGTTACAGCATTTAAACTTACTATTTCTACTTCTTAGCCACTTAAACCAGGCGAAAAGAGGCAGTGGGAAGACTGGGAGGATATATGGTACAGATGGTGGGTGATTATGTTCGTTCTTGGGGGAGTTCTTTTTTACTACAAACCAGACACCAGGTAATTACGCTCAGTCGTTATTTTACACAATAATTATCTACTAAACTAATCCAAACAATATATTTAATAAATATACATGACTGTAATAATTATAATAATGTATATAAATATATAATAATCACGCCAAGAAATGGTTATTTGATTTGTTAAATATACATTTTCTTTTATAGTTAACAAACGTTCAACCTGATGATGATCAAATGATCGAAAACGTTTGTTAACTAAAGAAAATGTATTTATTATATAGACATTAGTGTTTCACTGGGAAATACGCCACTTGTTTTTTTATCGTACAAACTACATCATCCGGGACTTCTGGGACATATTTTCCATATCCTCACACGTGAATATAATGTCACTTCTGATGTTTTTCCGCTCACGTGATGCGCACGTTGCAACCGAAATCAAAATGGCGAGCGACTTGTCCACTGAAGTGACTGACGAGCACATAAATATCTTTAGCGAGGAACGAGAGAATGAAAATACAAAAAAGAAGACGTTATGCGACGTGAAAATATTCAAAGAGTTTCTTGAAAGTGAAGATGAGAACAGGAATATTGGAAATATTCCTCCAAGCGAGCTACAAGAATTGTCCATTAAGTTTGTCCTTGGCGTAAGAAAGAAAGGTTTTTGTTTGTCGATGTGTCTATATAATCAATAGAAAATTACACTTTGGCTTGATGATATGAAGTTTATCTTCGCGCCACCGTGTAATATCCTCTATATCTTACATATCAAATAATTATAATAATATTTTCTGATTGGCCAAAGTCCACTGGTTAATCTTTCAAGGTACAAATCAGAAAACTACATAATATGTACCTCAAGTGTGGATATGAAGAACATTGGGCGTATCCACCTCAGCTTTCGGCAGATGTTAAAACACCCGCCTTGGTCTGTCTGATTCTTCATGTCATACTCAGCCTCATCCAATAATATTATTGTTTATTATTGTAGTCCACAGACCTGGGCAAGAGAAGAGGCATTGCGACAAATAGCTGAAAAAGAATCTGCTGAGTGATTACATCATGGCTCTAGGAAGTGTACTACCAGCTAGTAGGGAACGATGTGTGAATTTGTAAAATTATTACTGTGTGCTATTGATTCAGTTGATAACAGAGGGGGGGAGTTTCAGTGGGGGGGGGGGGGGGGGGGGGGGGGGGGGGGGGGGGGGGGGGGGGGGGGGGGGGGGGTGGGGTGGGTTAGGCCAGGAATTGGTTGCCTGCCACTGATTGTTTGGTGTTTGGTAGGGATGTGCCGCCAGGCCCCCAGAACCTTACCCTACCCCAGACGTCAAATGGCAAATTTCCGTACTTGACTCTTATCATGCGTACTGAATTTTAAGATCAGCAAACTGGTTTCTTTCTGGTGTGAACAGCCTATCATCCTCGGGAACCCAGGGGTATATTCTGTCGCTCGTTACTCGCTCCCAGAGAAATGGGTATTTCTCTGGGAGCGAGAACGAGCAACAGAATATACCCCTGGGTTCCCGAGGATGACAGTCTATATGATCTGAAGGAGTTTGTCTGAAAGAACATTTCTGGAAAGTTTCGATGGTATAGGATAAAATCTCAAAAAGTTATCGGGGATGACATTTATAGACTTTAGTATGGGCCTTTTGCCGTCATGCGTTACAAGCCTCGTTTTGATGTTTTTTCAGAATTTAAATCGTTCATAACTTCGCAGAGATATATAATTTCGTCATGAAACTTCTACATTATACATATATAACTAATTTCTGACGAAATTATATATCTCTACGAAGTTATGAATGATTTAAATTCTGAAAAAACATCAAAACGAGGCTTGTAACGCATGACGGCAAAAGGCACATACTAAAGTCTATAAATGTCATCCCCGATAACTTTTTGAGATTTTATCCTATACCATCGAAACTTTCCAGAAATGTTCTTTCAGACAAACTCTTTCAGAACATATAGGCTGTTTGCACCAGAAAAAAAACAGTTTGCTGAACACGATTTCTCGAAATTGACCAATCACTGTGCACTTCGTTAAGTTGGAGCTGTTGGTCACGAGAAGCGAGCATGTTCTTTGCCGATTTCGTGTTTAACTACTGCAGAAGTTCGTAAACAAGGACAATATATATAAATGGATTTGTCAGTCATTGATCTGCAGTTAGCGAAGACCCGGACTAAGATTGAATCAAAATATATGGTTTCTGCAGAGACAACTAGATTATTCTGCTGGACTAGCTGCTGTTGTTAACTGCAAGGTTGTGGCTGCACAACTGCATGGCACTGGATGCTCTCTGGAGACAACACTTCGCTGCAGTGATGGAGCCAATCAGCATCTACTTTAAAAATCCAGACCGTGACCGTTGATTGAATCGATGGCATTCGTTCTTTCTGCATTATTTTGTGCTGAATTTCCTGCCGGGCCCGGATCAAACTTTTCTAGAATACCTGCTCCTCATGACACAGTCTTTCTAAGACCCCAGCAACAGTTGATGGAAAAGCTTGGAAAGATTTCGAGAAAAATTGACGACCTTGCGGCTCGAAGGGCTAACAATATCCAGCAATTGCGAAATGCTTCGCAAGCATTTTATATTCTCTACTTTCTCATAGCATAATGCTTTGGGCCTTGGTGGGAGAAAATGGAGAAGAAAATGCATGGTGTTGCATAATTGCATGGTTGACAGAAAGCTCCCATTTTCTCAGTTTTATATTATCCCCCCAAGGCGCAAAGCATTATGTGCTATGAGAAAGTAGAGAATTGAAAATGCAGAATAGAATTTTGTGTCGAAGAGAGACACGTGGCTATATAGCTAGCTATGTGAACATTTAGAATAACTGTAAGCCATACAAAAATCAGAGAAAGAGCTCGAGAGAACCCTAGCTAAATCGAACAATCCAAGAACATAAAAAGCTATAAATGTACATCAGTACAATGCAACTTCTAAACGAATGAGAATGGACATACAGTCATTGTCATTAACGTTGTCCAGCTAAAAAGAGATTAACACTACAATAAATGTCACGTGTCTCAAGATATATTCGTTTTGCACGCGTGGAATTTTTAATTTCAAAAGCATAAATCACCTCTGCCTAATACGGGCATTGTTAAAATTATTTTCTCACACTGAAGTGATTTAGGCTTTTGAAATTATTAAAATTCCACGCGCGCAAAACGAATATAGAATGAGACACGTGACATTTACTGTAGTGTTAATCTCTTTTTAGCTGGACAACGTTAATGACAATGACTGTATCTACATGGAGCTGCAAAACCAAGTACTGACCATCGTTTGTCTATGAATTAAAAAAATGATATTTTAAGGTGGATCCAGGGGAGCCTCCTTTTCATTACATAATTATTTTTACTTCGCGGGTTATGACATCATCTTCTAGTGCATGGCCATCTGGACCCCACTGTGCAAAACTTCCTGGATCCACCCTGGATATTGCTCCATATCTCAACTCCAGTCATATCATTCAAGCAGTGATCACAGAGAAGTGCTTCTTTTAATATTTTTTAATGTAATATTCGTTGTTTGTCTAGATTCAGTTTGCTCAATTATAATAACTGTACAAATATAGCTTGATGATTATGTCTTGGTCCAAGTTCATTCATCACTTGAATCGTTTTTAAGGCAATTCGTATTGTGTTTTCTGTGACAAGCCTAATATCCCGTTCACACCAACGCACAACACTGCTGGTACACTGTCCTTTATTTAGCACAGTATAAATTCCAGGTAGTTTCATTCTTGTGAAATTAGATGCCCTCAAATTATAGAAGCGAGAAAAAACTCAGTGTAACTAAACAAGGTTTGGTGTGAATGGGGCATAAGATGCACAAAAACTGGCAAACAGTCTATGTGCCATTAAAACAAATCTTGAAATTGCAGCCAGGATGCATTATATAACTACAGTACAAGTCTGTTGTCTCATGTATGTGACCTTTAGAGGTTTTAAAATACTGCAAACTATTTTAAAACTTGATGAGTTTAAGATTTGGTTTTGGATGGATTATCTTCAGCTAGTACATCATAATTGGTGTTACAATGGCTGTCTAAGCTTTCCCTGGCACTGCATATTGCCTTTCGTTCGTTTGGTGTACCTGTAACTGCTTCCTGGTGAACAAACAAACAAATTCATTTAGATAAAGTAATGGGCTTGTGTCACAGTAAGGTGTTAACAGTAATATTAGGGTGCGTTCGATTGACCTTATTCCGGAATAGGAATAATTCCAGATTCTGGGGCAGACGGATGATGTCATTATTCCAGAATATTCCAAGCATTCTGCTGTGATGAGCAGAATGTTTGGAATATATTCCACTTATTCCAGAATCGGAACAGACTCAATTGAACAGACATTCCGTATTATTCCAAGTATTCCTATTCCGGAATAAGCCTGGTCAATCGAACACACTCTTAAAATGCTGCTTGATTGTAGTATATACCACACAAGTGAATAGTACTTTTTGTGCACTCTGATTGGCTAAGTACTCAATCTCGGAATATCCATTGACTGTTCACCTCTGAGCAAAACAAGATGGCTTCACATTTTGCGAGCATCTTTCTTTCTTCTTGAAAATAAGTTTGATATATTCTGATATATTTGCAGGGGTTTCATTAATTTTTAAAGTAGCTGTACGAGATGCTCAAAGTAGCCGTACACTAATTTTTTTTTCCTGTACTGATTTTGGGGAATGTCATATAGAAGATATACAGTAGAATACCGTCCATCATATATCAGGGCCGTAGTTGTGACGTTGACGAGCGGCAAAGACGCAAGTTCCAAGGGGGGTGCGGGGGCATGCTTTCCCGAAAATTTTTGAGGTATTGGGTCTCTGAAATAGCATTTCCTGCCTTCTGAGAGTAGTTTCCAGGAAGTTTAAACTGACAGAAAATTGATCTAAAATACTAAACTAAAATATGTACACGGTTGTATCTATAAGTACTAGTACATAACTAATCTTAAATTGATGTTTAAAAATGCAATCATACAAGTCAATTTGAGGGCAATGAAGTTTGGAGTCCAAAGCTCATGTAAATTAAAAATCTAAAGAAGGGAGGCGCTCACAACCTCGTGCAATTGGTGCCAGAATGTCTGGGCTAACACCATCGCTAATTTCTAACTTGCGAAAAATTAATTTAGCAGCTATCAGAACAACGAATGTGATTTTAACGCCCGATTTTAACAGTCAGTCAGTTACTGATTTGCTAGATAAGAGTGGAAATATTATATTCGTGAATTAAGAAATCAGTGAAGCATTAAATAATCACTGGAGCGTGAATGACTTCAGTTTCATTGAATGAATCCGAATGGCAATAAATGTATGATTCTTGACATGGCTCACTGAATTCTTATTTAGCACTAAATATTACTAAATAGTACTAAATGTTTTAACGCTTATTTCACTAAGTAAATATATTTCCACAACGTAAAAATGCATTCTTTATGTGTGTGTGTTTTTACGTTTTCATCCAGCGCAGACGTAGCCTGCTTTACCTGGCCCTAAGCGCACTAATGGCTAATTAGGCGATCTTTTTATGTTACTTCGTTCGTAAAAGCCGCTCTTTACAAAATTCAGAGAAGAAACGAAAGTCCGCGAAGGTTTTCCCAAAAATAAGTTTTTTTGTCTGTTTTTTTGTTTGATTTGGATATCAGCGATTTGAAGAGGTTCATACAGGAACGAAACTAGTCATCGCTATTTGATCTTTGTAGTGCGTGAAAGATGTAAAGTTAAATAAATACTACAAAAAATATGAAGGTTGTTTGATTTGATTTTACATCTAGACAATAATTATTAAAAGTACGATCATAGACTGACAAAAGTAGCCGCCGGAGGCACGGCAAGTAGACGCCGGAGCTCCGGCGGTAACCGGCTTCTATTGAAACCCCTGTATTTGGCTGGCTATTCACGTGTGTGGTATATACTAAAACAATAATATTCCACTCCATGTCGGTGAGTGGTTGTAGATATTTACCTCGTCGCTCAAAGACTCTCAGTAAATATCCACTACTACTCCAGTCACCTCCACTCCGGGGAATTTTGTATATAGAGGGTTGCATGATCACGTGCCAGCAGCCATGACAGGTGGCAGGGTAAAGGAATACCTAAGGAATTGAATTCTTTCTCATGTAAAATTATTATAAATGATTTTATTGTTCCTGCCCCCTGTCATGGCTGCCGGCAAGTGATCATCGCAGAAACCAGAATATTAAACATTTCAGTAAAATATTAATAAATATACTGATAATACTTAATTGTACCTCATGATAATAAAGTTTTCACGAGGGTTTTCAATGGTTCTCTTACCTCTAAGTCAAGTCCAGAAAGATTCCTTTTCATTGCATAAGCATCTTCACCATCGGCATAATATTTTGGTTCTATTTCTGATATACTGTTGAAATTATAATATCAATCAGTTGGGTGTTCAACCATGGATCCAGGATTTTTTTAGAGGGGAGGGGGGTCCAAACATACAGTCGTTTCAGAAAACGTTGTCGCCGATCGGCCTCACCGACTACACAACTAGACCGAATGGGAGTATGGGTAGAAATCACTGAAGCGATTTAACCATGCCTCGAGCTTACAGTGAAGACCTACACTGGCGAGTGGTTTGGATGATTTCAGTGGTCTTTCAACGACTTGAACTTTGCCACAGCACGGAATGTCCTTGACCGAAAATGAGTCATTGACACCGACTCTTAGTTTCCTTGCGTAAAACACGAAGGCTTACATTCATTCGAGTATTACTCTCCATTATGATATTGAGAAAATAAATTTCCAGAGCGAATATGTTTTTGATTCAGTGATTTCTACCCATACTCCTAGTCCCATTCGGTCTAGTCGCATAGTCGTGAGGCCGGTCAGCGACAACATTTTCTGAAATGACTGTATACTAAGCAAAACCTGTTGGATCTTTTCATGACCAATCAATTGAATCTCAGGTATGTCAGGGGGGTCCAGAACCCCCCCCCCCCCCCCCCCCCCCCCCCCCCCCCCCCCCCCCCCCCCCCCTGATCTGCCACTACCATTGACCTCACCTGAATTTAAGTGTTACTGTATAGAGATTAAGAGCAGCCCGGTTACTGAAAACAAACCATACAATAATCAACATTATTTCATAGTTAGATTGATTTCCTTTGAGATGCCATGATCATTAATGCCATGATCATTATTCAGAGCAATGACATCCACTGTTGCTTTCCGGGTTCTGCAGTTTCCCTCCATCAATAAAAGAAACTAGCAATATGAGTGTTGGGTGCATATAGACTATAGATTTGTAGTAAGAAGTGAAAGTTTTGTCCCCACTAGCAGTACTGCTACCTACATGTACATACATAATGTAGTATAAACACTTGGACGTTTTGTTACACTTACGGGCCAAAAACATCCAGAATAATAACTACATGTAGGTTAATATCCAGATACTGACCTTGACCCAGTTGAATGAAACTTAGGTGGATAGGGCTATCCACCAGATAAATCCTTATCCAGTGGGTAAGTTGATGCTGTTATCCAATAAAGTTATCCCCTGGATAAAATATGGATATACAAATGTATCCACTGGAAAAGGATTTATCCAATAGTCAGAAGAGCACTATCCACTCAACCATGTCAATATTGTGGTAATTGAATATACACATGTATACCGTAGCATTCAAAACATGGGCAAATAAACATTACCTTTTCCGTACATGTAGAGAAACATACTGAGCATTGAAACATTCAACCATAGCTCTTGATGCCTAAACATAAAGTAGTTTGGATGAGAATTGCATGTAAATACATACATTTACCTGGAAATTGTCTGGTATGTTCAAAACAAACAATGACAATGTTTTATTTGGCACTTATTTGGCACCAAAACAATTCAACAAATATATGATAATAATATCCCCATCCCTAGTCTGATTTTCAGATGGCTCATGTGTCATACATGTACGCTCAACTCCCTCCACATGTGAGAATGTGGAGCGAGTGGAGTGTATGACACATGAGCTGTCTGAAAATCAGGCCACCCCATCCCTCCCCCCCCCCCCCCAAAAAAAAAGGCAAGTGCCTCTCTGTCCAACTAACCTGTTCCATCAATTTCTGTGCCAATCCAAGCCTTCTGTGTGACCTTCTGACAGCCTAAAATAATGACAAACACAATATAACATGTGCCTGAATTTTCAACTGCTGAGTTCAATGGTTCATTTTGGTTTACCAAAGATGTGATGTGTCCGTGAACAGCTTCATCTGGTTCATCTTCCCTGAAAAGGAAATAGTAGTAGCCAGCCAATCAGAGACTGTGTATATTTTCATGTATATTGCAAGTACATTATAGTGTATTATTACACAACTTGTAATCTTACAGTACAAATACGAGTACAAATATGACAGCGTATTACACGTTTTAGAATTCGGACACGTCAATTTTGCACGCGCGCTCAGTTTGTTTCTTGTTTTGTCCGGTCGCAAATAAAAAGAAAGAGAAAAAGACGTTTGTTTTTTGTTGTTGTATAATAAACAATTTATTACACGGGTAGTTGTGTAATACGGCTGGATATATTTACTCGTCTGTTTGTATTTTGACTCGCCTACGGCTCGTCAAAATACTGCACGACTCGTAAAAATATCCAGCCGTATTACACAACTACCCGTGTAATAACCTCTATTTATAGTGATCATGACAAAGTTGTCATGGCGATGGTGATGACGATACTGGCATGTACTCATTATAATCATAACTTTGAGAAACATACATTTTGGCGAGCACATATCCGGCTATTTTTCCTTTTCCATCTTCTGCAACATAGGAAAGCTGAAAGGGAGAAAATATTCAAGTCAATTAAACAATGGTTACAAATTGCATGCCCATGTGTCCTGTTGTGGGTTTCCTGTGCCCCTACTGTATCTGTGATGCTCTGGGAACTTGGGGTTTGAGTTTGTATGTAACAACATAGTGGACATTACATGTATGTATGAGTCACTTGTACGTGTATTTTCAAAGTATATAATATACAGTGGAACCCGGTTAATACGGACACCATCAGAACGAGACTGTCTGTACATGTATTAACCGGGTGTCCGTATTAAACAGGTATATTTTTTAGACATTTGTATGAATTTTGATTTGGCCAGGACAGAACAACATGTCCGTAATAACTGGGGTCTGTATTAACTGGGTGTCCGTAAGGCCAGGTTCCACTGTATTTTAATTTTTGCTGACCAGCGCAACTTTGAATGCAAATTGTTGCTGGCATTTAGTGTGTCCACCCCTGCAAGATTGCTTACAATTTTTGACTAGCGTATGCTCACATGATGCAATTTGTTGCTCGCAATTTGTTGCCGTGTAGTGTAGAAATCGATTCTACTTCGGTTGGCAAGGGGGGGGGGGGGGGGGGGGGGGGGGATACAGTATGAAAAGAGTTTATTCCTTCCCCACCCCCTTCCCCATCAATACCACATTCTACAGAGTACAGACATCATATGTGCAGTAGTCTACCGTATGTATAAAGACCGCTACTTTCACCTTTACTTTAGTGGAATTTTGACAGTGTCACTGTCAATCCAATGGCAATGTGTATTTGTTCCATTAGACTTAAGCTTACCTGAGGCCACGAAAGGCCATGATAAAAGTAATATTTCATCTGGTAGTTTTCTGGTAGGCAAAGTAGGTTGCAGTGCTGCATGTTCATCAAGTCTTCGGGCTAAAATAGAACAACATATCGTCCATCAAATATGCAGAAAGAAAGGTGAAATCAAGCCGGTTCATTTCTGCACTCGAGTGACATCGGATTTCAAGCCGTACAATCGCTTCTCAGTTTTCAAATCACACAGCGAAGTCTGTCATAAACACAGGTAGTGAACACCATACCTTAGCACAACGAATATTCATTTTTAAAGACTAAATACACAAGATTTCCTCAACAAAATCACTTCAGACTGACAAGTTGCACATGTACCTGCGCCGACAAACTTGATGTCCAGCGTTTACTATCATTACCCAGGTGTCTTTGCGGCAAGCTTTTATTATTTCAGTTTTTGAGGTCAGATATATTTGAAAATTGTCACATAAAATGATGATATATTTGGTGCTTTAATAGCGTTATTAAATCAGAGAGTTATTACAAGTTTGAAGCTTTTCTCAGAAGGAATCGAACACCCCTCCCTAGCTATTCTTAGTCCTCCTCGGTCTTGGTTAGCCGCGCAAAGGCTGACGGTAGCTGCTTCTGGCGGGAGATGTGAAGTGCAGCGTTTTTTATCAAGCGATTTTCAATTAATTCATTTAACTCTTCTTTTTCCTATTTTATTTATTATTGGACACTGATGGAAGAGCAGTGCACTCAGGTGTTAGAAGAAGGCATTAACTTCTTGAAAGAGAGCAAATTCGGGGGCCTTGATGGCCTTGATGACGAAGTGTTGGACGCCATGCTTCCTGTACCTTGGCCTTGTACTACTGACAATGTCAATGGTCCACAAAACTCGCCTGAAAACCATGCAAATTGTACTCAAAGTCCTGCTCCACCAACGCCACCTTTGGAAGAAGACTTTGTGCCAATACTAGAGGATAAGATAGAGGGTCTAGCGGAAACCAGCGAGGATGAGAAAAGAGAATATCCAGTAGAGGAGAACATGGACACACATTCTACTGTGATTGTGAAGGAAAATACAGATTCTCCTGTGAAAAACACAGATTCTCCTGTGAAAAATACAGATTCTCCTGTGATTGTGAAGGAATTTAACACAAATTCCCCTGTGACTATGAAGGAAAACGTAGATTCTCCTGTGACTGTGACTGTGAAGGAAAACACAGTTTCTCGTATGGCACAAGAAGAAAGGAAGGCTCTTCGTCAGGAACTTAAACTCGCCATGGATCCTTTTTCAATACCGTGTTTACTATCAGTGAAAGATTTAAGAAGGAAACACGAATCGAAATACAAGCTACACTTTAAAGTAGCCAAGGGAAGGAATAGATACCTAGCGGCTTATAAGCGAAAGTGGGACTTACTACTGAAGCTTGAAGAGTGGGAGAACGATTTAAACGGATCCAGCCCTCATGAACCTTACATATCAGTTGAAAATAAGGTAGACAATTGTGGGCCCCCTGAAGGCTTTGTTTATATAACAAAGAGTGCGATGCCTTCAAATGTGGACTACCTTTTTGATAAGAATTATCTAGTGGGGTGCGATTGTGTACGTTGCACCCCCCTGACCTGTGAATGTTCCAAGAACAGTAGGTCAGATTTTGCTTACGACAGGATTGGTAGAGTACAGTTTGAGCCAGGCAAGCCCATTTATGAATGCAATTCAAGATGCTTTTGTTCTGTGTCCTGTCGCAATCGCGTTGTACAACGAGGAAGGACTGTTAGGGTAGGTTGTAATAATGAGTATATTTACTGCTGTTTACACTACTACATGTATGTTACCATCTGAGAATAAAGTAGTGATTTGTAGTTTGTCATTAGACATCAAAAAAGCTGTAGTTGGCATATTTGATGTTTATGATTGACAGATCAGTAAAACTTTCATCTAGAGGTGGTAACGTACATTTGTACATGTAGTAATGTACTGTTAATGATAATAATGATGAGGTGACGAAATTCATTACAGTGGCGTCACCTCTCCCCTTAGGTCTAGATGGCAAGCGAGATCCAGTATTTTTCTAGGTCTTTATCTGTGTTTACGATCACAGTCCTTACCTAGAAAAATATTGGTACTCACTCTCAGTCTGTATTACATGTAGGTCTAATAGGATGTTTCTAGTAATGGCCTCCTGGGAGGAGGAGGTAGTACTATTGCTATAATGTTCTTTTCTTTTCTATAGGTAACAATATTTAGGACTCCTAATGGCTGTGGATGGGGCGTAAAGACAATGGATCCAATATTAAAAAATCAATTTGTAACTGAGTATGTCGGAGAGGTACTTACCTCTGATGAAGCAGAAGAAAGGGGTAGAGTGTACGACCACGTTGGGCAGACCTACTTGTTTGACTTGGATTATAATGATGATTATGCTGCTTATACTATCGATGCGAAAAATTATGGCAACATTTCTCATTTTATTAACCATTCGGTGAGTATTTTGATCAATGAGTTCACCCATAGAATAATATTGTTCCTAGTATTTGTTAGTCTCCCTCGCAGCCGTGATTTTTCAAAATTTGGTAATTCCACTTTTTGCTTAAAAATTGCATATGACTTTGTCAATTATCTCTATGGTTTTGAACATATCTCAATGAGTTCTTTCAAACGCGCGTATTAAAATTCACTAAGTTACTTATTTTTGATTTCCCACTAAATTGGTGACGTCATTTTCCCGCCAAAAATCGTAACATTGATAAAACTAAAACGAAGAAAAAATTTCTTTTGGCGAGTACTCTTTACGTGTGAAATTTGAAGTTCATCGGACTATACTGTCAAAAGTTATTAACAATCACACTCAAAACGCCGATTTCAGTAGTGTTCTAGCCCAGCGTGTTCAAAGACCACTATGATTGTCATTTGATAACATGCTATTCGTTATTCTGCATACAGTTTCTATACGGCCCATTTTAAACTGAATTTTTCTAAAGTTCTTGACCACATGCTAATGTCACATGACACACTTTATGAAATTTTCAAGGAAACCTGGAAGTGAAAAAAGCTGGTCAAGTTTTAGCTTGAATGGTGGAGTATTCCTCCAAATATTAAACAACATATGATTTTATGCTAATTAGCTGAGACCCAGGCCTTGCTGCAGTGTTCAGAGTAATAATACATGATATACATGTACATGTAGTAATGCCCCCCTTCCCCCTCAAGTGGCACAAACAAATGTACATATACAGCCGTAAATTAATATAAGCTACTCAATAATGGAAGGGGTCCCTGCAAGAACAGAGTAAGTGGCTTGTGATGAAAACCCAAATTCTCCCTTGAAATTCAATCTTAGGAGAATTTAGATTTTGATCAGAGATCACTTACATTGTTCTTGCAGGGAACCCTTCAATTATGTCCACTTTTACCCACAAGTGATGGGGTGACTAAAGGTTTCTCTGATTGTTCTACTCTTGTTCTTTCAGTGTGACCCAAACCTGAATGTGTACGGTGTATGGATAGAAACCCTGGACCCTCAAATGCCGCAAATTGCTTTCTTTGCTAGTCGTGACATCAAAGAAGGTGAAGAGCTGACATTTGACTACCTAATGACTGCAGGAGACAGTCTAGCGTCCTCGCCGTCAAAGTCTAGTGCCAAATTGAAACAAATACCTTGCTTCTGTGGAGCAAAGAAATGCAGGAAATATATGTTTTAGGAAAACATCAAGTGATGTGTATATTTGTACGTAGTACTACCGTAGTAAATCTGTAAGTTATGACATATAAATAACAGGCTATGATTGTGCCAAGAGAGTGCAACTAACAAAGTGAATATCATATTGTACTGACTGCTGCTTATTTTTAACCTATTTTATCCAATCAAGGCAGCATGCATCCTCGGGAACCCAGGGGTATATTCTGTCTCTCGTTACTCGCTCCCAGAGAAATATCCCTGGGAACGAAGTCTGTTGGAATTTGTTTCGGAAGTCAAAATTCAATATGGCGGCTGCCCTATAAAAACTAGAATATACTTGATACTGATTGGTTGACCTTCCTAGGTCGACCAATCGGAAACGAGAGTAATTTTGACTTCCGTAACAAGTTCCAACAGACTTCGTTCCCAGGGGTATTTCTCTGGGAGCGAGTAATGAGCGACAGAATATACCCCTGGGTTCCCGAGGGAATCATAACCCTTTAGAAGCTGTTTTGATTGCAAATTGCATGTACATGTACACTGCCAGTGTTTCACAAGTTACTAGTGTTTACCTCACTGCATATAGATAGAACAAGCTGTGCATGTTGTACATGTACATGCAAACAGCTTATCCAATGCATAGATGTATTATTTCATGTTTCACTATAATGTTGATGATAAGTAGTTTTCACTGAGAAAATCAAGGGGTCCCTGCAAGAACACTGTAAGTGATCTCTGATTAAACTGTAAATTCTCCTTGAGATTCATTGATTTTTTAAGGAGAATTTGGGTTCTGATCACAAGTCACTTACTCTGTTCTTGCAGGGACCCCTTCAAATGATGACAGTTTTATAACAGATTTACATACTACGTATTTCATGGCTATGATTTCTATTGTATTTTTCTTGTGGATAATTTATTAGTGAGTTGTATAATCTGTGAAGTTATATGGGGAACTGCCACTGCAATGGAACTAATTTAATTACAGTAGTAACTAGCAGATTTAGTCAAACTAGTAGAGACTGCGTCAGTGTAATAGCAATCGACAAGTGTGTAGAATGAAACTGATAGGGACTAGCGGTTAAACTAGTAGAGACTGCATCGGTGTAATAGCAATCATCAAGTGTGTAGAATGAAACTTTGACATTTGTATAAAAAGGCACTTAAAGTTACTGATGTTTCAAAGTTAGTCCTTCGTAAGATTTTCCCCCTGACAGACTACATCAGAAACGTCAGTAAATTTTAAAAAGTGCCATTTTTACTCTGTTAGGGATGACGTATGGTCCCCGCAAAAAGTCAGAGTCTCGCAAAATTTCGGTCAAATTTCGAGGGTCTCGAAGTCTCGTTTTTTCACAAAAAGCCATCTCAGAGTCTCGAATTTTGAAAACAAAGGAAATCGGTGAAAAAGCTTCGCAGGCTCGCAAAAAAATGCCTGGTCTCACAAAGTCTCGCCTTGACCATTCGATACCCCTTCTGTTGAAGTTTCATTCTACATTCTTGTTACTTACATGTACCATACATATCATAATAGAGTCGTTTTCGTATGAGTGGAAAACCTAGTCCCCTTGACACTCAAATAGCTTCCTTTATGTAATAGATACAATATGAGTGGCCAAACTGTATGGTATTTACAATGGTGAGCCGAAGGCGAATTTACAGTTCGGACGCGAATATTGTATCTGACTTATCGAATCCAACGATGTATAAGTGGATGTTTTACTATAATTTGGATGATAGAAAACAGTTTGGCCGAGAAAATCCAAGTTAAAGTTGAATGCAAATGAGGACAATTCTGTATCCGATTTACAGATGTCTCCTACGCTATTATGATTTCTATTGTATTCCCCTCCTTAATTAAAGTGTGTCATCCAATCAAACTCAGCACAGTCCCATAACTTTCCTATTCATATGAAAACGACTGGCAGTGGCACAGGCATGCAAATTAGAGTTACTTCTCTCTCTTACTTATATTCTCTTGATTCTACCATTTATAAGAATCATCTTTTGACAGTATACATGCAGTAAGGCATGGCTTTTGTATAGCAGATTGCATTTTTCATGATACAACATTGATGTCATTGTAAATAATTTAATCCTTTGATATCTGAGAAACATAAGTTTATCATAAAATATTAATTTTAAAAGTTTCTAAAGTCGAATCTTATAATAGAACATTTTTGTGTAACTCACTTTTAACATGCTAATGAGATGATGAGTATAGCCAAGAAAGAAAAACTGGAGGAAATAATAAAATATAACATTTATATATCTGTGTAAATTTACTGTATATTGTGAGCATTTATCAGAGTCATGGAAGCATGTAGCCACATGCGCACCTCATTAGCATGTTATTTTACTCATTAGCTCATTAGCATGTTATTTTACTCATTAGCATGTTATTTTACTCATCTGCTCATTAGCATGTTATTTTACTCATCTGCTTATTAGCATGTTATTTTACTCATCTGCTCATTAGCATGTTATTTTACTCATCTGCTCATTAGCATGTTATTTTACTCATTAGCATGTTATTTTACTCATCTGCTCATTAGCATGTTATTTTACCCATCTGCTCATTAGCATGTTATTTTACTCATCTGCTCATTAGCATGTTATTTTACTCATTAGCTCATTAGCATGTTATTTTACTCATTAGCATGTTATTTTACCCATCTGCTCATTAGCATGTTATTTTACTCATTAGCTCATTAGCATGTTATTTTACTCATTAGCATGTTATTTTACTCATCTGCTCATTAGCATGTTATTTTACCCATCTGGCCCCGGTTGCACGAAAGGTGAATAGCGCTATCCACCGGATAAGTCGTATCCAACGGATAAAATTTATTGGATAACTGCATCAATGTTATCCGTTGGATAAGACTTATCCGGTGGATAGCGCTATTCACCTTTCGTGCAACTGGGACCAGCTCATTAGCATGTTATTTTACTCATCTGCTCATTACCATGTTATTTTACCCATCTGCTCATTAGCATGTTATTTTACCCATCTGCTCATTAGCATGTTATTTTACTCATCTGCTCATTAGCATGTTATTTTACCCATCTGCTCATTAGCATGTTATTTTACCCATCTGCTCATTAGCATGTTATTTTACTCATCTGCTCATTAGCATGTTATTTTACTCATTAGCATGTTATTTTACTCAATGGGCGTGTAACACCTGTCACGTGACTTTTAAAATTTTCACTGCAGACAAACGAAAATATCATAACTGGAAAGAGCATGCTAAAGTTAGTAAAAGTGGAAAGTTTGAAGGGAAATACGTAAATAGGGCAATAGTTACAGGCATTCAAACTTTGCCTTTTTTGTATGGAAATGTATGTTGGAAGGCAAAAACCCATACAAATCCTTGTCAAAGCGGGAAACTTTGAAAGCCGTTAACTTTTTTCTTATTTGCTTGATTCTTTTCAAATTTTCAAATTTTACTAATTTTAGTATGCTCTTTCAAGTTATGGTATTTTCGTTTGTCTTCGGTGAAAATTTAAAAAGTCACGTGGCAGGTGTGACAAGCCGGCCATTGCTCAGAATGTTATTACTCATTTGCTCATTATCATGTTATTTTACTCATTAGCATGTTATTTTACTCATCTGCTCATTAGCATGTTATTTTACTCATCTGCTCATTAGCATGTTATTTTACTCATCTGCTCATTAGCATGTTATTTTACTCATCTGCTCATTAGCATGTTATTTTACTCATCTGCTCATTAGCATGTTATTTTAATTACTCATCTGCTCATTATCATGTTATTTTAATTACTCATCTGCTCATTATCATGTTATTTTAATTACTCATCTGCTAATTAGCATGTTATTTTACTCATCTGCTAATTAGCATGTTATTTTACTCATCTGCTCATTAGCATGTTATTTTACTCATGCTCATTAGCATGTTATTTTACTCATCTGCTAATTAGCATGTTATTTTACTCATCTGCTCATTAGCATGTTATTTTACTCATCTGCTAATTAGCATGTTATTTTACTCATCTGCTCATTAGCATGTTATTTTACTCATCTGCTCATTAGCATGTTATTTTACTCATCTGCTGATTGTTATTTTACTCATCATGTTATTTTACTCATGTTATTTTACTCATCTTTCCATTAGCATGTTATTTTTCTTTCTGCTCAGCATGTTATTTTACTCATCTGCTCATTAGCATGTTATTTTACTCATCTGCTCATTAGCATGTTATTTTACTCATCTGCTCATTAGCATGTTATTTTACTCATTTGCATGTAATATATCAACAACGAGTGCGAGTGTTTCATCAGGGGTTCAAAACACCGAGAAACTAATGAAAGCACGAGGCCGTATGCTTTTATTGTTTCGAGGTGTTTTGAATCCCCTGATGAAACATGAAGCACGAGTTTTTGTTATGGCTTCTCAAACGAATTAATAATAATAATAATATCTTTATTTATATAGTACTATTTCATAGTGTGTCAATAGCGCTTTACAAAGTGATAATATAATAATATATATGATAATAATAATATGATATAGAAAATAATATAATAATAACAACTATATATAAATATAAATATGTGATAAAAATAAAGTTATTGATGTTATAAAATATATATACATATATAAAAATTAAAGTCAATAATGCAGATTCTCACTTGAAGGAGAGTCTAAAGAGGTGAGTTTTAAGTTGTTTTTTAAAAGATGCTAAGCAGCTGACAGAACGAAGTTCTGTAGGTAATGAGTTCCAAAGTTTGGGTCCAGCGATGGAGATCGAAAGCTCTCAGTCCGTAAGTCTTGAGATTGTGATAATGAATATGATATGATTATCTGAATTGTTCTCGAGTCTCATGAGAGAAGAACATAATAATTGCTTTTATGTGTCTTGGCCTTAAATGAGTCACCTCACAAGTATTATGTTTGTTAAAAAGAGCTTCAAAATCGAACAAGCAGTGAGGTAGTCTAATGAATAAGTAGTGAGCGTATAATGTGCGAGGGGTCAGTGATTCAACTCTGGTTGATGATTTATCACAGAGGTTTTTTTCATGATAAGTGAGAGGTAGTAATTAGTCTGCTAAGTTAAAGGTAATTAAGTAACATAATCATGGTATTATATACAATAATTTCAGTGTCTCGATCAGTTCTTCCTCCAGTATCAAGATACATCCACCTGACCCGAATCGTGAGAGTTGATTGGTTATTGAGCTAATGAATTATTAATTTGAGAAGTTATTTTACTCATTTGCTCATTAGCATTATTTTACTTTCTGCTCATTAATTTACCATGTTAAAAGCAAGTGACACAATGTTCTAATAACCTTATAAACTGGTATTTGGGGGTTTATAGGAAGTTTTTAACAATATTATTATTATAATAGATACGTTTCTTCTACATAAAGGATTTAATATAGCCACTTCAAAAACAAGTGGAATGGGAGCAAGTTTTTTGAACTAATCTAGCTACATTTTGTATGTATGAACTAAGCTATGTATGAACTAAATTATGTATGAACTGATCGAACTATGCAATTGAACTGCAGACATTTAAAAACTGCAAAAATTACAGCTATGGAATGTATGTGTGTATGGATACTCAGGGGTCAATACATTTCTATGTAATTTTTGAGATATTTTGAAATCTGGTACTCATTCAATATCTTACCCGCAACTTGCCAAATCCCGAGAGTGAAATAGGAACCCCTGGCATACAGGGTATCTAATATCTAACTAAACCTATTGAAACTACTGAATCCTTTTTGACTAATTGGTTACTAATCGGTGGATAAGTGTTCACACAATTTACCAAGTTATACACTTACTGCTATCATAGCCAAACTGCTTGTTATCGATCAGTAAGCCTGCATGAATACACTAGTAGCACTTATCCATATCTGGATTCATTAAGGACATACAAGGCATGTTGTATACAAGGTCTACCCCATCATGAATCCAGGCACAGGACTAAAACCTTATGAAATCCATGGCAGAAAAGCACTGCATAATGACACCAAGGGTGGCTTTGTTGTGCAGGCTACCCTTGGCCAGGATCATCAATGCCTGCGTAGCCAGGCTATAGGGGAAGGGAATGGGAGGGGGTGGGGGAAAGGAAGGGGAAAAGAGTCCCACTCTCCTTCCCTATTCCCCCACCCCTTCCTTTCCCCTAGAGCCTGGCTACACAGGCTACACCAATATTAAATCCCAACTCTTGACAGCAGAAGTACAGCATCTACTTTATTCACAGTTTTGATCAATGCTTCACTAAGTTCATTAAATTCAGAGAAGAGGAATACAAACTGTATGTTTTTAGTTCGAACAGTCTGAATTACTGTAACACAAACAAGTGTGACCACTTTATGTCTTCACATATACTCTGCAGTGTCTTGGCCAATACCTTGATATGCCAATATATTCTATGGTTTAAAGGGGGACTAGTACGTAAATCGTTCAAAATTTGATTTAGCTGAAACTTCACTGAAATAATCTCAAAGACCCATACAATCACTGGTTAATTTTTTCTCTCAAAAATTCCAATGGCAAGTAATACATTTTTATGAATCTTTAGAGGTGCCAGTGACGTCACTGACTCAACCCAAACTCAGCTCCATACATTTCTTTGTATTTTGTGATCAAAATATCTGAACGGTTTGTTCAGATAACAGCTCTGCACTGAAGAAAACTAGTCAAACAATCAATCCTTAGCACATACAAGGTAAGAAAACTCCTTCACACAAACGTTTAGCTTCATAGAAATAAAATAATTCAAAACATTAAACATGAAGAAATGTATGGAGCGAAGCCGTGATGATTGTTTGGGTTGAGTCAGTGACGTCACTGGCACTTCTAAAGATTCATAAAAATCACTTTCCATTGGAATTTTTGAGAAAAAAATTAACCAGTGATTGCATGGGTCTTTGAGAATATTTCAGTGAAGTTTCAGCTAAATCAAACTTTGAACGATTTACGTACTAGTTCCCCTTTAATATAGCTCGAGGTACACTGTGAACGCATCAGTGCAAATTATGACATATTTCATTGCAGTTTAACATTCAAAACCCGCCACTCCCCAATTCTAATTAACAATATTATTCCACGAAAATTAGTGCTATCAGCCATGTACGACGAGATTGAGTGGAATAATTGTTTTATTATATGGACAACCACTGGATTGTGAGAAATATAACATTAATTTGTTTTTATTTTTAGTTCGGCAAAACTGGTCTGCCATTGTTGAAAATCTCCAACTTTCTCTACTCGTGGTATATGAGCTGATAGCCTACTAGTAGTAGAGTAGCCAATCAGACTGTGCGCTTGCTCATATCCAGTGGTTGTCTAATATATAATAATGCTTTATGTAGGTTTTGGAATCCAGAGTAAGACCTACACTCTTAAAGCTTGGGGTGACTTTGATAGTCGCACATTGTCTGATAATTACACATTGTAGAATTGAGGCATGGCTGATTATTAAACTGGTTCAAAACTACGGGCTCAGACTTTCATTGAAATTCAATGAATGCCCTCGTCCTACATTTTGAACCTTTCTATATAAATTGAGAGAAATCATTTATATTTTCATAAGAATTTTTCATGTCATGCACTCTAAAGGTGATCACACTTGTTTGCATTATAAAGTAATCCAGCTTAATGTTGTAAACAAGGACAAAACTACAGTAATATACGAACAATGCCAAGAAATGTGGTCAGGGAAGTTTCAGTGCCACAGTCTCTGACTTAGAGTCAAATCATGTTTTAGATTCACAACTTGTTCTTTGTGGTTCATATGATGAAAGCTACTTTTAGAGATGCTTGGCATCATACATCATTGTACAGTGTACATGTATATCATCTTATGTATCAGGGTCATGCTTGATATCTAGTTCAATCATGGGTAAAATAAATCAGCCTTGAGACCCCAGTCACTTAATTATTGCTCTACAAGAATCCATGGAACATCAAGATAACGTGCTTTAATGCAGACATTCTGAGTACTGAAGCAACATACAGAGCACATTATCTTGGGTTGAGAACAGAAGTACATGTAACTATTCAGACTATATATCTATATCTACAAGGCCTATCAATATTAGTGGACGTCTTTGTAGCACAACAATGTATTGATCAACCTTTCATGATTCAGAAGGTCATCATTGTGACAGTCAATCGTTCTTCAACAAGACGAAAATATATATTGACTGACTGTCAATGGTGCAGATTACACCAGTTTTGCATACTGCACTGTAAGTCTTACTACAAACTCTGCAACATTCTGTCCACTATTCCTGGCAATATGACTGCAGCACGTGTCCACTAGTTGGTTGGTCACAACAATGGAAAAGAAATGCAGCAATCAAAGTTATGTTTCACGCAACAACAGAAGGGGCATATAATGGTGAAATCTGAGAATTGCCGAGACCCTTGTTTAAAATTCCGAGCCAGAGACTCAGAGAGCACAACAGGCCTCATAATTCCAGCAGGTTACTTTAACTTCACAACTAAACCTTAGGTTTGCAAGACTGCAAGACCCAGATTTCAAGATTCTGAGACAGTTTAATATTTACAAGCCTCCGAATCAGACTCCTGTTATTGTTTTGCGATGCAGAGATCCAAGATTAGCATAAGATTTGCTAAGATGCATTAATGTTTTCAGGCACCATTCTCTACCCCTAAGAGATACCTGCCACAGTAATGCAATTGCAAGATATTCTGTGTGCAATGTGTATTCTCACAAGAAGCTGATTGCACAATGCAATTATAATAACTAGACTTGAACGAGATCTAGGTGAGTTACACCCCAGGGCAGCATTGTCTCAGTATTGGCCAGAAATGGCACGTTGCAGAAGAATATGGTAAGTGTGTCCAATTGCAGTCTGAGGTGAACAGATGCTGCACTCATATTGCCAGCAATATTGCAGTGACACAATTTTGGAGCATGCGTCAGTATACATCTTAATAGTCAGACTATTCCACATAGCTACACAGGGTTTCTCTGAATGTACTGATAATTAATATAAACTAATAGTAAAAGTTAAAAGGGATAACAGCTGACCATTTATAAGATCTGGATTAAAACATCTTAGAGGTCTTTAAAATGATAAAAACTATTGTAAGTTATAGAGACAAACATGAACATGACAGTAAAGTACAGGCAATGTAGATCATCTAGTCTATGTTGGTAGCATGTCATGCAAACTCTTCAGGTACGCCTCGTGTAATTTCTTGATGAAGTCACTATCATTCTAAAAGAATGTAGAAGCAAGAAATAATAAAACATTAATTAGTACAAGTACATAATAATAATAATATATACCAAAGGGTGACCTAATCATCACAAAAGTACTGCATTACTAACAACAACTACACTAAAAAATATTAATTTAATTAACAACAGTTATACGTACAGTACAGCTCAGAAGTATTGTTTTTTTCCCCGCAAGTTGATTTTTTTCGTATTACAGTACACTTCTATTACTAGCAGGGGTTTTTTCAAGAAAGCAAAACTTGTGGTTTCATATGCGCACAAGAATGACAATAGTCCCTTTTCGAGTTCAGATACTGCTGTACTTGTTGACAACAGACACATTTGTACGGGGTTAGCCTCGAGTCAGTGTAAATTACAAATGCATGCACAAATATCAAGAACACGAAAAAATGTTGACATGAAACAATAGAAACATTTTTGAATTGCACGGACTGTTTTCTGTACAAATGCGTCTTTTGTCAAGGACAGTTTTGTGTTGAATGATTTGCCAACAAAATATGGAAACTGAGGGTTTCACAAATTTTGAAATCAATCTGGTTCATAGTGTAATCCCAACAAAATGTACATACATGTACATAATATTATTCTTGCCAAAAATGTTGTGGACAAAATCTATCCCCCCCCCCCCCCCTCCAAAAAAAAAAGAAGAAGAAAAGGTGTAGATTTCAAACCCAAAAAATTTTTTTCACTTCCTTGTCACCTTGAACCCTGTCATGTACATGTATGTATGAATGTACTGTTAACCTCTGGTGAGCCTGTACTTCCTGTTTGGGGATGGAATGTCAAACACCCACCTTCAATAAATATGTCATTGCCTGTAATAACTGATCTTGAGTTAATGGGGAGATTTCCAGTTTTTGAGAAGTTGGTCTAGGTTGAGTAGCAGGACTATTAGTAGTCTTGAAGGCCATTGGAGACATAAGAGATGCTGCTAATGTAACACCTTGGTCTGGGACGACTTTTTGAGGTGAATCCTGTTATATGCAAGAAGAAAGAAAACAACACTACATGTAATTATTACCAGTATTTATCATATAGACATAAGTGTTTTACTGGAAAATATCTCACTCGTAAAATTCATATGAAACTACATCCAGCACCCTAGTGATGTATTTTCCATATCCTGACACTAGTGAGGATATTGATGACGTCAGGCTGTAACTTAAATTAGGTAACAAAAAATATTTCCATTATTGTTTGGGGGTCTATTAAAGAATTTAATTACACTGCGGCTCATTCGTAAAATATTGTTTTTGCCACTCAAAAATAAAATTACTTTATTTTCTCCCATCCGCTCTCTGATTGGTTGTTGAAGCATGTGGAATTTTCTATATCTGACCACAGTCCACAATTTAAAAAAAAAAAAATTTCGGTTTGTTTGTTCTATGCTTTGTTTTTGTTTTTTCATTTTTTGCAGTTCACATTTTGAGCAGTCATGGCTGACAGCTGGCAAAAAAATAGCACCAAGCAAAAAAATAAATAAGTTATTTACCGGCCTTGATGGGTCTGGATAGGGAAAAACTGTGTCCTCAGCCTTGAAAACGGACCTCAGTCTATGACCTTGGTCCTGTGCGCAAGACCTCACTTACAGTCTTTCCCTATCCAGACTTCCTAACCAGTAAATAACCTCTATATATTCGTGTTGCAGTGTAGAGTGCAAACCATATGTCCGTGAAATGGTACTATTACTAAATAGTACTAAATAGTGTCATCTCTATTGTTTTCTATTGTTTCATCAGTGCTATTTAGTACTAATTAGGTAGTACTGTTTCACGGACATAAATTGGTTTGCACTCTAATATATCCTCTATATACTATCTATTTAGAGGGAGAAGAGTAGAGATAACATAATGTACATATTGTACCACTCACACTACTGTCTTGCTTCTCAAGCTGGAACAGCTAAAATGAAAAAGAAAATTGATCAATAATTACTTTGATCATTATTAATATTATTAAATATATATTTATATAGATAAGGCAAACTGAATTTAGATTTTAGTTTCATTTCAAATTTATTTTATAGTGTCCCGAATTAGTAGGCTACTTGTGGCCAGCTAGAAGTCTGACACTTAAATTAAGTTATTGATTGATTGAAAGCTTTTTCATGTGAAAATAACTAGATTAAATATTATTATTATTTATTGGGGATACTCCACTCATTACTTGTAAATAGTTTTCAGGGAGGTCCTAACAAAATGTGCATATACAAATAAATAAATAACGAGAGAAAAAATTAATAAGAACTATTAAAATATAAATCTAGCATAAATAATATGGATTGTAAATATAAATTATCAGCATTGTCAGCAACATTATCATTGGAATTACTGACAACATCATTATCAACCATGAGCATCATTACTGTCACTATCCAGGATACTTAAATATTGTCATGATGTCTCCCCACAATTTTTGCTGTTTACAGACAATTTTCTGGTAACTGTGTATGTCACCTTATGCTACCTAAATTTCTGGCCTAATCGTTCAATATCCTACACACCTTTCGCTGTACAGGCCTATCGGGCGAGGCAAACATGTGTCCTAGCGGTAATATCTGAGACTTTGGACTGTCTTTATTTCTTTGATTTTCTAATGGAAACTGTCTTTCTGATAAGCCATTTTCTGAGATCAAAGGAAATGGTGCTGATGTGCTGCCGACATTGGAAGGGGGTTTATACGGAGCAGGGGAAGAATAAGCTCTTTGTTTCGTTTTAGTTTGTTCGCTCCCTCTCATTAGCTGCTTTAACTGATCTAGTTGATCTTGGTTTTGCTGTAAAAACTGTTGTTTTTGGCTTTCCAAAGCTGGTTTTTGTTCAAGTGGTGTGGCTTGGTCTGTATTCCTCTGAAATAAAGCACAGAGATAAAATCATTACATAGCAAAATGGATGGAACATCAACTAGTTTTGACTGTAATGGGTAATTCCAGGGGGAGGGGGTTTGGGTGCTACAGTACATATACATTGTATTACACATGGGAAGTTATGGGAAGTGGGAAGTGATTTTTGAAACCATACATATTGTACATGTAGTTTGAATAATTCACAGAGAGACAAAGAATCTACTATAGCTCAGTGGTTAGTGTAAGCAGCATCTCTTTAAACATAACAGTTACTACTGTCACTTGTATGTCCAAAAGCCAAAGGCCACTCTGCTGGATTAAACCGGCTAATAAAATTCCTTCAACTTTGACTAGACAGGCACATTTGAAAGCCCTATTTAAAATGAACATTTTTGTCTGGTCCTTACAAGACAGGCTGAGTGTGTAATGGGGATATATATGTTGTGGTTTGAAACTACCCTCTGGTTTAATTTTTTTAGTCCATTGTTTTGGTTTCGGTAATGCGATTGTGCATTCGTGCGCATCTTTCCTGTGCATGATATTCAACGGCGATTATCTAAAAATCTAAAAGTCGGTGACCTACATATCCTGATTTTTCCACTGCAAGTCTAGGTCAACTAAAGCTAGAACAAAATATCAAAAAATGAAGACAGGTCTTCGAGCATTTTTTTAGTAAATCTGCGAAGTGTTCATTTTCGAACTACTTTTCATTGGTTGGGCTTACACAGTGGCCTACCCTGATATTTTTGCCCTGAGTAGGTATTTACGAAAGCTAAAACATATAAAAAAATGAAGGTAGGTCTTCGAGCTAAATTTTAAGGAAATTGCCAAAATGTCCAAAAATAGGATCGTAAAGTACGGTCAAAATGTATTGTTTTTGAAATTTTGGCTTTGAAAACTTATTGTTCAACACAATAAAATGACAAATTTCGGTTTTTTCATTATATTATGTTAACATATGTATCATTTGAAAGTATTGCTTTTATTATTACCGACCTATACGGACAGCAAGAGCTTGTAAATCCATTATCCATTTTTGCCAGAAAAGATGGCCGCAAGCCCCATCTTTGAAAATTTTTATCTTCTCAATGGATTCGGTGACCCCCATTTTTTATTTCATTTTTCTACTCTAGCACTCCTAAACACATAACTTACCCACCATAAAACCCTAAACCTAACCTTAGAACAACCCTCAGAAAAATTTAAACCAGTGGGAAAAATTAAACCACAACAGATACACTGTACCATGGTCCTTAGTGAGATTTGACTGTACTTACAAGAATCTAATCTAATTACTATAATTATAATAACTACATGTACTACACTCGTACATACCTTTTCAAATTGTTTTTGAGCGCTTGTTAACATGCTTAAGATATCAACTTGTCCTTTTGGTTTTGGTTGCTGTGGGGTAAGTGCCTGTAAAACCATGACGAAACAGTTACAATAATAAATATCATAAATTAATCATCTCACTAGTTACTCGGGCCCAGGCCGCAGGCCGCCCGAGTTAGAAAATGCGGATTTCGGTAGTAGTAGTAGTAGTAGTTTTGTTCGGCTCCAAAATGACGAGTATGCGACGTATTTAATCGTATCCGGAGTTTCAAGATTACTCAGCAGATTTGAAAAGATAAACGAGAAACAGGACTCAAGTAGATTTTGAATCTTAGTTTTGAAAGCAGCTGTAGATCTTCAAGCTATTAAAAGGTCAGGATTCTAGTTCATCGTTCAATGACTAGAAGTGGTAAAAGGACTAGAAGCTCGCTTAAAATATATTTTTTTTAAAACAAACGCGAGGCCGTTATCGGAACCATCTGACCTATGCAACCTCAAGACGTATCATGTTCGTACTCACCGGACTAATAGTCTCCCTCGTCACTCAACTGTCACTGATTGTCATGACGTCAGAGAAATGAGAAGATGTCCTTGTTTTATTCGACGTTCGAACCGTAACTCGAACCCGAACTCGATTCCAAACTCGACGTTTCGGGATCTGAAGCTAGAGAGGGGGCCTTTACACAAACTCATCAAAATCAAATCAATTGAACTCAAAGTCAAAAGGTAATCAAATGAACTCAAAGGCAAATCAAATGATATATATACATAGTCTCCCTCGTCACGCAACTGTCAGTCATTGTCAGGTCTCTCCTCGCGCAGCTGACATTGTCCTTGTTCTTCAACCAACTGGCATTCATTTTCAAGTACTTCCTCGAACAACTGACATTTTCCTTTTCACAATGCCCGAGTGAACGCTCATTGAGCGTCTTGTTCGTTTTATTGAGAGAGGAAAATCTGAGTACTCGAAGAAAAACCCTTGAATCAATAAGGGAGAGAACGAAATGACAAACTCAACTCACATGAAGCACCCGGTCCAGGAATTGAACCAAGCATCACAGCGGTGAGTTCTCTCAACACTCGGCCACACATGCTTCCCATATACTGTACATAATCTAACTACATAACTACATGTACATGTATAGTACATATTTGTAATTACTTGGGCTTCCTGTGGAACGCCCAAGTCTAAGATTACAGACGGTTATCCTTGGTATACGCCAAATGTGCAAGTGGTCACCATAGTGCATGCGCATGCTAATCTTCTTTGTATCGTTCCAATTTTTGAGTATACAGAAGTTGTGGTCAGCAGCTTATCAACGAAATTCAAGATGGCAGACGTACGTAACGATAAATCAAATCACCAGCAGCATTCAAAAAGGATTTTGCCGTGCTCCCCTGCTCGAGCCAGTCGAGTCGTTCATTAATACTGCTTAGTAAACATGCAAATATCCTAGAGAATACTTTTTGGCCTTGCAATTCTGTCTGAAAGTGTATTTCTAACGGATGTCTGTGGCTTAGTAAGAACTCGATCGTAATTCAGTATTGAGGTTGTGAAATCGTTTCTTGCAAGGTAATCGAAATGTGCTTCGCCATGCAGCTGTCAGCTAGGAGTGTGAGTGTTGAAGCTAATTACGTATGCATGCTCTACTGAGTCACGCAACGAGTGACTTAAATTCTGCAAGTAATACATGTAGGCTAAAACTACTTCTGTATGATGATACAAGCTATTAGGTTTCACATTTAAAATCTATCAAAACAGCTTTATTAAGAAGCCCAAGTTCACGCTAGTAGAGCGTCTAGTTCTGCAAAGAAAAGCTCTACCTTAGCATTCAAATCTGGGTTACTTGTTGGTCTTCTTGCTGGCACAGGTTCCTCTAGACTTAGTCTGTCATTGGCATGAATGAAATATAATGAACATACAAACATACAGTACAATAATAATGATAACTAGTGGGTTGTCAGTGAGTCAGTAATATGTATTATTATGTGAATATGTACATAGTTGGTACAGTAGGTTGTGTTAATACAGGCTCATGTTCTACATGTACCAAGGAAATACATGTAGTTCAAAATTAGTACCTGTCCCACCTAACAAATGTAATCTCAGTGATTGCAGCCCTGGTATATATAAATCATTTACCTTGTAAGTAGTTTGGACAATCTTGCACATTCTTGTCCATCGTAAAACCATATTCCAAAAATTCCACCTGAGGATTAATCAAGAAAACAACACCATTCATTCATTTATCTGTCAAACTACACTGTATACTAGTCATTTCTATTTAGAAAGTGAAATGCTGCACATGATGTATTGACTATTGAATATTTCATGACTTTGTCATTTTGCAATATTAAAAATACATGTAAGTGTCTGGAGGACTGGGTATCAGACATTGGTGTGCTCAACATTACAGTTATAATGTATATTAGCTCGCCATTTTGAAGCAATCAAAGCCAGGAACATGAGTTTGAGTGCGCAAGATTCAACAAGGAGTGCCACTGACCAAAAGTACAACATGTTCACAATTTAATCACTGTCCACAAAATCCACAGATCGAAGTTAGCCATAGTAATTAATAACGTGCCCAAGATTGTGTGTGCAACACAAAATCTTCCTGTTTGACATTCCACTGATAATAATATGATAATAATACCACTGATATAATATCACATTCCACTGATAATAATACCATACAATGTGCAATATATACACAAGTTTAATGTCTGGTCCTGAGGGAAACAGATTCATTTGTTTTTCCAAGAGGCTCAATGACAAACATCAAGACTCAAGGGAAAACAAAACTAACTATTTCCTGAGGGACCAGACATAATAAAGTGTTTTGTTATTAATATTATATACATGACTCTATTTACGAAAACAATTTCAAGAGCTGTAACAACATTTTCAGAAGTCTTCTGAGTACATTGTATCTTTGAAAACCTTTCTGTTTGTCAGCTGCTGTAATTTAGGTTCAGAGTCGAAAAACTATTACTGTAACTACCGGTATTTACCCTAGCCTGATTTTTAGATGGTCAGTGGTCCTCCGCAAATCAGGCTATATATTTATCCTCGTCTAAAAATCAAAAACAACGTTGTGCACCACCCTCATGTCACGACCTGACTAGTGAAGTTACACAAATGTATTTCCCAAGCTGGCTACAAACAGTTTGATTGATTGATTGTAGCCCGTGGACATACATGTAGGATACATTGGATTTTAGTTGTGACCATGTGAAACAAGTACCCATGTAATGCAAAGCTCACAAAATCTTCCTGTTTGACTGATCATAATACCATACAATACACAATGTACCAAGCAGGATTTTATTCTGTACATGTACATGTTATACAAAAAATGTAGTTTTGTCTGACAGTGTTTTGAGGGCTCAGCACCAAGTTATAAAATCCCTCCCTCCAGGAAGAATACAACTGAATTATAAACTTACTTGTTTTGTTCCTAAATAGAAGAAATGGGTCTTGATGCTTAAATTCCATTTCTTTTGTAATTGGTTCCATAATGTTATTCATATTCAGTCGATTCATAATAAAAAATGAATATTTGGGATAACTTGACCTGTTAAAGAAATGAATGTGTGAGTACTCATTAATTGTGCTCATAGATGTATTAAGACTGAATACAATACTATAAATATGTAAGAAAATCCAGTACATCTCTAAGTTATGAAGAAATAGAAAATGAGCGTGCATGATATGTGCAGATTTTTAGCACTTCGGGACTGATCAGAACACGAGAGAAGTGTTAGGAGAAGCATGACATGTAGAGGAGTGCTTCTCAATACATGTACTTCTCGAGTGGGGCATGTACTCAGGAGAGATGGCGAGAACAATTGTATGCCAGTGTTGGGATGGGCACCAGAGGGTCGTAGGGCAAGAGGGAGACCGAAGACGACAACGTGGAGAAGGACAGTGGAGAAAGAACGAAATAAGGCAGGGTGGGCAAGCTGGAATGCAGCTAAAGTGGCGGCGATGAACAGGAAAAGTTGGACAGACAATGAGAGATGGTGATGATGACAGTTGCTCATATTGTATCTATAATATGCATTGATACATACATGTATTCGACAGGCTTTATGAGAATGAATATCAACATTATCTTTACCATTCCCTTATTGTAGCTTTAAGTATTTTATAACTACAATGTAGTCTGCTTGTTATGTGCATGTGAGCATACACCTATTTCAATAAACGTTGATCATGGATGATCTGAAATGGATAATCTGAGACCAAGAGGAATTGTGGGTGGCTTATACATTTGTAGCAATTCATATAAAATTGCCAGTGTCAAAATTTCTTACCCACAATTCCTCTTGGTCTCAGATCATCTATTTGAGATCGTCCATGATCAACGTTTATTGAAATAGGTGTATACGCATGGAACATGCACAATATTTATAAGTATTTTTTATTATAAATTATTATTATATGCAAATATTGATATATACATGTATGCATGCCGTGTACATCACCTCCCCACCCCCTTGGCGAGCCTGACAACAAAGCCAGTACTGTAGTAGCATCTTACATGTATACCTTATATAGACAAATAATGCACCTTCGACATCTGTTTTTTCCTAGAAAGAAAAGAAATATGAATGAGCTACACTGTACATGTAGCTAATAACAAAAAGATACTGAGAAATCTGTGCGCCTATATGTACTAATTATTGTTAAATACAGATTATGTACATGCATGTAGATGAATACAGAGCATACATACATACAGTGTACATATACATAAACTTTATTGTGTCAGAACTTCTAGCATACCACAAGTAGTACACTAATCGGGGACACAGCTAGCTATATAAGCTTATATACATGTACATTTGTACATGTTAACACAACCATTCTGTCCTCTGAAGTGGCATTTTCAAATGAGCAATCACACATTTACATTGATTTTCTAACTTTGATACTAATTCCTGAGTGATAAAATACATGTCAACAGTATTTAATACGTGAACATCAATATATCAATTATTGATTATCAGGATTATTGACATTGACTAATTGTCAAATTATTGGATATTTAAGCTTAATACCATTAAGACTTATTGCATCTTGGCTTTACAGACAATAATTCCCGACAATAATAAGCTTAAGAATAGAATAATCGAGTTGATTTATAGGAATGTTAAACAACAGTACTAAGTAGGAAGGGATCAAGACTATATTCAACAAGAAACATAACGAATCTGAAAATGGAATTGTCAAACACAACAACAGCCAAGATGGTGATAAAAGCCAAGATGATTTGTGGTTCAAACACTTACCCATGCTTGAGTTTCTGACTTGAATTTATATAGAGCGACTTGCGATGCACTATCGATAATATTAACTACGAATTGGTCGCATTTTTTGATGGCATTAAGGTTTAATTTGAGTTCCAGTTCTGAAGGCCATGACACGCCGCCGTCCGCCATATTGATTTTATGGGTATTACCACTGACCAGTTGTTAATGCAAACAATTCTTCTTTCTCTTTCTCTTTGTTTCAGCCTTTTTCCTTTCTTGTCCTTCACTTTCTTTTCTTTTCTTCTCCTGGCCCTCGCTCTGGGGACTAGTTTGATAGATTCAGGGCATGAGCATGTATAAGAGGGAGGCGTGAGGGTAATTTTAAACAGAAAGGGAAACTATGACCATTTTTTAAATTTTCATTTCCTTTCATACTTCTTTTCCATACTCGTTTTACGATTAGTTTTAAAACTTAGCATCGGTAGTCTTGTTTTGTTTTATTTTCTATCATTCGTGTTTTATTTTCGGTATGGTATCACCCTATACCCTATCTAAAAGGTTATGATTCATGCGCGCAGTTGTTATCAGTGATTTACCGGACTAGATCTACTAAATCAGGTGTGAATAGACTCTGAATACGCTGTTTTCGATATGATAAAATTTATCAAATGTAAAAGACTTCTTCATTCGTAGGCAAAAGAAATGAAATGAATTTGAAGATAAATCTTGTTTAAAGTTTAACTATTAAATTTAAAGAAGCTTTCTTCGTTGGGTTGACCCGGAACAGATCTATCCGAAGATCCCTTCTCGCAAAAATGAAATATATATCTGTGATTGACATTATTTCTGAACTGTTTACTAATGAATAGAAATAATGATTAACGATCGATATGATATATGACCAATATGCCACCCTCAGCTACAAGCTCAGTAGTCTCATCAATACAAGCACGTGACCAGACACGTGACTCGCAAAAAAGCGGGAAAATAAAAAGGCGCCAAATCTTAGACGCGCGCGCGCGTTCAGTCGCCTTTCAAAAGTCCAACTGAACTGCAAAACGACTAAAAAACTGATAGGAAGACTCACTTTTTTAAAAGCTTTTTTCGCTTCAAGAACGTTTCACTGAGGACTTTCAGTTAGTAGAATGGATCTCGTTGCAAAACCGTACAAAAATGACCAGAGATCTCAAAGGCAAATTGTCGGAAAACAGTTCTGCGGCTTCTATTTTCATCACAAAGCACTGAGAGAAAGACGATGACTACCGCACACTTTAAGTAAGCTTAATAGTTCTGAAGTTCTGTACAGGAGGTAATGAATATAACATGTCATGATAGAGTGATTCCAATAAACCTTAGTCTCCCTCGCAGCCGTGCTAAGTGTCGTCACGAGCGTTGCGTGACGACACTTAGCACGGCTGCGAGGGAGACTAAATAAACCTGGGCATTACTAATTACACCAATACACACTATTAGACACTCACTCTTTTGTTTTCTTTTGTTTCCGTTTGCATCTAATAAACACTGACAGCTAATTAGTAGTGCCCAGGTTTATTGGAATCACTCTATTAAATAGCGTATTCTTATTTTTTCACGGAAAAGTTTCTCTGGAGTACGTAACGCGGTACGGTAGGTTCATTGATTTAACTGACAATACTTAACAGGTAATTGTTTTAGTATCAAACAAACTAGCGTAAAACTTAAAAAATGAACTAGAAGTTCTTGGCTGAGATGCGTGACACTGTACTTTTTAGATAAAACAATGGTAACAAAATTATTTAAAGTGTCAATTGTATTAGTTTAATAGACGTTTCGGACATAGCCCTTCATCAGTGCCATAGCGTAAAACTTACCGGCTTAAGTTTTTACGTAATATATCAACAACGAGTGCGAGTGTTTTATCAGGGGTTCAAAACACCGAGAAACTAATGAAAGCACGAGGCCGTAGGCCGAGTGCTTTTATTGGTTCGAGGTGTTTTGAATCCCCTGATGAAACACGAAGCACGAGTTTTTGATATTGCTTCTCAAACTCATTCATAATGAATGATTATCTGAATTGTTCTTGAGTCTCCTGAGAAAATAACATAATAATTGCTTTTGTGTCTTGGCCTAATGAGTCACCTCGCAAGTATTATGTTTGTTAAAAAGAGCTTCAAAATCGAACAAGCAGTCAGGTAGTCTAATGGATAAGTAGTGAGCGTAATGTGCGAGGGGTCACTGATTCAACTCTGGTTGATGATTTATCACTAGATTTTTTTTCATGATAAGTAAGAGGTAGTAAGTCTACTAAGTTAAAGGTAGACTAAGTAACATAATGGTAAATATACAATAATTTCAGTGTCTTGATCAGTGTCTTGATCAGTTCTTCCTCCGGTATCAAGATACATCCACCTGACTCGAATCGTGAGAGCTGATTGGTTATTGAGCTAATGAATTATTAATGAGTTTGAGAACAACATTTCTTGTTTTATTTGAATACAGTCGAACCTCCCGTAAGCGACCACCCAAAATGTCAAACTTTGTGGTCGCTTACGAGAGGTGGTCGCTTACGAGAGGTGGTCGCTTACGAGAGTGGTCGCAACCGGAGGTTCAACTGTAGATATAAAGAAGACTAAGAATTTTATGCTAGTCATCAGATAAGTACACATTTGGCTGAACTAATCGAACTGTTGATAGTTTTTACATCAACTAAGTTGGTTCAGGAGCCCATGGTTGGTTCCAGTTTAGTTGAAAAACTTTCATAAATCAAATAACAAATAAATAAAAAACACGATTCAAGAGTGTTTAATCTGCAATGTCAGCCAAAGAAAACTTTCTTGAATTGTCAATTATTGTCTATGTGTCTGATAATAATAATAATAATAAATATTTATAAAGCGCTCATAGCGAAAGTTCTGAGCGCTGAATACAAAGATATATAAAAAAAATATATATAAAAATAAAATAAAAATATGTATATAATAAAAATAAAATAAAAATATTAGGTCTTAAATAAGTGAGTCTTCAGTTTTGACTTGAATATAGAGAGTGAGTCACAAGATCTAATATCAATGGGTAAAGTGTTCCAGAGGTAAGGCGCAGCTACAGCAAAAGCACGATAGCCATATGTCTTGAGATGGTAATCCACCGGCTTTAAAAGGACGGCACTAGAAGATCTAAGTGTTCTAGTCGGGACATAAAGCTGTAGAGCATCACTGATGTAAGCAGGCGCGAGACCATGTAGTCCTTTGAAGGCCAGAAGTAGAATTTTGAAGTGGATACGCTTCTCTATTGGTAACCAATGGAGCTGTTTGAGTACTGGAGTGATGTGGTCAAATTTACGTGTAAACGTCAATAGTCTAGCTAGCAGCGGCATTAAGAACACTTTGAAGTTTCTTAAGTTCGTACTTCGGCAAGCCAAAAAGAAGCGCATTGTAAGAGTCAACCTTCGATGTCACGAGAGCATGAATGAGGATCTCCGTTGTGTTGAAAGACAAAAACTTTCTGATACGCGCAATATTGCGTAGATGAAAAAAGGCACTCTTGCACGCAGCATTGATCTGTAAGGACATAGACATCGTATTATCAAATATGGCACCAATATTCCTAGCTGACTTTGATGGGACGATAACTTCCTCACCAAAAACCAGAGATGGAAATGTCGGCTGCTTGCGGAACTTAGAGTGGAAGATCAGAAGCTCAGTCTTATCCTTATTTAGTTTTAGTTTGTTGATAGACATCCAGCAGTTAATGTCAACCAGACACCTATCAATCCCGTGTTTAGCTGCAGACATATCATCAGGATCGTCATATGTGAATGTAGCATATATCTGAGAGTCATCAGCGTATAGATGGTACATCATGTTATGTTTACGCAGGATATCACCCAAAGGTGAGGTGTAAAGAAGATACAGCAAGGGACCCAACACGGAACCTTGGGGAACACCACAGCTCAGTTGGTGAGTTGAAGAGCAGGCACCGTCCACATAAACAAGCTGGGTACGACCGCTGAGGTAGGATTTAAACCAGTCCAAAGCTTTGCCCTTAATTCCAAAACGTGATGACATTCTGTGGAGCAGCACATGGTGGTCCACCGTATCAAAGGCAGCTGACAGATCTAACAGCAGGAGCACCACACAACAGTTGTTGTCTAAAGCCAATAATATATCATTTTGCACACGAACAAGTGCCGTCTCGCAACTGTGGTATTGTCTATATGCAGATTGAAGGGGTTCGAACAGGCCATTATTGTGTAAGTGTGACTTCAGACGTATTGCAACAATCTTCTCTATAACCTTGGATACAAAAGGGAGGTTGGAAACTGGTCGGAAGTTGGAGATAATCTCATGGTCCAATTGTGGTTTCTTCAGTAATGGTGTAACTACTGCCTTCTTCAAGCACAAGGGCATGTTTGATGTCCCCAGAGATAGATTGACAATGGTTGTGATCACAGGCAAGATGTCATGTAGGTACTTACTGAGGAGACTCGAGGGTAAAGGATCCAGTAGGCATGATTTTGACGCAATCTTGCTGATATTTTTTGATATTTCGTCAGCGGTACACGGTTCAAGAACGCCCAGCTGACAGTCAACGGTGTTGTCATCAAGTGTTGAGAAAATATCCGACTGCAAGTCTATAGATGGGAGTCCATTTCTGATGGCCTTGATCTTATCAGTAAAGAATTCGGCAAAACTGTTTGCAAGCTCAGCAGCTGATTGCGCAGTGGGGTAGACCTTCCCAGGCTTACGATGCAGTACACGATCTATTAAGCGAAAAACAGTCTTTTGATCGTTACCAGCTTCTTCAATAAGAACAGAGTAGTAATTCATCTTGGTGGAATAAATGAGATCTTTCAACAGTTTGCATTGGTCGAGGTATCTCTGACGGTCTACTTCAAGCTGGGACTTGCGCCATTGTCTCTCCAATCTCCGCCTCAAGGTCTGATGTGCTTTTAGACTGAATTTTTTGTTCTTGAGATTTGTTTATCGCTCTATTTTAGCTTTTTTAGTGAGAAAACATCTATCGTGTTCGTCCGCTTCATCGTTTTCAGGCCGATGCATGCGCAAAACCAACTGTTATGGTTACCATGGTGATTCGCTACAGTACTAGGGGGACTACTAGTAGGTACTATCACCAATAGACCACTACAAAGTAGCGTAGCCAATCACAATGCAGGATATGTGATAGACCACTATATCTAGTTTAATACTACTTTTGTTAGCGAGTTGTTTTACTGCAAAGTTTGGAGGCCATTCTATGGTCGATAAGAGTAAATGTAAATGATTATTTCACAGTGCTTGCATTTGCATTTGTAAGGTGCTTTATGAAGACTTCCTTGCTTTGAAACGTATTAAAAACCGTTTTCTAGGTTGCTCTATTTGGCCTGAATTTTCTGGAATATTAAATTAATGGATTACAAAAATAAATATCAATCAATTTCTGATCTTTTTTATGATTCTTCCCGAGCGTGTTGTGGTTGAGTGTGCAGCTTCATCCGCGTATCCGATCACAGCAAGGATAATATCATTAGAGGGCTGTTGCAAAGGGGAAATAAGTGGGGGGCACGAGCATGAAACGCCCCCCACCCATCCCCCCCAATTTTTTTTTGACATCGAAAGGCTCGGAAATGCTATTTCCAGCGTTCTCCAAGAGCTATTTGTGATTTACGCGCATTGCTAATTACTTCAGCTGCACTATATAGCTCAGCAAACCAATGGCATATAATGATCTGGTCTGTTGTGCGGGAGGTTCGGGTTTCGATTCCCGGCCGGACCATTATTCAGGGTCTTAAAATAATTGAGGAGAAGGTGCTGCCCTTAAGCTTGTAATTACATCTACAAATGGTAGACCTTCGCGTGGCTCGGATGATCACGTAAAATGGCGGTCCCGTCTCAGTCTCCACACCATTATACATTGCACCGGAGCGAGGGACGTAAAAGAACCCACACCACTGTTCGACTAAGAGTAGGGCACGAAGTTCCCGGTGTGTGTGGCCTGACCTACTACCCAGCATTGAGGTCGGCTTGGCAGTGATGTCTGTATAAAGGTTACTAGTGAATGAGACCTCGTACACTATACAGCTATAGTGACCCAATGGACTTTGCCGAGTGCTGGACATCTGCATGTATAAAAACTATTAGATCTATTAGTATCTAACTTGGCAGGTAAAGATCAGCAGATTTTGATGCTTAGTAATGTTTTTATGGACAGCGCCGCTTTCAAAACAATTTTTTGAAGTGCTTTATAAAGTTGTTTAGTTCTAAAACTAGCTAAATTAAGAAAGGGAACATATCGACGCTTTAAATCAAACAGATCGGATCCATGCCCTATGCGATAGACTGACAACGCCACGGCGAAAAGAGTTCAAAATGTAATGATAAAGTCTTCAAACATATGAATGACAAGTTATTTCAATGTTCTGCAGTTAGACAAGTAATTTTCCCGCAGTTCATAACTTTCCCAAAACTTGTTCGTATTCAGCATTTTTGTGTCTACAGGCAAAATGTCTTGTGAAAACTATTGCAACCCAAACAGTTTACTCCGTATGGGTCTGTCTGTACTCAACATTTATACTGCTTTTTATATTGATCGTTGTTTCCTTTTTAATTTTAAATTAGTATGTGGAGAACGCATGCAGCCGAGCCGGACACCTTCCAACCAGTCCGAACATGGACCGCATGACAGAAAATAACCATCGCATTACCGGTAAGTAAACTTATCTGAATGGGAGAACTTTGGTTAGATCAGTAGATAGATCCCGGAGATACATGTAGATAGATAAACTCTGAAGCCGGAATTACGTGTACAATATAAAAATCTTAGAAAATACTAATATACAATTATAATATTGATATACAGCCCTTTGCAAATATTCTGTATATCAAGTATAGCAGTATATCCATATATCAGGTGCATTATGGGTAATTGAAAAAGTCCCCTAAATGATGTTCCACGTGAGCAACATTGGTGAAACTCTAGAATGTTATATGTTATGTAATTTAGTCTCTAGTTTGTAAGTCTCTGCTGCATATTTTGTGGAAAAACTCTAAAATAGCATTACCCATAATGCACCCGATATATGGATATACTAGCCTGATATTCTTGATATGATTTACAGAATTTATGCAATCGGCTGTATATAGAACTATAATATAAATAGAGATATATAGTATAAATTATATAAATATATCATTCATTCGTGCTACAAGGATAGGTTATCCTTGTCTCTATTTTGGCAAATACATGTAAGTTAGTTTTCGTGTCTGCATGGCAGGCAGCACAGCAGAAAATGAAAGAATTCCTTGTATGATCGGTCTTATGTTTGGTAGCTAAAAATACCTTTTCAGTCCACAACCTACTAATATAGTTTCATCAGATAAGTACTTCGTTAAATCAGACAACGAAAGACTTGACATGCGTCTTCAAGCTGACTGATCTAATACACGTGCAATAAAAACCTATTCATACTTCATGAATATTCATTATCCCGTGCGATGACGTAATAAGCAGTATATAAGGTAGAATTAATTATGCAAATGTGTCAGTTCACCAAGATTGAGATGGCGAGTGGAAGTCGAGAATCTAATGCTCAGGCAGCACGGCCTCCATCACTGATTCCTACAGTGGTTATACGACAGGCCGTGCAGCCTATCTTGCCTACAGAGGATCCTTTGACGATCAGTCGTCAAAATTCAGAACGAGAGGTTGAAGTTTCTGGAGAGTCAACGAACGTTACGCCGACGGTCTCGGATCAGGCTTCAGGAACGTCAACCGTTTCCAACGTCTCAAGTGGACAAACGCCTTCCAATGCTTCAGGAACTGCAAGCTCTTTGAACCCAGATTCTCAAGGTGGAGAGCAATTGCAGGTTTGTTTAACGATTTTTTCTTTGACTAGTTTGATTAGTTGTGACTCTCCAAGATATTTAATCTTGGGGAGTTTGTCTGTTGGGGCGTTTACTTATCGGTTAGCGTCGTACACGCAGTTCGAATTTTAACGTTCAGGTTCGTTTAGATTTGGCTAGTATGCCGTTTTTAGTTGCGAAATTTGTTCATTCGAGAGCGTGTGGTTTTTTCGGACGCGGGGTTGCTCACGTCCACTGGGAGTCGATACTCGCGTTAATTACTTGTTCGGGGTTCTTTCATTGTAAGTGAATGCCAGGGCATTGTTCTATTTTGTGTTTACTTTACTACATAATCCATGGAATTTTAGCGTTTAATTAACCTTTTATTGAACTAGTTTGATTTGTTTCATAACTGGCTTCTATGATTTCAGGAAAAAGAAGCTGGGTGTATGTGTCCCCAGAGAAAAGAAGCTGTGTGAATGTGACCACAGAGAAAAGAAGCTGGGTGTATGTGTCCCCAGAGAAAAGAAAGAAGCTGTGTGAATGTGACCACAGAGAAAAGAAGCTGGGTGTATGTATCCCCAGAGAAAAGAAGCTGTGTGAATGTGACCACAGAGAAAAGAAGCTGGGTGTATGTGTCCCCAGAGAAAAGAAGCTGTGTGAATGTGACCACAGAGAAAAGAAGCTGGGTGTATGTGTCCCCAGAGAAAAGAAGCTGTGTGAATGTGACCACAGAGAAAAGAAGCGGGGTGTATGTGTCCCCAGAGAAAGAAGCTGTGTGAATGTGTCCCCAGAGAAAAGAAGCTGGGTGTATGTGTCCCCAGAGAACGGTACATGGGTGTATGTGACCCCAGAGAAAAGAAGTGGGGTGTGTCTGGGTGACGCTAGAGACCAGTACATGGGTGTGTCTGTGACTGGCCCAGGGACCAGTACTTGGGCTGGGTGTGACTGTGTGACCTAAAAGTACAGAAGTTGGGTGTGTTTGTATTTGTGTGACCCCAGAAATCAGTAGCTGGCTGTATTTTGTGTGTGATCTTGAGAGACATGCGTCTCAGTGTGTGAGCCAAGAATAGTGCAGCCGAGTTGGGACTAGTCCAACATGCATGCTTGAGAATTTTTTTTTTTTTTTTTTGCTTTGAGTCAGAATTGGAAAGTTGGGGATGTGAGAAACACTTAGATTTATTTGATATGTGTTTAGTTCATATTCGTAATGGTAATTGAACATCCTATCCGTTTGTTGTAGGAGTCTGTAATCCAAAAGCTTCAGAGAGAATTGAAAGAGCTAAAGGATTCCGCGAATATAACGCTGGTAGACAATGCCATCGTTAGTTTGCAGCAGTTGATCGCTCGTCCGGCTGGACTTTTCGATCCATATGCGGTTTTGGCGGCCTTGGAGCAAGTCGTTAATGTGGCTAAAGACAAGAACGACGCCCGCTCCGGCAGATTCAATGTTATCTTGCGGCAATGCCGTCCCCTAATCAACAGTCCAGCGCTGCGATCTATACTGACTAAGCTGGTTGCTTCGAAAGAAGAGGCTGAAGTGGCTAAAGTGGTTGACAAGGCTATGAAGAACTCAACAGCTGTTAGGAGAAATGTGGCTTATGGTGGACAGCAGACCTTTTACAGGCGCCGTCAAACCCAGAGAGCTGGTGGGGGGAATCGAAGTGCTGTCAGGTGTTTTTCATGTGGCCAGTCTGGCCACATGGCACGTTTCTGTACTGTGAAGAAAACATGAATATTATTCACATATTCTTGTGTTTTGCTCACACTGATATATTCGTGTGATTGATTTGTTTGTATATGATTTGTATATCTAATAAAGATTGTACACATTGCTGTCCCGTTAGAAACGCATTTGTGGGTGTTATTTTCTTTTTGTTATTTATTATTTATTTATTTTCTTTCATAACTAGGCCTGGGAGTTGACTCCGCAAGCGTATGTCTATAAAGGCAGCCCTTGTTGCTCCGATCTTCGGGCAAATTGGCAGTCATCTTCTCTAGGCCTGGGTGGGGTTTTTGGTGCCGATATTTCAAAGTTTGGGTCTATTTTTAGATTTATTTTTCCTTTTCTTGTTTGATGCTATTTCCAGGTAAAACTGGTTGATGGTAAAAGGAAGGGATATTGTCCTTATGAAGTGGAACAAGTTGCGCAAGCAAGGAAAGTGCAGTGGGTAGTGTCGGACGGAAACCCATGCCCAGGTTTAGGGAAGATTGACGAATTAGGCGATGTATGGTGTGATATGCAAAGAGTGGTATCAGGGGAACAAGCGTCGATAAGGGGCATTTTATTTCGTGATCCAGAGATGTTCATCGCTGGAGAGCTCCATAATCATAGCGAGGAATGGGAGAAAATATTGTCAGACCATAAAGAGCGGGAGACCATTCAGGGATATATTTGCAATCAAGTGAACATCCTTGATTTTAGCCGCCCTTTTAATGGGAAATTCAAGGGTGTGTACTATGATAGTACACTACCACCGAGGAGACAGTTTCCAAATCACCCTTCTTGTAACGGTTTTCAAGAATTTGTCAGGGAGTCTGTCACATCGCGGTTATTAACGGGTGCTGTGAGAGTCTGGGGCGAGGTAGGAATAGTTGAGCCACCTTGGTTGGTACTGCCATTGACTGTCGAGCCGAGCAAGCCGCGTCTTTGTATTGACGCACGATATCTCAACTTGTGGATGGTTGACACTCCGTTTTCTCTGGACAAGTTGACTCAAGTTCCAAGATTTGTCTATTCGGGGTCCTACATGTCAAAATTAGACGATAAATCAGGATATGATCATTTATTGCTGACGGAAGACTCACAGACATACGTCGGTTTTGAGTGGGAAGGCTGGTGGTACGTGAACACCACCCTGCCATTTGGTTGGAAAAACTCCCCCTTTGTTTATCAGTCGGTGGGCATGGCAGCCATGAGCTACCTCCGTAATCTAGGTGTGGCTTGTTCGTTATATATTGACGACAGGTTGATTGGGGAACTCTTTACAGATGAAGGAAAATGGTCTCGCCCAATGAACAGTCGTCATAGTCATTTCAGTAAGAGTGCAGCTGAGACTGCTTTGTACATTACTTGCCGCCTACTTGTAGCTCTGGGCTATACTTTGGGTTTAAAGACTTGAAGTGCGTCCTGGCCGTTTGCTGCCGTCTTCGGTATCTGGGAATGGCCATTGATTCCAACCTGCAGGCTTTCTTGATTCCCGAAGAGAAGAAAGTCCAGTTTGCGAAATTGCGGGAAAGCATTTTGGCCCTCAAGTCGACCATCCCACTGAAGTTGGTCCAGAGGTTGTTGGGAAAGTGCATCTCGTTTTCGTTAGCATTTCCAGGAGCTAAATTTTATATACGAGAGATGGCTTTGGCCATTGGAGCTGCGTCAAGAAGACATGAAGTAGTATTTTCTCCAGCGTTGAGACAAGAAGTCATGTTCTGGAGTTTCTTGGACTCTTGGACCGAGTGTATACCGTGGAGGTCTGAAAAACACGCCTCATTGTTGATCTCAACTGACGCATCCCTGTCTCGATGGGCAGCGGTTGTCCACCATGGTTGTTCAGAAGTAACATTGGGCGATTATTGGGAGGACGACGTCCGCTCAAAGAACATCAACGTCAAAGAGATGTGGGCCGTGGTAAAAGCGCTCCAATCGCTTCCATCGGAGATTCGGGATTGTCGTTTGGACGTCAAGGTGGATAATCAGGCCACCATTCATGTGTGGCATGGTCGAGGTGGGCGTTCAAAAGATTTAAATCACGTGGCTCGAATGTTGTTTACTGTGACCATCGAAAGGAACATCTCGCTGTCACTTATGTACGTCCCATCTGCCTTGAACGAGGCAGATCAATTTTCCAGGAAATTGACTAAAGCGGACTCGATGTTATCAGCAAGGTGTTGGCAGATGGTTCAGAATGAGTTCGGCGGCTTGAAGGGTCACAACTTGGATCTGATGTCTCTAGACAGTAATGCCATGCGAGACAAGAAAGGTGAAGTTCTGCCCCATTTTTCACCATTCCCAACTCCCAAGTCAGCAGGCGTGAATGTCTTTAATCAAGATTTATCGGTGTGCGATGGCGTCGAGGTCAACGCCTACGTGTTTCCTCCATTTAGCCTGATCTTGCCACTACTGAGGTTCTTGCTCGATCAAAAGGCCGTGGTGACTGTAGTGGTACCCAGACTTTCTCCTTTACCGATATGGTGGCCAGTTCTAAAGGGTATGTCTGAACGGATGGTGGTGCTAGCGGATCGCTGTTGTAAGGATGCAGTGTTGTCTCCTACTAAACACGGCTTTGTTTCCATGCCTATTCCATTTGATCTTCTGGCATGCCGCATACGGGGATGTGTGAATTAAACGAACTGATATATAGTTAACATAATGACAGAGAGAAATATGGATTAGTTATTTAGCTAAGTGATTGTAATAATCTATATATTTACAGGAACCCGTGACATGTTTTTTTTTTTTTTTTAGGGTTCCTCTAGTTATCTTTACGATAAGAAATTATAATAGAAGGGGTGAATCTTGTAGATGGTGTATTAAGTGCGTGAATATTTTCCACAGCCTTTGCCGATGGTGCCCAGACTGTTTGTGCCTGCTGTCCGGTGTCCAGATTGTTACTATCCGAATGACGAAGATTTTCGTTTTTGTCAGCGTTGTGGTTACTCGAGACACCTAGTAACTACGCAGGACTCCCAACCATTGCGATTTCCCGTGGATTGTGCTCAAATTAAAGCTCGGTTCGAAAATTTGTGTGAGCGCAGGGCGTCGACTCCATACAGTCGTCAGAAGTCAGCGCTAGAAAAAGAGTTGTCGGGTTTTCTGCAGAAGATTCCGCCCGGTCGGGATTTAAACTCAGCCACTCCCGAAGATGTGATACATTTTCTCATTTGGAAGGATAATGGCGGAAAAACAAAAGTGCACGAAAAGACTTGCAGTGGATTTGGGAGTAAGAGGGATGTGAAGTGTGCATGTCCGACCCGGCTATCATTCGGCTCTGTGGACTCCTTGATAGGGAAGTTGAGAGCGATCTTTGCAATTGTTGGGAGAGGCTCTCACGATTCTGAATTGCTAGGTTATGGTAATCCAGCTGCGTCTAAGAAAGTGAAGGAGTATTTGTCGGTGGTAAAAGAGGAACAACTTGAGGCAAGGATTGTGCCATCACAGGCGGAGCCTTTCTTCCTTACTGATCTACTGGTTGTGGCAAAATTGATTGGTGATTTGATTACAAAACCCGGTGTCCCTTCAAAACAAGTGTTCGTGTTGGCAAGGGATCAGGCGTTCCTAAAACTCTTGTTTTTTGCGGGGGATAGGGCGGGTGATTTAAGTCATATCAAAAGCCAGGAAATTCTTTATTTTCCAAACAAAGAGGGTTTCTTATTTTAACCATACGCTGACTAAGAGTTTGCGGGATGGCACAACTAATGTGTTTGGAGTTCGTCGTTATCTCCACAGTGGTTCTATTTGCCCTGTTGCAGCTCTTGAAGTATACATCAATGTATGTGATTTGATGAAAGTACCAGTTCGTCAGGGTTATCTCTTCAGGCCGCTCAATCCATCCGGTGAGGTCGTTAACGCGCCTTTAAGTTCTTCCGCGATTCAAGCGCGGTTAGCGTATTATGTGAACCAGTTGCCAGATACGTTCGCGGGTCGGAAAATTACGTTACATGGCCTAAGGAGTGGGTGCGCCATATCTCTAGCTCTGGCGGGGACTCAGTTATCGGATATAATGTCACATGTCGGATGGAAGACTTCAAAGATGGCGAATCATTATCTAAAGCTCAACCGAGTACTTTCACCAGGGGGAGCGGGCGATCGACTTGCGGGTGTTCATTAAATTTATCGGAGCTGTACCAAAGGCAAAATAACTTGATAGGTTTTACGAATGCATTCGATTGGTAGAACAATGGATAGAGATAAACTGGTTTAATTAAACTAAATAAGAGAAAATTATATCGACCTAGGATTTGTATATTACGAATAAGAGATATTACAAATGGTTTATTTGCTTAGTATTTAGACAACGATTGATTAGGAATGGGAAATATTGTAAGGATTGGGGAATTGTGAGTGGAAGAACATATATTGGACATTAAAGGTATATACATGATGTGCAGGATAGAAGGCGAGACAGGGAGTCTCATCCCATACCTTAATGCTAATGAGTCAGCGGGAGGGATAATGTACTATTCATACTTCATGAATATTCATTATCCCGTGCGATGACGTAATAAGCAGTATATAAGGTAGAATTAATTATGCAAATGTGTCAGTTCACCAAGATTGAGATGGCGAGTGGAAGTCGACCCACCCAACCCACCCTCTTGTTGACAAAATTAGCACTTATGTGCTCTTTGTCGTATTGCTCGACAGGGAGTCTCATCCCATACCTTAATGCTAATGAGTCAGCGGGAGGGATAATGTACTATCAAGTCTGTAGCGTTTACAGTACTCGTTTCAGCTGAAGACGCTTGACAGCTTTACTGATACTATAATCTATGATGATCCGGCACGTGATCGTTCTATTTAGTTAGATCGTTCCTAATGGTAACACCCAAGATCTTGGCTGTCGGTACTCTTTCCAATGGTTGGGCCATTTATTTCTACCTTGGCAAAGGCTGAAAAATGTTTCTTGAAAAAAATTGTCATTTCCGTTACATTTCGTTGGGTTAAGTTGGAACAAGTTTGTATTAGACCATTCGGCTACGTGTCGAACACATTCCTGCAGAGAACAAGAATTTGTGTTAGAGAAAACGATAGAAATAGTTGTATCATTCGCGAATTTCGGCCACATTGATGATGATAGACCCGACTGTGGGATGAAGTAAGGTCATTTATCATCACTAAAAGATCCATGGGCCCAACTTTGTGCCTTGGGGTTCTCCTGCGGGTACTTTCGTCCAGTCTGAATATGATAACATTTACTGTTCAGTTTTACTAGTTGTGATTTCGTTACTGAGCCACTATAGTACAGTGCAAACACTCTCCTTTAGTCTATCACAAGAAAACTCCAGAACTTTGGTATTGAAAATCAGGAGAAGATCCAATGGAACTAAGATAGAAAGAATGAAATAAAAAAAGTAACGACGAGAAAGAAAGAAAAACAAGAAAAGCAAAAAGACAGAGGGAAAGAAGGAAAGAAAGTAAACTGAGGTAAGTACATGTGCGAAAAGAAAAGAACGGACAGGAAGGAAGGAATGGAGGAAGGAAAAAAGGAAACTGACAAGGACCTGGAATGAATCATGAAGAAATGAAGAGAAATAAATATAAATAAAGTTTAGATTGAATATTTATTTAATATTTATCGCTTAATTACTTTTCAAAAAAGTACTAGTACGAGTATAACTGTATGATCTTACGATATGAGGTACGGTGGATATATAGATTTAAGCCGACACTTATTGCAATGCCAGGGCAAGTGATTTATTGAAGATCAGTACGCCCACTATGGGTCTGTCTGTCAATTTCATTTCTTAAAGTGTTCTTTTATTTAGGAACAAATAGCGGCTTGGAATGAATTCCGCTTTCAGTTTGTACGGCAGTGTAGATTCATTTTATTTTTGTACACTGACCTCGATCGCGCCGCTATTCTGACAACCATGCAGAAACTTCCCAGGTGTTTCATTAGAGTTCTTTGGGGGAAAAGTACCACTACGATATAGGCTGCTAGTATACTGTCATGAATGATTCATGACTGACAATTATTATCGATAAAGTATTACAGGATTAAATATCGAAATTAAAGAAGTCTGAACTCGTACACGCAGTCCTCCGCCTAAATAATAATAATAATAATAATAATAATAATAATAATAATAATAATAATAATAATAATAATAATAATAATAATAATAATAATAATAATAATAATAATAATAAATCGGTTCTTATATAGCGCATTTCACATTTTCTCAATGCGCTTTACAACCGATGGAGGACTTTTTCGGGATGTATATGAAGGCGCCTACTACGGCAGCCGAGCAGTTACAATCATGAGGAGTTAGTATGCTAGTGTGTTATGTCTCCAATTGCAAATATCAGTATTATAGGCACTTTCAGAAGTATACACATTTGTAATTGAAACTAGATAAAGTCGTTTTCGTACGCGTGGGAAACTTACACTGAATACGGAGTTACCATCACAAGGAGCAAGGATGGCTTAGTTGTGGTTAGTGCGCGGCCTTCTATGCGAGAGGTACCCGGTTCGATTCTTCATGACCTCACATCCTTGTTTCGACTTCCCTCTAATCCGTGTAGCTCAGTGCAGCTTTTTTTTAATCCCCGTAAGACGGAGCACTGATGGAGGGAGGGGCTCCTGGGAGAACAGTTTCGACTGAAGGGGTTACGGACGTTAAATACGGCTTTTACTTACTTACTTACACGGTACAGAATCAGGGAGCTTAAGCAACAGACGTTTTTGTCAACACGGACGGCATGAGGAAAAATTAACTCTCGCTTACCAAGCCTGTCCCATCGTTTCATTGACTGTGTTGGTATGATTTTGAAGAGTGCCGTACGAGTGGATAAATTCGATGGAAATTCAATTCAAAATGTCACGGACGCCGTTTTCGACTCAATCCCCCCTTGGTATTTGCCGTCCGTGTTGGCAAAAACGTCTGTTGCTTAAGCTCCCTAATCCTCAACCAATCAGAATGCTTGGATACCGCACTATCACGGCAGGGTACCGTCACCGCACGGCACGAACCCGTAACTACTTCCCACTCATACGAAAACGACTCTATGTTCCAGCATGCATATGTGATGGAAGAGCATATTAAACTAAAATGATACAATCAACATTGATGAGAGTGAAAGGAGCCTTGGGTTAAATGTTGAACGTGGATAGGGTGATCTAGACATGCAAGGAGGATATGATCTTGTACTACTTACAAATGGAATGATAGGCTTGGTATCCCCCAGATTCACCAAATCAGTGCAATTAGAGCAAACACGTGACTGGCTGTTTCCGGTTGGAAATTGTAATTTCTAACATTGCCATTTAGAGGCTTTTTTCTCATTCTCTATTCTCAGTAACACATGAATGTTTTAAAGACTTCCTGTGGCGATTAGCAATCTACGGCACGCAAATGTGGGCATCGTGCGCCTATTTTCAGTCGGTTCTGTGACGTATTGGTTACAATCAAAATTGCTCACGCGTACCCCCCTAGGCGCCATTAATGGTTTCATTATTCTAGCTAAAATTGAGTTGATTAATTAATCGCTTGAGCTTCCGTTCAAAATGTAAAATGCAAGTCAGAAGGTTTTGGTCTTCCTGTGTATTTTTTTTTCGGCTAAGGAACGCCGGCGATCTTTGAGAATAATCTATCATATTCATTACTGTTTTGAATATATCTGAACCTTCATTTTATTAACGGAAGCTCAGAGCGAATCATAATCAACTCAATTTGTTTCGAAAAATGAAACCATTTAGGAGCCTAAGGGGGTACGCTTGAGCCATTTCACTATAAAAGTTCAGTACCGGAATACTATTCATAGTCACGTACATTCAAAACTGCCAGATTTTATTCCGGCTCATGTGTGGATTATACCGTGACGATGTCGTAAGTTGTTCTTTCCATTATATAGCTGAAATCTATACTGCATCTACTACCTTTTTGTTTTTTGATCATTTGCGTTTTTTAGACAAACGTTATCAAACACAATGCAACAACGGGCGTTTTTCTGATGAAATACATGTGTAAAATACGTATAAATGAACCACCCAACTAATGGGTAGCTGTGGGAGGACCAAAAGCACTTTACACGCATTCGAAGCGTAGTAATAATCAATGAGGTCGAAAAACGCCGATTTGAATCTGAATATAGATTAAGCAGATCCGTTGAATGAACCGCACTAGACTGTGAGCCGTCTTCAAGTTCATCGATATTTTGAGGTTAGTTCTTGTACTCTTATCGGACATGTTTTAAGGAGTTAAAATCCTGATTAACCAGTCAGCATCTGATAAAAGGAGTTGGTCGCATGTCCGACCACACCCTTGTTAGATTTACAGCCGAACTGCGCCGTAAATGAAGCTGACAGTTAAACACTAACCGAAATTAAACCTCAATCTTGCGACTAGACCAATTTATCTACCTTTTATATAGGAAATATTCTATGAAAGCAATAGTGATCTTTATTCGGCTACTGAGGTTTGCACATCATATATATCATATATCTAGTTTTTTTTATGTGTTCGTTAAATTCATTGGACTCACACTGAAGCAAATTAATATATTTTCAACTGTGCCAATAAATATATATTATTTTTAATAATAACATTATTATTTTATTTTTATTACTATAATAATAATAATAATAATAATAATAATAATAATAATAATAATAATATTGAATATTCAATTTGCTGATTCTAAAGCGCATTACACTCGAGTATTATACTCGGCCCCAACATATACCAACTACATAATGAATTCAGTGTTTTCCCGGAGTGTTTTATCAAACGCACATAAACTACAGTCATCCTATTGTCTTTTTATTCAAGGTTTATTTTCTTTTCGCGTCTGAATATTGAATATTGACTGCAGCCGAATCAAATAATCTTTTGATTTGGTTGAGATTGCTAATCAGTTTGCACCGTTTTTTTCAGTAAGAAGGCTTGAAGGATATCAGTGAAATATGTTTCTGAAGTACGATACAATCTAATTCGATGATGCTTGCACTATCCCTTGAGTAGACATCGGTAGCGCAGCTGTAACTTATACTGTATTTGGTGTGATGTTTATAGTTTCATGCCGTGCACGAGAAATGATCATGGTCGTTCGGGAAGGGCCGCCATGGGCAATACTTTCCATCACTCACGACCTTGAAATATCGTTCTTTTTGCCTGACACTAATACTGACAAATGTATTCTTGGCAAATGAAAAGAGCTTTTTCTCGGTTGTTCACTTGTTTAATACAATCGTCTATAAACACTTTCAAGGTGCAATTTTGAATGTATTATTTATATGTATAGTACTGTCAGTTCCAAAGAACCCGGTGACATAGCCATATTCATCCATTATTATTATTTTGGCGTACCGATAAGAAATGTTTACATAGACTGCAACCCTTCTGAACATTGCCAGTCTTGTTAGCGCTACAAATACAATATCTGCCGTGCGTTTCTTTATTTGAAGAATACTTATACCACTGGTGTCCACGCTTATTTGCAACATTTAGTGCTTATCTTTTAAAAGGTAAGCTCGAATAGAAAAGCATACATATATCATAGTCGCAAAAGGGTCAAATACTGAATATAGCTGCCGATAAGAGTGACCGCGTTTTGTAGATATTGAAGTACATGGTTCCAATAATGTATTTATAACCACCCGTCACTAGCGTCCACTTAGATCTGCCATGGAGAAATCGAAACATGCTTAGCAATAACACACTCCGATTCTGTTAAGACATTTTACTCCATAGTTCGAATCCATTTTGCCCCATGATCCATTTAGAAATGAAGTATTTTTTCCAAAAAGTGGTCCAGATAAGTATTGTTTTTTTTTCTCTCTTTCAACCGTAAGACGGAGACCAAACGATTTGCTGTGCCCTTCATTATACACAAAGACATAGACTACCAACAATGGCCAGAGGTGTTGGAGCGAGATTGTTGAACATATAATGGGCGTTACTCAGCATAGAATCAAATAGTTTTCGTTGATGGAAGAATTCATCTTTTGAATTGTTCACTAGATCGTCTAAGTAGGATTAAAGAAGCCTTTCTTCGAAAAAATGACTTGACCAATCATATGAAAGTAAAATGCTATATGGCAACACTCAAAAACTCACTTAATTGGACCTTTAGAGTTTATAAGGAAACATATATAAAGGACTATTACAGGGTGCAGTACTATGGTAGTATCAGACATTTCGGGTCAATGACCTTTTATCGAGCGTGCTGTCCGTGGTACGACTAATCCCTTGAAAATATAGCTAGTGATATAGTGTAGAACCATCGAATTTCTACTAAATACCATTACAACTGCTATTCAATTCACTTAATGATATAAACTAACTTTGATTGCCAAAGTGATAGTGCAGGTCAATGAAGAGTGGGTAATCGACAGAATCAGTAGTATAACAAACGACGGAGTCAGAAGCGGCTCAAAAATTGAAGATACAGTACTTGACAAGAAAAATCCCTTTTCTTTTCATAAGAACAGTCGATCAATCTGATTGATGTTATAGTTTCTGCCGCTTGATTACATTTGTTCTTCGGTCCATTAATACAGGAAAATGGGTAGATATCTTTGTATACAGAATCGGTAACTCAGTTAAATGAAAATTTCCCCCGCAGCATTGTGTGGTCACGTGATCAATTTTATTACTTGGCCCACGCAAGGGCCCAACTCCCACGCCGATCATGCAAGCAAGTTTTTTTTCCTGGGGTATTGACATAATTGCTGTTATTTTGCACTTCTCGTGTTCTCGTATGCCACATCCAGCAGATTTTAAAAACCTTTCAGTTTACCCACCAAGGAAGTCAACTGATCGCCAGGTAATGCTTCAGTCTGTTTTTGCATTTGCAAACGGCGTGCACCACGCAGAGCAAATTTGCGGAAGTTGAATAGAAATCAGTCGCTATTGCATCGAGCATAACATGTGAAGTAAATAAAAGCTCTGCCAAATAATTTTAAAATCTGGAACTTGTTTGGTTGATATTCGGCAGCAAATTGAATGATCGAACACGAAAAGATCGCGTTTATTATTCTACCTGATCGAGACCTACTTTAAACCATTAGTTCTTCATGAATTATTGAGTAGAACATCGAAAAAAAGCAGTGAAGTTGAAAATCTCTGGAAATGAAAGTTATGGAACCTGACTATTTCCATCACGCTCAACGAAGATTCGCTGATAAGTCATCAGCGCGGTTTCAATCAATTCCCATAAACAGGGCAGTCAGTTCATCCTGATCAATCGAGACGATCTGCCCGGTTTTAAGATAAACTACCAGCAAAATCTACAAATTAAAGCCAGTTTTGCACGAAACCTAAAACGTGGAACCAAATTAGTTTTAACACTGATTTTTTGAGTCAGAACTAACATCAGTCGTGTGCGCATTTACATCAACTAACATTTAATGTATTTAGTTCTCCACTGGCTGTTTTTCCCATGGCACACTTATGAGTTATCTCTGACAGCACTAAATACTGCATCCGGATAAACGGCGTTGAGGTGAACGGAGCTCTGTTGATCGCATAAGTGCAGTTTATTAATTGTTTGAAGGATGATTAGAACAATCTTACATGGGTACAATTTGAAACTATTCTGGGAAGACGAACTCATTGAGTTCATCAGTGTGTGTAAAAATAAGAATGCAAGAGTGAAAATAACAGCATATCCCGTGACTAAAGCAATGTTTGTTACGAGGGTGGCCAAGAGGCGTTACATCTTCCATGTTACCATGACGACCATTGTATTCTAGCTGAGGTGTAATCCTTGATCACGCAACGACTAATGGGTCAGATCAGATTCCCGTATGTACGAGCCAGGGGTCTGATCGGACAGAAGAATTTCTATAAACAATGAATTCATGATGTGATTGCGGCGAGTTATTGACATGACGGTAGCGCAATGTCTGTGGAAACCAAATGTACACTAAAAGACGATCTAAATTAATTTCCCACCGATGGACCAAAACGGTCAGTTTTTACACCAGACAATCTGTAGTGATAGTCAAATCGTGTTGTCGCATGAACGCAAATGAACATTTCATTTTGAGAGCATGCCTGTAGTATTTCAGCGCAATTTATGATACTGGCTCTCTGTACTCTTTATACCACAGAGTGGTTAACTCACTGCGAAGGCAGACTGTCTAACTAACCGCTCGATTCCTAATCTGGTAGGCTATAGGAAAGAGACATCCATGGCCAGTACGAATCCAACGTGGCCAACCTCTACAGATTTAGCACAGACACGGGGAAAGTTGAACGGACAACCAAAATATGGCACACCAGCGCCGCAAACGAAGAGACCAAAGAAGCCACCGATCGCTGTTCGCCCGAAGAGAGCTGTGTTTTGTTGTACGCTGGGCAATCCTATACGAAGTGCTGCAATTAGTCTAGTGGAGTGGAAATATCCTTTTGAATACCAGATATACTCGTTGTAGGAGTTTTTAGTTAGCTGTTTGTTTTGCCTTTCAATAAGCTTGTGGGAGTGAAAGGTTGTGTTACTTCGCTGCCGGGCGTTTCGTGTTATCTGTTCACAAGCGTTGTGTTCTGTTGGTTATTCTCTTAGTCACCACCAGTTCAATCATCGTAGTTTTCCTTGACTCACTTTGTAGGCCTTTCGACGTAATGATATTAATAACTATTTTTGCAAATTGTGCAGCACTTGCCGCTTACCAGCCGCTACCAGAGCAAGATAGCAGTTCGGTCAACGAAGATCTAGTAAGTACACGACTTTATTGCTGACTTGCTTGGTTATGCTAATGGTATCATTTACGGTTCTGTGTTTATGAAGGGCAGATATATACTTAGATTTTAGATTGACGCTATTTCTATTCACTAGTGACTGGGCAAAGAGGAACTAATTTCAGTTTTGCACCGTTGAGTGACATGACTGCATCGATCGTTTGAAAATATACCTGCGCAATGTTTTGATGGGAAGCGGTTTAAATGCATGTTGTCGGTTGTCCGCAAACCGATATCCTTTTGTTTTCTTTTGGTTAATCAGTATATATAGTCTTAATGCGCAAACTATAAAAATGCGCCATTGGGAATAACTCGAATTCTATTGCTCGCTCAGTAGAAATGTTTCCATATGCATCAGCTTTGTGCTGATACGATAACTATATAATCTCTGTACTGCCCTTTTAGCCCTAAGTAACAATCTTGATCCAGTAACTTTATTTGGCTATTATCGGTTCACAGTTTTAGCCTCGTAACTGCATATTCCAAAGATTTTATTCAAAGCTTGTTCGCTATTTGATGCGAGAGAGAGTATACCAATATTAAAATTTGATCGTGACTTCTATGGATGTATATGATGCTTTTTTTCTTTGACCATATGTACAATTACTGTACATTGTACGGTGAGAAAATTCATAAATGATTAATCGCGCAAAGGGTTTGTCTTAGTTTGTCTGGGCTGAAGTTAATCTGAGTGATGTATGCGTAAAAGCAGATAAGTAGCGGGAGCCGATAAACCTACACCATGTTTGAAGATACCGTATTCCTCTGATAAGTTCCGACGATGGACTTGAAACGGAGAAAACTATGGTCAAAAGTATTGTCAAAGGTGTCGAAAATAGAACGTATGTGTAAAATGTATTTTATCAGGTCAGTCATTGATATACTTTCTCACGGTCCGTTCGTTGTTCTTATATATACACAAATTTAAGTTATGTTAAAATTATTCAACATCTTCATCGAGGTTTGTTTATTTATTGGGAGGTACAATTAACCACATTTAGAGACGGTGAAGTATCCTTGTCATGTTGGAGTTAATTATCTTCTCGTGATAGCCCAAACCGGCTCTCCAACCTGTTCTGGGGGGTTATTATTATTATTATTTATTAAGAGAGATTACATATTCCAGATATTATGCATACCTTGACCTGGAATAATTATATACGTACTTTATAGCTTGGTGCTCCAGTACCAAACGTATCATGCGGTAGCGGAGATAGCTGTTATCTGTTGATGGTTACGTCTATACTATAATCAGGGTTGTATTACTTGGTAAAGTCAACTACATTAAAAGTAGAACTCAAGAAGATAAATACATATGTTTTAATGGACGGAGTTGAAATATGTACTTCCTGGAAATTTGATAAAAATATTTTTCCAATTTTCCAAGTGAAATTGGGATTCATTTAATTCCACATAGAAAATACACTAGTTAGCAATTTATGTAATTAACTATCCATTTCTCATCCACTAAAAGAACTGCCACCTTACATCTTCTAACTCTCTTCTGTTTATTGCTTTACTAATGATTCCTTGTCATTCCTTTTATCCAAAGAATTAATGGTTACTCCTATAAAACCTCACAACTGTAATTGCCCCACACAAAAAAACAGTTTTCCTTAAAATATGAATATTCATTATTTATTAATTGTGTACTTTTAAAAGATAATGTAATTGTCTTCACCTTTTGTAATATGCTTTAAAAATTGAATTTGACGATTTAAATCATTTCTTCTTAAATAAAATTTCTGCTGCTTATTTTTGTATTTAAAAATAAATAAACAAACCTCTTTTTTTAAATCTTTCATACTGAATATAATTTTTTTCAGTCATTATCCTTCCTACTAACCACAGCGACCACTAACCACTGTTATATATTTTGTCTACATAGTATTCTTACCTATGACCATTAAAACTAATAATTTCCAAATCCCATGTTGGAAATAGGCTGGCATTTTTTGAAATAAATTGTAACACTGTTCTACAAAAGAACATCTGGATGCATATTTAAATTATAACTGATTATATTTTTAATGGATTTACTTCTTTGATGTTTTTGCTATCTTTATATTGGTTCCTGAAATACTCCAGAACCAGCTTAGCTACACATTTATCTCACAATTTTTGTATAAAATACTTTCAAAGTGATTTTTATTGGTTTTGATATTTGAATATTTGATATTGTTTTCCATTGTGCAAGACATGTTTCATTCTGAAACTTTTGAAATTAGCATGCATCCACAATTGATTATTTTAGTAAAACCGTAACGTCCAATGAATTCTCTATATTGTTTAATAACTATTTATTGAATATATGTGAAGGACTTGGATACATAAAAGTGTTTTATTTTTGTTAGTACTTGTATTTTGTACTGGTAAAGGAACAGGTAATATTATTTTTATTATTTTTATTATTATTATATTATATTTTATTTATTTTAAAGATTCGCCCATAAGGCAGGTGTTGTACAATAGGACACGAAGTCCCCTTTAGAATCCCATATTAATATTATTTAAATTGTAAAACTTGAAATTCCCAAGTGTTTTTATTTTTGTAACTATTTTTATTTATTTTTTATTTTTTATTACTCGGGCCCTTCCGAAGGAAGCCCGAGTTATAAAATGCGTTTTTCGGTAGTAGTAGTTTTGTTTGGCTAAAGAATGACGAAAGTATGCGACGTATTTAATCGTATCGAGTTTCAAGATTACTCAGCAGATAAGAAAAAAACAAACGACACACAGGACTCAAGTAGATTTGAATCTTAGTTTTGAAAGCAGCTGTAGATCTTCAAGCTATTAAAGGTCAGGATTCTAGTTCATCGTTCAATGACTAGAAGTGGTAGAAGGACTAGAAGCTCGCTTAAAATATATTTAACAAAAACAAACGTGAGGGCGTTATCAGAACCATCTGACCTATGCAACCTCAAGACGTATCATTTTCAATAACTCATGATGAATGTTTATTTTATTCCACGTTTGAAAAATTCACAAGGAAAAGGAATCGTAAAAATCGTACTTCAAAACTACATCAAAGCAAAGGCGAGAAAGGTCAATGTTCGAAAATCCGTGTTCTTTTCAGTACGATGACAGTTGTATGAGTCATACATTTATTACGCGATCTAATTTAAGAACCGCCACGTTAAGCGCTATTTAAAACAGAATTTCCACGCTCAAAACAGGTCAGTGAACGGCAAAAATACAATCGAAATCAAAACGTCATTAGATTTCAGGGATCTGTTACAGAAGAAGACGCTCAATGAGCGTATAGTATAGTCGGGTATTTAATATGACAATGATAGTTGCGTGACAAGAAAGATTATTTGTATCGATGAGTATCGATAAAGATCTCCGATTGTTCGAAGTACGTTTCAAACGTACTTGAGGTCACTTGAGGTTGCATATTGATGGCGCCAGAAACGGGTCGAATAGTTTTATTCGACGTTCGAACCGTAACTCGAACCCGAACTCGAACTCGATTCCAAACTCGACGTTTCGGGATCTGAAGCTAGAGAGCGGGCCTTTACACGAACTCATCAAAATCAAATCAATTGAACTCAAAGTCAAAAGGTAATCAAATGAACTCAAAGTCAAAGGCAAATCAAATGAACTCGACACATACATGTATATACATAGTCTCCCTCGTCACGCAACTGTCAGTCATTGTCAGGTCTCTCCTCACGCAACTGACATTGTCCTTGTCATAAGCCCGAGTGTACGCTCATTGAGCGTCTTGTTTATTATACTTTATTAATTCTCCCCATGGGGCTTTTCAGAATTTTTTGAAATAAATTGTTATTATTTATAACAATTTTATTTATCCCAACAAATAATATAATTACATTTTAAAACATAATATTCATATATACTTATTATATACAATTCCAATACTCCAGTTTTGAGTTGTTAGACACCGCTGTACTCCTTGACAAAAGACGCATTTGCTCAGGCTTAGCCTCAATCTGAGTGTAAATTATGCACAAATGCCGACGAGAACACGAAAAAGTGTTGACATTCAACAATAGAAACCATTTTTAATTCCACTGGTTATTCTTTGGATTGAGGCTAAGCCTGAGCAAGCACGTCTTTTGTCAAGGAGTACAGTGGGGTATTGGCTTACAAAATAATATCTATATATATATTAATTTTTTATATTTTTTTATTTATTATTGATAAATGTTTCAATTTTCCCTGTGCAATATCAACAGATTTTAGATTCAACACAAAGTAGTTTCTTAATCATGATCTTTCAGCTGTTTCCTTGGAAGTAAAAACTGTTCTTGTTTTAATTCAATTGATAAATGTTTAATTGCTTTAACATCTCACCTCTTACAGTATGTATAACAATTAATCTCCCAGCACAGTGTTTCTAGTATATTCAAGCAGTTCCATGGTAACACAATATTTTCTGTATTTTAAACAACGAAATGTCGTTCAAAAAAGAACTGTAAATTATTAAGTGATTTCTGATCAAAATCTAAATTCTCCTCAAGATTCTTTGAATTTCAAAGGCGAATTTGGGTTTTGATCAAAAGTCACTTACTCCGTTCTTGCACTGTGACCACTTCCATTATTTTGTAGATTATTTTGCATATCATTTTCATGTATAAGACAGCTATTCTTACAGCATGATAAACAACCAGTGTATATATATAGTTCATTTAGTAGCTGCCTAAATCTTAAAATAGTTGGTGTGATGTTTCACACTTTTACCAACTAAATAAAATGTATAGATCTATGTAGATGTAGAAATATATAGTTTACAAGAACACCAAATTAACAGGCCATGCATTTAATCCTAACATTTATAAATCTATCTTACAGAGAATAAAACACAAAATTTAAAGTATTTTGATGATTATAATATAACACAGCTTAGAGTTGATATCAAAACAACTTTTCAATTTTTAGAGGACTTAATTTATATGTTACTAATTAAAAACTACTATTTTTCTATTTTGCAGGAAGTAGCTGAATATGTATTTTTAGCAATTTTTACACTTGAAGCTATTCTTAAAATAATAGCATATGGCTTTGTCATGCATCCAGGAGCCTATCTTAGGAATGGATGGAATATCTTAGATTTTGTAATTGTCGCAGTAGGGTAAGTATATACTTGTATAGATAGCTCTATTTTTGTAAGAAATTATAAAATGGGATAGTTTTTCAATTTTATCGTCACACTTTCACACACTGTATGATTAAATAAGCAAATGGTCAAAAGAGGTCGAATTTGACAGTCTTCAGATGTCACAGGTTTATAGTTTTGCTATCATGCACCATCCATTATTAACTACTTTTAAAATTACCAAGCGCGAGGTCTTGACAGTATAGATCGAGCCGTCGGCAGGGTCATGACTATACAAAAAAGACCAAGGTCTGATATTTTCCTGTACTGATTGAGCAAGCTAAGCGAGGTAATATTACATATATGTACATGTAAGTTGTTTATTATGGCATTTTAATCAAGGTGAGGTTATTTTTGTCGTGACAAAGAATCCGTAATCACCCCACAGGCATTACTGGAGAATCTTGCCTGATAAACAACCAATCAGATCACATGATTGTACTGGAATTAGTTTGTGCCATGTAAATAATAATTGTTTATACATTTTTCTGATGAAAATAAAGAACTCAGTCTTCAGTCAACAGCTCTATATAGCTCATACAGACCATAATTAACTCTGTCTGACTCTCTGTGACTGTCTGTCTTTTCAAAGTGTTTGCATGTTTACATGTATATGCATGGAGATCGAGATTGAGAGTGTGTGTGTGTTTAATTATAGAACAGCTTTTAAAAGCGCTGTATCAGGATCAGACAAATTAACAGGTTCATCTTCAAGGGGCAGGTGTCTGTCTAAAGGGAGGTGACTGCAGTTCTTAAATTAACAAATTCTCCAATGCCACTTTTATGACTACTGCAAGGACGTACTTGTTTGATACACTTACAACTCAATTAACATGTCGCATGACTGTCATAGCAAAATATTGATAATAATTTTAAATATAAAGTATGAGATCAATGCTGAATAATAATAGTTCAATGTTTATATTATTAGTCAGTTAAAGGACATGCCGGGGTGCTTTGATCCGGCATAACTATTTCTGTTTCATAACATTGTGTTTGTTTTGGTTTATTTTTAGACTTGCAACTATTTTAGTCAAGACTCTGAACATAGAAAGCTTTGATGTCAAGGCTCTTAGGGCATTTAGAGTTCTCAGACCTCTTCGCTTAGTGTCTGGTGTACCTAGTAAGTATACTGTTTCTGTAATTTTCTGCTATTTATCGTCACGAAAATCTGGTAGGGACTGTGCGCAAACAAGGGGGACAAAGGAGTGCCATGATGTATTATGAATAGTGATATTGATTATATACGAATGATGAATTATAAGTTATTAATTCCATAACCAATTCAAAACAGGCTGGGGTTTGTACATTCTAAAAGTCCTTGAATTTGGCAGATCCTTGAAAAGTACTTGGTTTTGATAATCAGCCTTGAAATTTGTTCTAACACTCTCCTTAAGCTGGTTAATGAATAGTGGGCGGGGTTAATTATTGGAATTATAGCTTTTGCTCCGATTTCATGACTCCTTGGGAGGCCTGCAATATCCTTTTACTGCAAGGGGCTCTTTGATCATGAGTTCTAGAAAATTGACATTTTGTCCTTGAAAAAGGTCATTGATTTTTTTCTTCTGACGAACCAGTACTGTAAATGCTCAATTAAGCGCCCTGCTTCCAATAAGTGTCCTCCTCGAATAAAGGCCCCCCCCTAAAGGTCTAAAAAATTTATAAGCTCCCCCTTCCAATAAGCGCCCCCCACCTTCCAATAAGCGCCCCCCTAAAAGAAATGCAGGAAACAACTAGTCTTGTACTATTTAATAAAATAATGAAGAAGACATTAACATTGACTAGAACACTATAGAACCATAGAACCATAAGAACCGAAAAAAGTGTTGTGTTTACCAAGTAAGTACCACATATGGTACATGTTTACTATTTTTATTCACTGTATACATGTACATGTATGTATGTTACAGTACCGTATACCGGTGATAAAGAAAACATTGAGTTCAACATCTTAGAAAAGAAATAAGCGTCCTGCTTCCAATAAGTGTCCCCTAGAGGTCTAAAAATAATAATAAGCGCCCGGGGCGCTAAATCGAGCATTTACGGTAATTAGCTAACATATTATAATAAAATTTCATCATTAATGAGTTTCAAACATTTTGTCTACATAAATGTTCACATAAACCCTGATGATGGGTCTATACAACCTGAAAGCTTCATGGGACAATTAACCATTAAGAACATTTATGTGGATGGAGCATGTGAAGCTCCCTGATTACTGAAATGAAACCTACATATAGACACATCCAAAATCATTGTCTCAGGGGCAGATCTAGGGGAGGGGTGTAGGGGGTGCTGACACCCGTTATTCCTTATTTCCTATCGTTCAGTGTGGAAAACAAATAAAATACTTGAATTATAGATTTTTAAGCAAAATCCAAAATGATGAACTGAAGATTTGAATTTACAAATGCCGTGTCACTGGATCACAACAGTGAGGTCATCTCACTTTGAAATCCAAATTGAACTGCAAGAGTCTGAAAACTGCAATAAACAACCATACGAGGAAGAAACATTGAAACAACATTTGACATCCATAATGAGTATACAGCTAATTCAGAAAACATTGTCGGTGATCGACTTCAAGCCTACGCGACTAGACTGAAAAGGAGTATGGGTAAAAAGCAATGAGTCTAGAAATACACTATCAAAAAGGAACGTCTCTCACGGAATATGAATCATATCTGCTTCTGTTTCCTTGTTTTAAAATGCGTAGGCATACATTTACATATTCACCTGCCATTGTCACCAAATACGAAAAGCATGCAAGTGAATTATCGTATCTACCCATACTCCCTTTCGGTCTAGTCGCATAGGCTTGAAGTCGATTGCCGACAACGTTTTCTGAATTAGCTGTATATACCTCTCTAAACGCTGCGTCCCCTCCTGAAGAAAATCCTGGATATCTGCAAAGAAATTTAGAACCATTATGCTATTGCCATCACCATTGTAAAATATAGTGCTTTTAAAATTGTAAATCATTACTTAGCAAAGTAGAAAATGATTCATATAAATGGACCAAAATAGTCTAAGCCTTAATGAAGTTAAGTGGGCTAGGTTAAGCTGTCGCATAGTTAAAAATTTGATTCCATTGATTTCATTGTGAAATGCGCTCCATAAGAACATTCATTATTGTTATTATTATTTATACAATTTTAAGACACAACACTTTTTAATTTTGCAGACATGTTTCAGCACCATCCTGTGCTTACATAATGAATATTGAAAATTGAATGTCAATATTCACTATGTCTTGCACTGATGAAAGCACAGAATGGTGCAGAAACATGTCTGCAAAATTTAAAAGTGTTGTACATGTCTTTTGTTAAAATTGTAGTGCCGCTTTTTCTTTCAAGACCTATTATTTATACTGAAACTGATTAAAGCATAGCTAATGATGCAGACTATGTGCTAGAATTACTTGAGCATGCAACTTGCTGGTTATAATGTCCCTCCAATTCCTAATCATTGTTTGTTTCTCTTTGCAGGTTTACAAGTTGTGTTGAACTCTATAATCAAAGCTATTATACCACTTTTTCATATTGCTTTATTAGTGGTGTTTGTAGTTATTATCTATGCAATTATTGGTGTGGAATTATTTATGGGCAAGCTTCATAAAACATGTTATGACAATGTAACAGGTATGGCCACTTTTTGGTTGTGAATTAGTTACACCTACTTTGTCGCTAAGGATTTAAGAATGTTGGGAAGGCTCATCTCCTATATTTCCCATATGTTTGTGCAGAAATGTATGTTCAGTGGGAAAATATTTGAAGTCGACTGTGATAGTTCAGCCAGTTTTAAGCATTTACATTGCGACTACTGTAACCGGGCCACTTAGACAACGAGAACCAATCACAATTCAGATGAAAACAAAGCCAATTTCAAAATTTGTGTATTTCAGCCAATCAGGAGAGAGCATTCTCGTTTTCTAAGTGGCCCCGGTTGAAGTCGTCGCAGTGTAGCAGCTTGTAATGAAATGCCAACTATTACTTCCCATCATTCCTGGCACTCTCATATTGATTCAGATGTTCGGTTTACATACTTTTGAAAAAGTGTATTATATGAGGTTATCTCTGGGTTTTATGTTATCTTGATTATCGCGCGACTTGTTACAATAGAGCTATTGACAATTCTACCTTTCCTAGCATTTATCAGTGTATATTTAGCGTTGTTTTCTAAAATACACCACTTTCTCGGATATATCACAGGTAGCCCAAGCTGTGGACTTGTGGCGAGATTTACAGTAAATGTATGGAGCTTCACAGCGAACTTTGAAAACCGTTTAAATAAAATTCTACAAACCCTCAAAGTAGTCCTACTTGTTTATTGTGTTGTCCTTTGGAATTGTGTGAGGTTTGGAGCCATTCCGATCGATTTTGAGAGAGTTTTTAAGAATATCGATCGGAATGGCTCCAAACCTCACACAATTCCAAAGGACAACACAATAAACAAGTAGGACAACTTTGAGGGTTTGTAGAATTTTATTTAGACGGGTTTCAAAGTTCGCTGTGAAGCTCTATACATTTACTGTAAATCTCGCCACAAGTCCACAGCTTGGGCTATCTGTGGATATATTTGAAGATTATAGCTTGCAATAAAGTAATGAGAATGTTAGAGTCGTTTTCGCGGTATGAGTGGGAAAGTTACGGTACCGTGCCGTGCCGTATTGAAAGAGTTTGATTGGATGAGAAAGGAAGCCATTTGAGTGTCACGGTACCGTAATTTTCCCACTCGTACGAAAACGACTCTATCTACAAATGTAAATACAAGGTAAACCTAGTTTTGCACGAAATCATTCCAGTCGGTCATTAACTCCCAGGTACAGACTAGAATAAGTTTGATTTCAGCTCAGTGCCATCAGATTGCGTTCTGTTGTGAGATCAAAAGTGGCCATAGTCGATTGGGTACAACATAAATGATCTCTGATCGAAGTCTATATTCTCCTTGACCGGTCCTTGAGAATTTTTGAATTTCAAAGGAGAATTTGGGTTTTGATCACAAGTCACTTACTCCGTTCTTGCACAGACCCTTTCCATTGCACCACATGGTTTATTTATCAGGTAAAACGTGCTATCAATGTAGAGTAGACCAATATCTTATTGTTCTCGTTTCAAGGGCAAATGACGTTTGACGAGATGACACACCCTTGTAGTACCGATGGTGAAGGGTATGCCTGTTCCGCGGCTCGTGATGGCCAAGTGTGCCTTGCTAAGTGGGATGGCCCTAACTTTGGTATATCAAATTTCGATAACATTGGTTTAGCATGTTTGACAGTTTTTCAATGTATTACACTGGAAGGATGGACAGACGTTATGTATAGTGTAAGTAGAACGAATCCATGTGGGAGCCGCTGTTTATGACAACTAGCTAGTGAGCATGCGTGAAAGTGAATGAGTGTGGACGCTGGGCACGTCCCTCCATGAAGTGGGCTCAAATATATTCTCGTAGATGCGGGAATCGATGTGCACGAGTATTGCTTGTCTGGTGTTGCGAAATGTCGGTGGAAACTAGAGCAGATCTCGTATGGCTGTGAACATGCCGTGTGCCGTTGTTTTTTCACAGTCATACGAAATCTGCTCATAATAGATGCTACAAACGTTTGTCTATTGCGCCTAAATATACCCCTTGAATTAAAGCGGCGACGTGCGAACATGCCTTCCGCATACGTGTTGGCTTTTATCATGATTATAATAATTCCTGGCCATTATTCACAAAGCCAGACGTTGATTGTGGCAGTAGGATGAGAACTGATGGACATCGCACCATTGTATTTTCATGTTTAGTAAATGGTGTTTTTATTCATTTTCCAGATAAATGATGCCGTTGGTAATTCCTGGCCATGGCTCTACTTTGTTACTCTTATTATATGGGGATCATTTTTTGTCCTCAATCTTATTCTTGGTGTTCTTAGTGGGTAAGAGCCAACCTATTCAAGGATTGCTTTGAATTCCTTATTTGGTAACGAAATACCATATTTGGGGAGTGCAGTAATTCTTTCTCCGATCGTAGCCGATCGTATCTAGTTTGAACAACATGCTCAATGAACGACACTGATTCTTTGATATTTCACAATTGTGCCCATTCCCTTCTAAATGAGCTCTTTCTTGGAAAGAGGGAAAGAAAACCTAAAACATATCTGGGAAATATCACTGCGCGCGCATCCTTGACTTTGTCGGCTGACATATTGGATGTCTATTGTAGATAATCCCCTGTACGTATCGTTTCTCCTGTACGTATCGTGTCTCCCTGTACGTACCGTGTCCCATGTACGTATTGTTTCCCCTGTAGGTATCATGTCCCCCTGTACGTATCGTTTCCCCTGTACGTATCGTGTCTCCCTGTACGTACCGTGTCCCATGTACGTATCGTTTCCCCTGCAGGTATCGTGTACCTCTGTACGTATCATGTCCCCCTGTACGTATCGTGTACCCCTGTACGTATCGTGTCTCCCTGTACGTACCGTGTCCCATGTACGTATCGTTTCCCCTGTAGGTATCATGTCCCCCTGTACGTATCGTGTACCCCTGTACGTATCGTGTCCCCCTGTACGTATCGTGTCCCCCTGTATGTATCGTGTACCCCTGTACGTATTGTGTCCCCCTGTACGTATCGTGTTCCCCTGTACGTATCGTGTCCCCCTGTACGTATCGTGCCCCTCTGTACGTATCGTGTCCCCTGTATGTATCGTGTACCCCTGTACGTATCATGACCCCCTGTACGTATCATGTCCCCCTGTACGTATCGTGTCCCCCTGTACGTATCGTGTACCCCTGTACGTATCGTGCCCCCCTGTACATATCATGGTGTCCTGTACGTATCCTTCACCCCCTGTACGTACCGTGTCCTCTGTACGTATCATTTCCCCTGTAGGTATATTTCACCCCCTGTACGTACCGTGTCCCCTGTACGTATCGTTTCCCCTGTAGGTATCCTTTACCCCCTGTAGGTACCGTGTCCCCTGTACGTATCGTGTCCCCTGTATGTACCGTGTCCCCTGTACGTATCGTGTCCCCCTGTACGTATCGTGTCCCCCTGTACGTATCGTGTCCCCCTGTACGTATCGTGTCCCCCTGTACGTATCGTGCCCCTCTGTACGTATCGTGTCCCCTGTATGTATCGTGTACCCCTGTACGTATCATGACCCCCTGTACGTATCATGTCCCCCTGTACGTATCGTGTCCCCCTGTACGTATCGTGTACCCCTGTACGTATCGTGCCCCCCTGTACATATCATGGTGTCCTGTACGTATCCTTCACCCCCTGTACGTACCGTGTCCTCTGTACGTATCATTTCCCCTGTAGGTATATTTCACCCCCTGTACGTACCGTGTCCCCTGTACGTATCGTTTCCCCTGTAGGTATCCTTTACCCCCTGTAGGTATCGTGTCCCCCTGTACGTATCGTGTCCCCTGTATGTACCGTGTCCCCTGTACGTATCGTGTCCCCCTGTAGGTATCGTGTCCCCCTGTACGTATCGTGTCCCCCTGTACGTATCGTGTCCCCCTGTACATATCGTGTACCCCTGTACATATCGTGTCCCCCTGTACGTATTGTGTCCCCCTGTACGTATCATGGTCCCCTGTCCGTATCGTGGTCCCCTGAACGTACCGTGTCCCCCTGTCCGTATCGTTTCTCCGGTAGGTATCGTACCCCCTCTATGTATCGTGTCCCCCTGTACGTATCATGTCCCCCTGTACATATCGTGTACCCCTGTACGTATCGTGTCCCCCTGTACGTATTGTGTCCCCCTGTACGTATCATGGTCCCCTGTCCGTATCGTGGTCCCCTGAACGTACCGTGTCCCCCTGTCCGTATCGTTTCCCCGGTAGGTATCGTACCCCCTGTATGTATCGTGTCCCCTGTATGTATTGTGTACCCCTGTACATATCGTGTCCCCCTGTATGTATCGTGCCCCCCTGTACATATCGTGGTCCCCTGTAGGTATCCTTCACCCCCTGTATGTACCGTGTCCCCTGTACGTATCGTTTCCCCTGTAGGTATCTTTTACCCCTGTACGTATCATGTCCCCCTGTACATATCGTGTCCCCCTGTACATATCGTGTCCCCCTGTACGTATCGTGTCCCCCTGTACGTATCGTGGTCCCCTGTACATATCGTGTCCCACTGTATGTATCGTGTCCCCCTGTACATATCGTGGTCCCCTGTATGTATCGTGTCCCCCTGTACGTCGTACCGTACCCCCAGTAAGTATCGTATCCTGTACCCCCAGGGGGGGGGGGGGGGGGGGGTACTCAGGGGTATCAGTGACGGGGAGGTGCGAATGAGGCGAAAACAAGACCCCAAAAAAGTCCAATGGCCCAAAGTCCTAACCCCCAAAAAGTTATCCACACAAAATCAAGAACGGTAGGATATCATTTTTATCAACCCCCAAAAAAGTCCTTGCCAAAATCTTTATATCAAAAAAAGTCCTACAGAAAATTGATAACCCCAAAAAAGTCCCAAGCCGCGAATTTCAAACCCAAAAAAGGTCTTCGCACCTCCCCGTCACTGATACCCCTGAGTACCCCCCTGGACCTGTACCCTTGTATGTTCTCCTTATCTTTTTTCTTGTTCTTCTCTTCCTTCAGTGAATTTGCCAAAGAGAAGTCGAGAGCTCAGAAAAGCGGAGAATTTCAAAAACTACGAGAAAAACAGCTAATCGACGATGCCTATCACGGATACTTGGAGTGGATTGCTCAAGCTGGTAAATCGTCTAGTAGATTGGAATAGGCCATTATCATGCACATTGGAGGGTATTTAAATGAGGGAACATATCCTGAGACGAAAACCCTGAGAAAACACACGGGGGAGTATTTATTCGTGTCGGAAAGGCTTGATTGCTGGCAAATCTGTACGGAAGTAACCGTTCTTTATAACAATCAGGAATTTTATGAGTAAATCCTTTTGTTTCATGCTTCCTGAAACTCACAGAAACGTGACTGCCTAGAAGAGCGCCCACCAAGGGACGAAACATACTCGAATGCTTGCTAATGAATTAGTGGGCGGGAATGGCGCTGTTTGACTGGGTTATATTTTCCTATTTTCCTTCTACTTTTAGCATCAATTATGGCAACCCAGCAATTAAGTCCCCCTTATCGAAAGAAACTTGAAGATGATGTATTCGGCTATTTCAAAGATCTTTTACTCTTGACATTGAACTAAGTAGAGTAGTATCAGTAACACTAATATGCCAGGCTGATCTTGGCTGATCTTTTGTACGTTTTTTTTTGTTAAGTAAATATTTTGAAATACGTCCCCCGTCTCTAATAAGCCCCCGTCTCCTTCCCCAAAGATATTTGGAATATGGAATAAAATTACGGTAGCTGTTCCAATAACGATTTTGTCGTTTAAGTTGCTTTTATTCTGTACTTCTTGTAAGTAAAATAGAACATGTCTAGACACTCCAGTTATGCAATATGGTGGCAGGGGGTATAGCAAAGGTTTGTGCAGATACTAAGGGCTGTATTGTACCATAGTTGTACCTCTATGATTGTACCAGTTATCGACTATACTATATGGTGGCAGGGGGTATAGCAAAGGTTTGTGCAGATACCAAGGGCTGTATTGTACCATAGTTGTACCTCTATGATTGTACCAGTTATCGATTATACTATACTAAGTTCGCTATATCAAGTGTTTTTAGTCAAATGTTATACATTTAAATTATTATAGTGTATAAGACCATGTCAGATCTATCCTGAATATCAATGGTGATCCCAAAATACTGCACTGTCTTATCATTTCCAATGCATGCTATTCTCATTTATTTAATAGAGGACATAGACGATGAAGAAGGTGGCGATGAAGATGAAGAAGGAATGCCTGGTAGAAAAATATGTACGTAACTGGATCGTTATTAGAGTCATTTTCGTGGGAAGCCTACGGTACCGTGACACTCAAATGGCTTCCTTTATGAACCAATCAAAAAGCGTGCAGATGCATCTCATCCAATCAAATTACTTCAATACGGCACCGTACCGTAAATTTTCCACTCATACGAAAACAACTCTATTATATCATTAATTATTTTGTTGTTTCTTCATCTGTTCATCTGTTCGTGACCTCGACTGTCCTCTAAATCCGTGTAGCTGTCAGTTCACCTTCAATCTACCCTGGGGGGGGGGGGGGGGGGGGGGGGGGGGGGGGGGGGGGGGGGGGGGTATACCACTCACTTTCCTAGCTAAGTGAGCATATGCTAAATATGACTACCTTTTATCCGTTAACCGTTTTTGTTTACAAACATCACAGCAGCACGTTGAGATCGCCTCAAGATGTTACAATGCAAATTATTTCCAATACTTGTTACATACATAAAGTACGCGCCCGCAAATAGCACTGAATTGGTAGTCTAGGCGGGGTTGTGTTCAACGAGAATATCAATCAAGTAATTACAATACAAATAAACCATAATTAATGTTACAACATTGAACTTCTACTTTTATTTTAACAGCTACAAAGCGTCGTCTGGAAGATGGTGAATTAAAGAAGAATGAAGAAAATATCGAGAGTATCACGTCGTTAGACCAAGCTGGAGGATGGCTCGAACGGAAAAAGTAATAATAATAATAATAGTACGTCTATAACTATATCATCGTTTGTTTCAAAAGGATCTATCAGTCGAATCGAGTATCTCTTGGATTACATTTCTATTAAAAATCTTACAAGTGGAAATAAAAAGTTAATAAATAAATAAATAAAAAGTATCTCTTGGATGAGTATATTTCAGCTATGCAGCTATTATCGTACCAGACCATCTGTCTTTGAGGGATTTTCTTATTATTCTATACCATTAGAAAAAGAGAATACATTTTTGTGTTGACCAATCGTAGCATATACTCGATTCCGACCATGGGACTATTATCGCGTGCGGGACACCAAATGTCTGGGCTTGACAGTCTTGAAATATAAATGAGTTTCATATGAAGCGAATTTTTTTCTTTTGAAAATCGATTACATATGAAGTGAATAGTGGGATGTTTCAGTATTTTGTGATTTGAGCTTTGCATTTGCGAGTTATAAAGGTTTGAAATCGAATACCAATCTGACATCACCGAATTAGCATATTACGATTTCCGCGTCATATGCACTTAAGACAATGGCGCAACGTCGATTCCATTTACGCTTTGTACCCAGCATCGGTATTAAATATTGGGTGAGATTAAGCAAACACGGACCGATGTGAAAAGAACTGTACGAAAAAAACTCGACTGGTTTCGACCGTACCTTGTCTTGGCATGACGTCACGACGCTTCATTCTTCGCTGACGAGTTCCATCACAGTGTTACTGTAAACTTGACCTTTATTAAGCGGTCACCTCTATTAAGCGGTCAGTTGGCCGAGGGTGACCGCTTAATAGAGGTTTGACTTGTGTTACAATGTCGTTGCTATTGTTCTACAGGAAAGAAATCAAGAGATTTCATCATCGATCAAGACGGTTTCTCCGGAAAGCAGTTAAAACACAAGCCTTCTATTGGACAGTTATTTTAGTTGTATTTTTGAATTCTTTGACGCTTGCTATGGAGCATTATAATCAACCAGAATTTCTTACCCAATTCTTAGGTGAGTAGACAGGAACTTTGATGAATATGATTATCTTTATCATTTGTCACCACCATCATTGCCATCATCATCAACATATCCATCATCATCATCACTACGACCATCATCATCATCTTCATCACTACGACCATCATCATCATCATCACTTCGACCATCGTCATCATCATCACTACGACCATCATCTTCATCACTACTACCATCATCATCATCTTCATCACTTCGACCATCATCATCATCATCACTACGACCATCTTCATCACTTCGACCATCATCATCATCATCACTACGACCATCATCATCATCTTCATTACTACGACCATCATCATCATCATCATCATCAGTATTACCTGTTACCACTAACAGTTGTCATGTCATTACCACAACCTCGTCGACTCCATCAACATGAGCAGGCAAAACGACAATGAAGACAAGTGCGTGACTCGGAAAGCGAAACAAATGCAAGAAAATACAATTGTGAGAAAAGACTACAGCGTCTTCCTCGTCGTGGTTTTCTTCCACCCTATTGTCATCGCGTATCTTCTTTGCACATGCGCATTCTCCCACGTTCCAAAGTCCCATAATAATAATAATAATAATAATAATAATAATAATAATAAGTCATTCTTATATAGCGCATTTCACATTATCTCTATGCGCTTTACAACCGATGGAGGACTTTTTCAGGCTGCATATGCAAATTAAAAAGTATATAGTTACTATGTGCGACTGACGCACAGTATTGGAATTGAATTGACGCTATATAAAATGTTATTATTATGATTATGATTATGATTATTATTATTATTATTATTATTATTATTATTATTATTATTATAAAACTAATTACTATATTTGACATTGTATCCATGTAAACTAAAGGAGGGTACAATGGTTTTCCACCCTACTGTCATCACGTTATCAACCGTTCTGTTGTTTCCACAGACAAAGCCAATAAATTATTCTTAAGTCTATTTTGCCTGGAGATGCTGGTCAAGATGTATTGTCTGGGATTCCATATCTACTTTGCTTCATTATTCAATAGATTTGACTGTTTGGTAAGAATCACTATAAACATGCTGATTTTTTTTATTATTAATAATGATTTGCTAATACATAGACAGGCAAAAATATATGACAAAATGGCCCCAGGAAACATTCATAAGCACTTTCAAAAACAAATTTGATTGTTTGGTGCACGAAATGCTGCTGATAAAACAATTAAGACCCAGTCAACGTCCAATCAGACTCTATCCGTGCCAAAACTTTCTTATGTTAATTTGCAAAAGTTTTAAGACTCTTATTCTTTGAATTTTCATCACTTCACCTTGATAATGGCGTCATGATGACTCCGAAACGTCGGTCATATATTTTGTCATATGTTTTTTTATTACATCGTAAACATTCGTAGATATAATGCACCTTTTCGTGGTTTCCCAGAATTCTTCAGGATCCCGCGCGCGCAAGCGAGGTCAGGGGACAAAAATGTTAAGAGGCGTTTATGTAAACATTGCTGCAGTGAACTCTGGTCAACCTTTGCTCGCTACCAATACATTATGATACCCTCAGGTTTGACTGACTATAGAACCTGTGAGAATAAGCTCAGATCTTGGCTGTTACGTGTATTTTAGATTTGATTCAGGGGCCATCCCCTGACCTCGTTTGCGTGCGCCGGATCCTGAAGAACTATTCTGGGAAACTACGAAATAGCTAGAGAAGTGGTGAGAACTGATGGCATGGTATTGCATGAGACATTATGTGTGATGTTTCATGAGGTACTAACCCACGTAACATTGTATCAAATATTGCATGAGAAATGAGTGATGTTTCATGAGGTACTAACTAACCCACGTAACATTGATAGGTTGTAATCAGCAGTCTGCTAGAGTTAGCTTTAACAGAAGTACTGGATCAGCGTCCCATTGGTATCAGTGTCCTGCGTTGTGTTCGTCTTCTTAGAATATTTAAAGTTACAAGGTGAGTCGCGATCTGTTCAGATAGAATAGTATTCGTTTGAGTGGGAAACCTACGGCACGGAGTTACGGTCACGGTATGGAATCAAAGACATTATTATTATTATCGTATTCAACCAATCACAGCACGCAAAATCATTCCTCAACCAATCAGAATGCTTGGATACGGTACGGTCACCGCACGGCACAGCACGAACCGTACCGTAACTACTTCCCACTCATACGAAAACGACGACTTTAACGCGCTCTTGTACTGTAACTTGCGCAGTATTCTAGTCCAAGCAGACTATGAAAGAAGGCGAAGATGGAGATCAGTGGCGGATCCAGGGGAGGGTCAGGGGTCCGACCCCCTGTCATACCTGAGGTTCAATTGATTCCTGGATCCGCCCCTGGTGACGGCGTATTCATAGCAAGAGAAACGCCTTATATTAATTACGTTCGTTTTCCTTTTTGAATTACAGATACTGGAGTTCTTTAAGTAATTTAGTAAAATCTCTTCTGAATAGTATGCGGTCCATAGCTGGATTGTTGCTCCTTCTCTCGCTTTTTATGCTCATCTTTTCTTTACTGGGAATGCAGATCTTTGGTGGAAAGTGAGTCATCTGATTTATAGTTATATAATCATCATCGTTGACGTCATCATCATTATCTTCACCATTGTCTGTCTGTTTGCACCACTATTATCATCATCATATTTGTCTGCATTAATCATCACCATCATGATTATCGTCATGGCTGTCGTCATGCATTACCATTATCTGTCCATCTATATGTGCATTATCATCATCATTGTCATTGTCATCATCATCATATTTGTCCGTCTATATATGCAATATCAGTCATTGTTATCATCCTCATATCTGTCCGTCTATAAAAATAAAATAAATAAATAACTGTTTATTTAAGTGTCCAATGTGATATATACTGATACAGAAACTCATGTGATATATGCAGTATTATCATTGTCATCATATCTGTTCGTCTATATATGCAGTATCATCATTGTCATCATATCTGTTCCTCTATATATGCAGTATTATCATTGTCATCATATCTGTTCGTCTATATATACAGTATCATCATTGTCATCATATCTGTTCTGTTCGTCTATATATGCAGTATTATCATTGTCATCATATCTGTTCGTCTATATATGCAGTATCATCATTGTCATCATATCTGTTCGTCTATATATGCAGTATCATCATTGTCATCATATCTGTTCGTCTATATATGCAGTATCATCATTGTCATCATATCTGTTCCTCTATATATGCAGTATTATCATTGTCATCATATCTGTTCGTCTATATATACAGTATCATCATTGTCATCATATCTGTTCGTCTATATATGCAGTATTATCATTGTCATCATATCTGTTCGTCTATATATGCAGTATCATCATTGTCATCATATATATGCTGTTCGTCATATATATCTGCAGCAGTATCATCATTGTCATCATATCTGTTCGTCTATATATGCAGTATCATCATTGTCATCATATCTGTTCGTCTATATATGCAGTATCATCATTGTCATCATATCTGTTCGTCTATATATGCAGTATTATCATTGTCATCATATCTGTTCGTCTATATATGCAGTATCATCATTGTCATCATATCTGTTCGTCTATATATGCAGTATCATCATTGTCATCATATCTGTTCGTCTATATATGCAGTATTATCATTGTCATCATATCTGTTCGTCTATATATGCAGTATCATCATTGTCATCATATCTGTTCGTCTATATATGCAGTATCATCATTGTCATCATATCTGTTCGTCTATATATGCAGTATCATCATTGTCATCATATCTGTTCGTCTATATATGCAGTAGTATCATCATTGTCATCATATCTGTTCGTCTATATATGCAGTATCATCATTGTCATCATATCTGTTCGTCTATATATGCAGTATTATCATTGTCATCATATCTGTTCGTCTATATATGCAGTATCATCATTGTCATCATATCTGTTCGTCTATATATGCAGTATTATCATTGTCATCATATCTGTTCGTCTATATATGCAGTATCATCATTGTCATCATATCTGTTCGTCTATATATGCAGTATCATCATTGTCATCATATCTGTTCGTCTATATATGCAGTATCATCATTGTCATCATATCTGTTCGTCTATATATGCAGTATCATCATTGTCATCATATCTGTTCGTCTATATATGCAGTATCATCATTGTCATCATATCTGTTCGTCTATATATGCAGTATCATCATTGTCATCATATCTGTTCGTCTATATATGCAGTATCATCATTGTCATCATATCTGTTCGTCGTCTATATATGCAGTATCATCATTGTCATCATATCTGTTCGTCTATATATGCAGTATCATCATTGTCATCATATCTGTTCGTCTATATATGCAGTATCATCATTGTCATCATATCTGTTCGTCTATATATGCAGTATCATCATTGTCATCATATCTGTTCGTCTATATATGCAGTATCATCATTGTCATCATATCTGTTCGTCTATATATGCAGTATCATCATTGTCATCATATCTGTTCGTCTATATATGCAGTATCATCATTGTCATCATATCTGTTCGTCTATATATGCAGTATCATCATTGTCATCATATCTGTTCGTCTATATATGCAGTATCATCATTGTCATCATATCTGTTGTCTATATATGCAGTATCTGTCATCATATCTGTTCGTATATATGCAGTATCATCATTGTCATCATATCTGTTCGTCTATATATGCAGTATCATCATTGTCATCATATCTGTTCGTCTATATATGCAGTATCATCATTGTCATCATATCTGTTCGTCTATATATGCAGTATTATCATTGTCATCATATCTGTTCGTCTATATATGCAGTATCATCATTGTCATCATATCTGTTCGTATATATGCAGTATATATGCAGTATCATCATCTATGTCATCATCATCTATATCGTCTCATATATATGCAGTATCATATCATCATTGTCATCATATCTGTTCGTCTATATATGCAGTATCATCATTGTCATCATATCTGTTCGTCTATATATGCAGTATCATCATTGTCATCATATCTGTTCGTCTATATATGCAGTATCATCATTGTCATCATATCTGTTCGTCTATATATGCAGTATTATCATTGTCATCATATCTGTTCGTCTATATATGCAGTATCATCATTGTCATCATATCTGTTCGTCTATATATGCAGTATCATCATTGTCATCATATCTGTTCGTCTATATATGCAGTATCATCATTGTCATCATATCTGTTCGTCTATATATATGCAGTATCATCATTGTCATCATATCTGTTCGTCTATATATGCAGTATCATCATTGTCATCATATCTGTTCGTCTATATATGCAGTATCATCATTGTCATCATATCTGTTCGTCTATATATGCAGTATCATCATTGTCATCATATCTGTTCGTCTATATATGCAGTATCATCATTGTCATCATATCTGTTCGTCTATATATGCAGTATCATCATTGTCATCATATCTGTTCGTCTATATATGCAGTATCATCATTGTCATCATATCTGTTCGTCTATATATGCAGTATCATCATTGTCATCATATCTGTTCGTCTATATATGCAGTATCATCATTGTCATCATATCTGTTCGTCTATATATGCAGTATCATCATTGTCATCATATCTGTTCGTCTATATATGCAGTATCATCATTGTCATCATATCTGTTCGTCTATATATGCAGTATCATCATTGTCATCATATCTGTTCGTCTATATATGCAGTATCATCATTGTCATCATATCTGTTCTGTTCGTCTATATATGCAGTATCATCATTGTCATCATATCTGTTCGTCTATATATGCAGTATCATCATTGTCATCATATCTGTTCGTCTATATATGCAGTATCATCATTGTCATCATATCTGTTCGTCTATATATATCATCATTGTCAGTATCATATATGCATATCATCATTGTCATCATATCTGTTCGTCTATATATGCAGTATCATCATCATTGTCATCATATCTGTTCGTCATATATATATGCAGTATCATCATTGTCATCATATCTGTTCGTCTATATATGCAGTATCATCATTGTCATCATCATATCTGTTCGTCTCTATATATGCAGTATCATCATTGTCATCATATCTGTTCGTCTATATATGCAGTATCATCATTGTCATCATATCTGTTCGTCTATATATGCAGTATCATCATTGTCATCATATCTGTTCGTCTATATATGCAGTATCATCATTGTCATCATATCTGTTCGTCTATATATGCAGTATCATCATTGTCATCATATCTGTTCGTCTATATATGCAGTATTATCATTGTCATCATATCTGTTCGTCTATATATGCAGTATCATCATTGTCATCATATCTGGTTCGTCTATATATGCAGTATCATCATTGTCATCATATCTGTTCGTCTATATATGCAGTATCATCATTGTCATCATATCTGTTCGTCTATATATGCAGTATCATCATTGTCATCATATCTGTTCGTCTATATATGCAGTATCATCATTGTCATCATATCTGTTCGTCTATATATATGCAGTATCATCATTGTCATCATATCTGTTCGTCTATATATGCAGTATCATCATTGTCATCATATCTGTTCGTCTATATATGCAGTATCATCATTGTCATCATATCTGTTCGTCTATATATGCAGTATTATCATTGTCATCATATCTGTTCGTCTATATATGCAGTATTATCATTGTCATCATATCTGTCATCATATATGCAGTATCATCATTGTCTGTTCGTCTATATATATCATCAGTATCATCATTGTCATCATATCTGTTCGTCTATATATGCAGTATTATCATTGTCATCATATATCTGTTCGTCTATATATGCAGTATCATCATTGTCATCATATCTGTTCGTCTATATATGCAGTATTATCATTGTCATCATATCTGTTCGTCTATATATGCAGTATCATCATTGTCATCATATCTGTTCGTCTATATATGCAGTATCATCATTGTCATCATATCTGTTCGTCTATATATGCAGTATCATCATTGTCATCATATCTGTTCGTCTATATATGCAGTATTATCATCAAGTATTAGCGTCGTAATATACTTGTTAACTTTCATTCCAGGTTCAATATAGACTCCGATACTGAAGTACCAAGAAGTAACTTTGACTCGTTCTGGCGAGCGTTAGTCACAGTTTTCCAAGTAAGAATTTCTCTAAGTTCCTGGTAGGATGTGTCTATCGTGGTATGTTTCATTGGTATTCTTTTTTTCCAGATCTTGACAGGAGAGGATTGGAATGCTATTATGTACATTGGTATGCGATCCTGGGGTGGAATCACCGATAGTTCGTCATTGATACCTATTTTATATTTCATAGTTCTCGTAATCGTTGGAAATTGTATCCTTTTTATTCAATAATATAATATTTAGTTGCCATACTTTTGTTGTCTTATTTTAAGCCAACTTATTCGGTGCGCTATCTTCTGCTAAACGGTGTAGTTGCAAAATACTTAGAGTCGCCGTTTTCGTACGTGTGGGAAACTTACGGCACTGCGTTACGGTCACGAATCGAAGACGTATTCAACCAATCACAGCCCACAAAATCATTGCTCAACCAATCAGAATGCTTGGACACGGCACGGTCACGCACGGCACGAACCGTACCGTAACTACTTCCCACTCATACGAAAACGACTCTATTGTTAGTTTTGCAATAACATACTGTAAAAGGTGGATGCTGTGCACTTCATTGCGATTCTAAGTCAGTAGTTGTCACGTACACAAATTGTCTTGACAATGAAATAGTCAACATCTTATCCTTAAAGCTAAATACTGCAACGTTAGCATTCCAGGCCGCCTACCCCTTAGTTCAGAACTGGACCCACTTTATATTTATTTATACGCGCGACAAAGATCAGAAGAGCTGAGCGAGAGAGATCAATTTAGATTACGCGCGCGCTTCTCGTAGTATTTATATTTCTTTCGCGCCCAGTATATAGTTATTGAGAAAGGTGGGGCCAGTTCTGGACTACCCACCCCTTTGCCTTGCGGCAAATATACACAAGTTCTCGACCGCTAAGGACATATTCTTGATATGGAATAATTGATTATACACTGTTTTTGGTTGCTTGTTCTTAACATTTCGTAGATATTTTACTGAATGTGTTCTTGGCCATCGCCGTAGACAACTTAGCCGATGCAGAAAGTTTAACTGAAATGGAAAAGGAAAAGAACAAAGAGTTAGCGCGTTCGAAAACTAGTATTGGTGAATCTCCAACCAAAGGGTATGTAATAATACATTCAAAAGATCATCTAGACAGTCATTCTCAAAAACGTTGTCCAGATAAAAAGACTACAATACTACAATAAAGTCACGTGATTCATTATGCATTCAATTTCCTCGCGTGGAATTTCAATTTGAGATGCAAAAGTACACGGCATTGTGAGAACTGAATGTATTGGCGCTGGTATCAACTCGCAGTTCTGCGCGCAGAAATTGAAAACATAATAAATCACGTGACTTTATTATAGTATTGTAGTCTTTTCATCTGGACAACCTTTTTGAGAATGACTGTATATATAGCTTTATCTAGCTTATTTAGTGTATATTCTATGTTTTTGTATCGACATAGTCTTGTAAAGCGCCTCATTTTAACGCTATTCAAATTCAATTATTATTATTATTATCACAAAAGGACAATCTTCGAACCACGCATATTTGTCTGCGTACAAAGGCCACTCGGGTCGTTTGCGTTTGTTTGCATACAGCTAATCCAGAAAACGTTGTCGGTGATCGACTTCAAGCCTACGCGACTAGACCGAAAAGGAGTATGGGTAAATTCAATGCTTCTATAAATACACTATCAACTAGTAGTTTCTGGTAGAAAGTGAAGTGCTGCGAGTTGTGCACTGCCGTACATGGTAACACATAAAAGCGAAATGTAGCTTTCAATGCATACATGTGGCTGTCCCTTGTCAGCAAGGTGCATTAGTGGTCAAATAAAATAATAAAAATGCAGTATAATAATAATAATAACTTTATTACTGTGTCATGTGTTCTAGCTTACAAGAAACCTATTTCCCTCCCATATATCTACTGGTTCTCATTCCCACCCTTGTCCCATTGTTCCCATCCCACATCTCCATTGATTCTCATTCCCATCCCGGTCACATTGTTCCATTCCATGTCTCTATTAATTATCATTCCCACCCGAGTTTGGTGTTGCTTAATACAAATGCTAACACTATAATAATCTGGTCATAGACAGACAGCTATAGACATGTACCAGCACTAAAAGCATGCAATACTTTGCACTATTTATGTTGCACGCTTGTAATAGTTTGTACTCTACTGATATGCAGTAATTAATACAAATATGGATTCAATGAAATAGAGAATTGTGTTTAGTGTATATTATATACAATGTTACTGGCCAGATATCAGGAAAGATGTCGAAGCCTCATAGCACACTTGTAGAAGATAAAAGTACATCAGGATGGATCGTATAATTTGATTCAGTAGTTGCCTCAATGCCAATGGCAATGGCATGAGCCGGATTGGTTTGACGAAGACCAACGAGCTCGATCAGGTAGATAGGTCAGCGACAGCATCTGGGATACTAACTGTGTCTTTCAAAAGCATTCAATTACATGCTGTCTCCTTCGGTCAACTCTGATCGACTGTAGAAGTAACTTAAGTACTTCATTGTGGAACTGGACGTGATTGAGCACACAACAGCGCTGAAAACTCATAAAAGAACATTGTCTTTCCCTTGAAATGTCACTAAATTGTTCATGACCCCGATGAATGCTTCCAGCAATGAATAAAGTTGCATTTGACATCATGGATTTGTAGAAAACGAACACTTTCCTGGCTTGAATCAGCGAAAAATAAACGATACTCAATATTAAAATCGATTGAACGTGTTGTGAGTGTGCGCTGATCAAAAGTACCGTGGCTCACAAAAATCATCTCCACAAACAAATAAACCCACTCCGTGAAATGCAGTCGAGATTCTCGTTGCATCCACATAAGTGCCCAGATCCCACACGACCAAACATGACACAGGAACTCCGTCAAGATTAGTTTCGCTGCTCGCTTGGCGGCTCGCAGCAAAAAGGAACGTCTCTCACGGGATATGAATCATTTCACAAATAGAAGATGGCTTTCTATGTTTTATACAAAAATGATGTACGCCTGAGCTCTTGAAATACTAGCAAGTGGATGCACAAGCGATAGCGAGTGCATTCAGTCAGCTGCATTTCAAGAGCTCCGAAGTGCATCCATAGAATTAAAGCCATCTTCTATTTATTTTATATTATAAAAAGTCGAAAATTATGGAGTATTTCACTGGAAAAGACCAATATTCTTAAGTTATTGTAAACGTTCGAGTTAATTAATATTCAACATGAGTTTATGTAAATTAGATAATGACATTCCAGCGTGCAGCGCGCGAAGTTCAACTAAAATTTCATTCAAAAACACAACAGAATCCTCAACTTCCTTGCCATTTTGTTCACCATCTGCTTCTGTTTCCTTGTTTTAAAACGCGTAGGCATACATTTACAGATTCACCTGCCATTGTCACCAAATACGAAAAGCATGCAAGCAGATTATCATATCTACCCATACTCCCTTCCGGTCTAGTCGCGTAGGCTTGAAGTCGATCGCCGACAACGTTTTCTGAATTAGCTGTATATAGCATCCGTTTCGTGTGGGAGGCATCCGCATACAATGGTTGGTTGTTGTTAGTGCCTTGTACATGTATTCTTTATTTCTTCATATCGCTGTCCATATATAATTAACAATATCCACTAAGCCTGAGGCGAATAATTGTTTTAGTATATACCAACTCAGGAACCTGAAAATAATATTTCAATACCAAAATATTATTTGTTTTTCAAAATGAAAACGTGAGTTTACACCCGCCATCTTGTCAGGTGCATTATTAGCGAACTTTTGATCCGACTACGAGTACGACAACGAGTACGAGTTTTTCAAATTGGCCCAGTGCTCATGCTCAGTAGTCGATTTGTTGTTTACAATCTAAAGTAGAAATCAACGCGACCACGACCACAACTATGAAATGCTAGTGCCAATCCATTCGCGCGCTCAAAACTCGTACTCGATCTCGTACTCGTAGTCGAATCTAAAGGATAATTAGTAAATAAACCCCTTCTGGCGGCTGATATATCGGCTGATAATGTCCGCGGCTGAGAGATGGTCCGAAAAATGAACAGTTGGCCGAGAAGCGAAGCTTCGAGGCCAACTGTGATATTTTGATATATATTTTGATATTTGACAGCCAATACCTGTAAGCCAGAAAGGGGTTTATTTATTTTATAACCCTTCGATAAATTTTCCACGTCGACTTCAATGTTACAGAAACCGAAACAAAATGACGGATGAAGAAAACAAGTTTCATCGAGTTCAAATACCCGTTCCGTTTGAGATCTTTTCATGTGTAAACTTCTAAAAAAGTATTCGAAAATCAAAGATTGATAGTTCCTGAAGCTTTTTGAGTGGTTTACTTGATATTTTGGGTTTTATTTGAGTGACTTTTTGGGCGCCGATTTTGACGTTTGTTCGTAGTTCAAGGATCGAAAAATTATAAAAATACCTCAAATACCTGTCGTATCGACGTTAAAATCCCCCAAAAGGAACAAGTATACACCACATGTATGTTGTACAAGCTAATTTACCTTATTGAAAATATATTACAGTCTTAAAAAAGTTCAGATAATTTCATTTTTCTCCAAAGTGGGAGATATCATCTCAAAACGGGGGGATATTACCTGACATCAGTACAGTGAAATCGTACCACGTGACCCGTTTTAACCAATGGGCGCGCGCGAAAATTTATCGATGGGTTATAACGTCGATTAGCCCGAGATAGAGAACCAATCAGATTGCACGATGTATGTAAGTTCATATATACTAACAATGTATAGACTACACTTCTGTCCACTTCTGTCAAGTACATTCTTTGTATTTAAAAAAAATTCAAGTTTCTTTCATGCACTATGGACTTTTAGTAGAATTACACAGGTGATTATAGAAAATCAAGCGCGCTGATTGGTCGAGAACTTCGGACTATTTCTCGATAGTTACCTACAACATTTTGACAAAATGGCTGCCAGCTTTTGAAATATGAAATAAAAATTTATTTTCTTTAAAATGCTTATTTATTTTTATTTTTTCAAATAATCACCTGTGTAATTCTACTAAAACAATTAGTCACCTCAGGCTCAGTGAATAGCAGTGATAATAACCTCGACTTCGTCTCGGTTATTATTCACCGATATTCACCTCGCCTTTGGTGACTAATTGTTAAATAGAACGCTTAAAAGGTCCAAAATGCGGCAGCTCACGTAATTACACTCTCAAGAAAATAAGATCACATTACACCAGTTCTGGCAAATCTGCAAGGACGGCCGCCTGTTGAACCGGGGAGGTGAACAGAGGCTTGGCTATAATTGTCTATTGACATACAAATCACTGATCAAAGATCTTATTGACATATTTGATATCCCTAAGCGCCACTCAGACTCTCTCCAGTTTCTCTCCAGTTTCAAACAACAGTATTTATTTAGAAATATGTACTTATTGACTGAGTGGGAGAGCCGGACGGCAAAACATTTGGCTCGAGGTCCGTGATGAATGATCAAGAACCAAATATTTTCCCATCCGGTCCGACTTAACTCCATCATATGACCCACCCGACCGTCTTTTTCCAATGGTTTTATTAAGAGCGCGCGAGTCGGGAAATACGCTTTTTCCGGACAGCTTACGCCATCCGTCCGGACCCCGTCACGTGACTTTTTCAAATGGACGCGCCTGTTTGATGATGTAAAGCACTATTGAGCACGCATTAAGGAATAGCGCTATATTATTATTATTATTAGATAAAGAGCATTGAGATCCATATGGAATGCGCTTTTCTAAGAATTAAATTATTATTATTATTATTGTCAGTCGCGTACATCAAGTAAATTGAAATGCTTCATGAGATGCATCAAAATTTAGTCATTTCATCAAAAACGATATTTTTGATTCTTTTTAGGGTGCTAATGAAAACATCTCAAGAGCTTCATTCAAATGGGAACGGTATAGCAAGGGTATGTACAAACTAAGCCTGCGTAGCGGCCCTAGGGGGGACGGGGAGGGCACGGGGAGGAGAAGGGTCCCTTGTGCCCTCGCTATGTACAAACATACTGCACATACAGATAACAACACACTAATCAGAGTCAAGTGCCCTAGTTCACAGAGAGGTACCGTAACTTTCCCACCCATATGATTCCGTACCATGCTGACATTGCTTGAACCCTTTGTTATTTCTTTCCAGGCAATATCTGAAGGTGACGTGGAGTCTCAGTCCCATGCAAAGGGGTCACAAATGACGTTAGGCAGTAAGTAAACAAAATATATATTGTATGCGCTCAACGTCCATTCATATCACGGATTCTTAGGGTTCTCAAAATACTTATCTTAAAGAAAGTTATGCAGTGGAACCTTCTGTAAGCGACCACCCAAAATGTCAAGCTTTGTGGTCGCTTACGAGAGGTTCCAACTATAGTGATTTGACTTGGAACTGAACTTTTGGTATTTTGGAAAACTGGTCGCTTACGTGAGTGGTCACAACCGGAGGTTCAAGTGTATTTCCAAACTGCCATACAGCATATCTAGGTTTTGGATCAAGTAATATTATAGTACATTACATTCTAAAACTCATTAATAATCCATGAGCAATTGGTTCAATCAGGGTTGTCCAATCGGTCACATGCATGGATCTTTATTTAAGGGTTAGAGACTGATGTGAGTGCTTTACCGGCAAATAGACGCACGCGCTGGCTGTAGAATGAACGAGAATTCACGCCTCGTGCAGTATGAAGAATTTCGAGTTCATTCTACAGCCAGCAAGTGCGTCTATTTGCCGATAAAGCACGAACTAGAAGTCTCTAACCCATTTATTATTCAAACTGAATACACTGCAGTTGTAAAATGTTCAAAATATATGTTAATATTAATCACGGTAAATAAAGAACAAATATATTTAAGCTTAACTAGATCTTCCGTCGCTTCTGCTGGATATCTCCAATTGCAACCATTCTACAAAGAAAACACGAATAAAGCATTTATCTTTTGTTTTTAAGTCATAGCAAGTCAAGTTTCATTCATCATTTTAAGCTCTGAGCTTCTTCACTCAACGAACAAGAACAGACTGATAGCCGAGACCGACGGCAAAAAGTGCTTGTTTTGAATAATAATTAGGTTCATTTTTTACCTTTCATCACTGAAACTACACAACGAGTTTGACGAACAGTCGTTTTAGGCTGAGCACCTGCTATTATTTCGTCTATTTCTTCTTTAGCTAGTTGGTTAAACCTGTCTTTGTCAGGATCAACAGCCGCCATGACACTGCTGCACCGTGCGTAAAACTGTGACAGACGCACGCCATCAGATGACACATAATCACGTGATCGATTTTAGCCAATCAGAAGCCACAATTTAGTACAGTGTATGAAGTTTGAATAATAAAGCCCGATAAAACACTGATGAATAAAACATCAGTGTCTATATTACTTATAAAGACACTGATGTTTAAAACATCAGTATTTTATGACTTATGATGGTCTCGTATCATTGACCTTTGCATTGCACCGACAGCAAGTTACGAATATCCTTACGGCTTCCTACTTACGAATACAAAACCACTCTCCAATGTGGGATGAATTGAGGTGTATCGTGCGCATGACAGTGATGTCACAAGTACCTTTACAAGAAAGTTTTGTAATTTTCTTGTATTATTTGCTTAGAATTCGTGTAATACTGTTCTAAATCAAGGTAAATTGGGATGGAGTTTTAAAAGTCGTTTATAAAACTCGAGCCCGTGTTTTATCGGGGCCTCTCGTTTTATAAACTTCACATAAAGTACAAATCAGTTATAGTTTGATATCAATAGACGTCATTTCCGGTCTCGTGAGGAATGTTCATCATCTGAATTGCACCTTTTCAATAGAATACTCACTGCTTGATTATAGCACAGGGCAGTGTTTGCCTTTCAGTGAAGGTAAATAATGAGATTCAAGGACTTTTAACAGCTGATCGACACCAAGCATTAGCGCGTCATTGAATGGTATCCTTGGTTAGTATATATATACCACAAAAGTGAATAGTGCTTTTCGTGCGCTGTGATTGGTTAATCAAACTAGGGATATCCTTGGTTAGTATATACCACAAAAGTGAATAGTGCTTTTCGTGCGTTGTGATTGGTTAATCAAACTAGGGATATCCTTGGCTATTCACCTCCGAGCAAAACAAGATGGCGTTGCGTTTCGCGAGCGTGTCTTTCTTCTTGAAAATAAATTTTATATATTTGGCTGGCTATTCCCTTGTGTGGTATAACTAAAACAATTATTCCCCTCAGTGTCGGTGAGCAGTGGTAGATATTTACCTCGCCGCTCGGTAAATATCCACCACTACTCACCTCCACTTCGGGGAATAATTGTTAATTAATCCATTGTTTATTATGCATCACAGAATCTATTCATTCTGTAAGAAGTGCAACTTCGACTGAGGAAAACATGGACCGTGAACCCATGCCACCTGACAGCTCCATGTTTGTCTTCTCCAATACCAACTGGTTGGTGTTTTTCCCAGTTTTCTATTGTCTTTATTTCTCCCTTCCTTTTTCTTTCCCTTTTGCTTTCTCTCGTTCTTTTTGTCACTTTACCTTTTGACAACCTCGAACCTCTCAATTAGCCATTTCGGAGTTGATGTTTGCGGGGCATTGTTGGGCTGTTTTGAGGGACGCCTTATGTTCAATTAGCCATTACCAAATCGAGCAGGGGACTGGGACCAAGTCCGTAAAACTAATTCAATAAGAAACTAGTAAAATTGGGCTTCATTTTCTGAGAGAGCAGATCAAACTTAGCTAGTCTGCAAAGTTTGGTGAACTTTGGATTAATATTGACGATGCTAGAGGGCATCAAAGATGAACTATTTTCCCATACAAACTCTGTAATTTTTTGTGGTTGTCCATCCAAACCATACATTCACTGTAAAATTTTGGCTGGACAACACAATTTCAAAAGTTTATAATCCCGACAGAATTCGCTCAATTCACATCAAACTTTGCACAGATGCTAATTTCAACATGGTCTATTTTCAACATGGTCTAATTTCGTAATTACATTAATTCTAATAAACTCGTTCCCAGCCCCCTGCTCGATTTGATAATGGCTAATACGGCGACAAGTTTGAAGTAAGTGAGTTTGGCACACAATAATTATGTTTTCCAGTCGTTTACTCGTGTTTTACAGTAAATAGACAGCAATGGCGTCCCTCAAACAGCCCCACAATTCCTTTCGAACATCAACTCCGAAATGGCTAATATCCGGTCCACAAGGTTGGACATGCCTGGGTATCAAGATGACGACGACCTTTACCAGCACAGCTGTCTTACATATATTCCCGTGCATTCTCTGTCTATCCGTTTGTGTGTAGCTTGCTACTTTTCCCTCCTGTTGTTCTATCCTTCCTTTCTCTGTTCTCATCGTTGCCCTGTGGACGCTACATCCAGTCACTCTCAAAAAGGTTGTCCATGCAATATATAGTCCATATTAGAAATAGCGCTATATAAATTGATGATGATGATGATTTTTATTATTATTATTATTATTATTATTATTATTATTATTATTATTATTATTATTATTATTATTATTATTATTATTATTATTATTATTATTATTATTATTATTATTATTATTATTATTATTATTATTATTATTATTATTATTATTATTATTATTCAATAATGAAAGCAATGTCACGTGATAAACGCAAAACCTGCTTCAATCTTTGTGAATATAGCAAATTCGGTATCCATTTGCTTTCTCAAATACACCTACATCTTTATCAATCATGAAAATGATTCCAATCACTTCCTTATCAAGGGATTTATCGGTCAGTCAGAATAACTCTTTATTTAATGACGATGTAACAGGTAAAGCAGGGCTTTTTTCCAAGCTGGTCCTCCTAAATACGGTTGTTTCAGTATTAAGATATATGCTACATAGACAACCTTTGATAGCGTATCTAATACAATGTGATTGTCATTCTTATTTCAGCATCCGTGTATGGTGCCATAAGTTTGTGATCAACATCTACTTCGTTAATTTTATCTTGGTATTGATTATCGTGAGTAGTGCTTTGCTTGCTGCAGAGGATCCTCTCAACGCCAACTCCAAACGAAACCAGGTGAGCATGCGTATAATAGAGTCGTTTTCGTAGATCACAGTACGGAATCGAAGACATCTATTCAACCAATCACAGCGCACAAAATCATTGCTCAACCAATCAGAATGCTTGGACACACCATGGTACTAATCGTACCGTAACTATTTCCCACTCATACGAAAACGACTCTATACATTCTCTGTGGAAATTACACGTGTTAACGTAGCTACCGTATTATGGTGAAAGCTATGGAATTAAAAAAAGTACCATTTTGAAATTTTTAATGATGTGTTTGTTTTATTTTATTTCTCAGGTTTTAAATTATTTCGACTACTTTTTTACGTTTGCCTTCACCATTGAAATCACCGTAAAGGTAAGCCAAGTCAGAGTCGCCACTTTGTTGTAGTGATGGTAGTAATAATGATTCAAAGGTTCAAAGGTTTTTATTTTCCACACAAAATATGACAATGATAATAATGATGATGGTGATGACAATGGTGGTTTTTACAATAATAGAGCGTAATCTCGCAATCTGATTGGCTCTCAGCCATTGTCAATAAGAGTACAGACAATGGAAAACCGCTTGCGATTTGTTAAGATGACGATTGTGAATTTAATAGCGGATAACCATAATGGGTCAATAGTGATAAAAGCGCATTGAGACGCGCTATAGAGCAGATATCGCATGACTGTAAAAATTACGGCACTGGTACGGTACGGCAACGGTACGGACTCATGCGATATCCTTGGGAAAAAAACACGGTCGCAGAAAGTCTTTCCGTAAGTTTCTGACAGTCATAGGAAATCCGAATGTTCTCTCCTAAAGACTGTGACGTCACTTTAACGGACGTCACGGCAATAGAGGGATAGCCTGGGACTAGGCTGGGAAATCTGCTCTAACAATACATATTCCCGTGATGAGACTTCCTGTGGGGATGGTGATAGTCGGTAATATTTCCATTTCTCTGCAGATAATTTCGTATGGCGTCTTCCTTCATAAAGGCTCCTTTTGTCGTAGCGCCTTCAACTTGCTTGATGCTCTTGTTGTAGCAGTATCTATTATATCTATTGCACTAAGGTAAACTATAGATATATACACATGCCCTTATTTGGTAAATAAATTCCATATTTGGTAGCAAACTGTAAAATACATTCAGAAATCTCTGTGATCTGATTGGCTGTTACCCGTGTTTGCATCAGGCTATGCAAACACGGTAATGACGTCACAGTTGTATTTATTTTATAAAAGAAATATAAAACATTTTTCCGTGTTTGCATAGCTGATGCAAACACTCGGGGGTTTGGGAGAAGTCGAGAGCTCTGCGTCATCAGATCTCGACTTCTCGCAAACTCTCTTGCTTCAGCTATGAAAACACGGAAAACGTTTTGTATTTCTTAAGGTGGCTCCGTCGAAATTCCAGACGCATTCGTCTGAAATAAAACTTCGGCCATAACTTTTATAATATTCGCGTGATGGACTATCAGACTTGCAGAAAGTTGAAGCTATTATTTGGCAATATTACAACATAATTCGATTTCCCTTTCCGCAAATATTTTTAGTGATATCGGAGCTACAATGGACCTTGTTCTCGCTACTTAAACGCGCTTAAAAAAAAAATTGTCTGATAGTTTTGCGTAAAAGTTTGTGAATCGTGTTCAATTGACTTGGTGAATATACTAACTAAGTTTCAGCAAAATCGGCGGAACCAAAATAACAGCATTCAAATTCATGACTAAAATACATAACCTGTTTATTTTGGAGTTTAAGCCGGCTTTACAAAATCTACGACGGGGAAGTCAACCGGAAGTGTAAATAACTTTTGTTCGGAATTTCCTACATTAGCCTTGCCTGTGATGTTACTTCATCCACAGGGAATACCAACTATGAAGGTATGGAACTCCGAACAGAAGTTATTTACACTTCCGGTTGACGTTGCCGTCGTAGATTTTGCAAAGCTTAAACTCCCTATTAATGCACAAGAAACGATCAAATATAGATAGGCCTGTTGACTACTCGTTTACAAATCTTGTTGGCGTAGACAATGTCCAAGTAATGAAATTTTATTTTTCAGAGGTTCAAAATCATCGCAGATCTCCACTGTGAGAATTCTCAGGGTTCTAAGGGTTCTCCGACCTTTAAGAGCAATTAACAGAGCTAAAGGACTCAAGGTTAGATCATTATTACATGCCGATCATCATCGTTCATCATCATCATCGTTATCATCATCATCATCATCATCATCATCATCATCAATAATAATAATAATATTCCTCATCATTACCGGTATCTGCCCCTAACCTATCTCCATCATCAACAGCGTTGTCATCATCACCATCATCAACACCATCGCCACCAACATCATCATCACCACCGCCACCATTATTATCATCATCATATTTATCATAATCATTATTCGATCAAGTTGTTCATGTTCATTCAAACAGAATAGCACGAAGTGAGATGTTTCGTTAAATACCCTTTTTGATTGATGCTCATTATCATCATGATTCATATTTCAGCTTGTTGTGCAGTGTGTGTTTGTGGCTGTCAAAACTATTGGAAATATTATGGTCGTTACGGTACTCTTTAACTTCCTGTTTGCTGTCATAGGCGTTCAACTGTTCAAGGTAAGAATGCTCGGTTATACAATAAATGCATAATACACTACAACAATACCTTAATTCTGTGTTTGTTTGAACAGGGAACGTTTTTCCATTGCACTGATAACCAAAAGATCACGCAACAAGAATGCAGGTATTGTATGATTGATTATTTTGCTCATATGAAGTCTCCACATGCAGATACACTGAGTGTCTGAGTTGCCTGGCCTGCCTGGGATGCATGCCTGGACTGCCTGCCTGCCTGGGTTGCCTGGCCTGCCTGGGATGCCTGGCCTGCATGGGTTGCCTGGCCTGCATGGGTTGCCTGGCCTGCATGGGTTGCCTGGCCTGCATGGGTTGCCTGGCCTGCATGGGTTGCCTGGCCTGCCTGAGTTGCCTGCTCTTACCTGCCTGCCTGGTCTGCCTGCCTGCCTGCCTGCCTGCCTGCCTGCCTGCCTGCCTGCCTGCCTGCCTGCCTGCCTGCCTGCCTGCCTGCCTGCCTGCCTGCCTGCCTGCCTGCCTGCCTGCCTGCCTGCCTGCCTGCCTGCCTGCCTGCCTGCCTGCCTGCCTGCCTGCCTGCCTGCCTGCCTGCCTGCCTGCCTGCCTGCCTGCCTGCCTGCCTGCCTGCCTGCCTACCAGAAGTTTATTTTGTTCACACGCCCTTTGTCTAGTTGTCCTGTTGTCTCCATTGTCACATTAATTAATATAGTAACATTGTTCTATTCTTGTCGTTTAGGGGGGAGTATATAGAGTTCAAAGGACCTGGGCTTGCCAACCCCGTGGTACGTACAACTCCAGTACATATTAGTTCGCGTTACCAATTTTTCTTCGTTTGTTTAAACCGTTTAGTAAATTAATATTTTATTGTCTTCATTTCAGACCGTCCAACGAGAATGGAAGCATCGCTCTTTCAACTTTGACAACGTTTTAAACGCCATGTTGACGTTATTTACTGTAATGACATTCGAAGGTTGGCCAATGTAAGAAACTAGAAAGGACTAGGCGACGCGTGTTCAAAATAGGAAACAGGGGTGCTTACCATTTACGAGGAAAAAACCGGAAATACCGGTTGGAAAAACAAATGGTATGTGTCATTCCGATCGGAAAGTTCCGGAAAACTCGACCTACTGATTGAGGTAATTCACTTTCCCCGCTCTTTTCGTTTGTTTTCTGTAGACGCGTGTACCATTAAACCGAGTTTTCCGGAACTTTTCGATTGGAATGACACATACCTTTTTTAAAACGGAATTTCCTGTTTTTCCGGGTAAATGGTAAGCACCCCTGCTGGTCTCGGTATTCACACGAATTTGTGTACGAGTGAAGGCATGCGCCTTTGACCGAAACGAGCTGAAGAATGGGTTGGAATTGCGACAGAATAAAACGTGGGCGTGCTCTGGTAAATATTAAGCGCATTTCGGAAATTGTTGGTGCAACCAGGAACACAGCAGTTGTAACTGAGGCATTAAAAGTACTAGAGTACATTCAATATGGCGAACCTCTCCTTCCAAGCAATGCATAGATGCTTTGCGGGCTCGATCCGAATCCAGTCTTCCACTCTTTCGGTAAAGGCGAATTACTTTGATCGCCGAGTTGGGCTGCAGCTTTATGCACCTTTTCGTAGTTTCCCAGAATTCTTCAGGATTCTGCGCGCGCAAGCAAGGTCAGGGTACAAAACAGATCGAAAATATTAAGAGAGAATGAAGAAATTCAGTAGAATACTTAGACTTTTAAATCAAAAGTGCGTAAGTAGAATTACAAAGATAGATGCAAATTCTCAACCAAAGAAAACATTTATTTTCCTCAATACACGATCAATTCTTAATATATTTGGCCCCTCACCTCCCTTGCGCGTGCGGAATCGTAATTAATTATGGGTAACTCTGGGAAGGTCTATAGGCATCCTCCTTTGTGGAATACCTGTGTAAAATACAAGAGAGAAGACTGGTTTCCACCAATAACAAAAACCATATTAAACCTAGGAATGCCATTACATTGAATAAAGAGAGTTTCCTGTAACTGCACTGCTGACATATTTCCACGTCTTTATATAGGATTCTAGAAAACTCCATGGACTCTACAGATGTTGATCAAGGTCCGTTTTTGAACAACCGTCCATGGGTAGCTGTGTATTATGTCATCTATATTATCATTATCGCCTTTTTTATGGTGAACATATTCGTGGGCTTTGTCATCGTTACATTCCAGAACGAAGGAGAAGCAGAATACGAGGGCTGTGAGCTTGATAAGAACCAGGTAACTCCCATGTCAAAGTAACGATGTAACTACGAATAAGTGTACTACATGATGGACACTTTGCATGTATCCTAAAAAAGGGTTAAAGTCGTTTTCGTATGAGTGGGAAACCTACGGTACCATGACACTCAAATGGCTTCCTTTCTGAACCAATCAAAAAGCGTGCAGATACATCTCATCCAATAGAGTCGTTTTCGTATGAGTGGGAAACCTACGGTACCGTGACACTCAAATGGCTTCCTTTCTGAACCAATAATAATAATAATAATAATAATAGTTTATTTATTCACGTAGAACACAAAAGAGCTTACAATAAAACTCGTGAGAACGTGCACGTGCTAAAAAATGTAATATATAATATTATAAAAAGTATATACTCCTAATCTATAATTAATTCAATCACCACCCCTACCAACCCAATATAAATATACAATAAAATCCCAAACTACTATAACTATATAATTATGATAAAAATTTAAATATTGATTACTCTATCTTAGCAAAAAGCGTGCAGATACATCTCATCCAATCAAACTCTTTTAATACGGCACGGCACCGTAATAACACTTTATTTAATGAGGATGTAACCGATAAAGCTATGCTTTTTTACAATCTGGTCCTCCTAAGTAATTACTAATAACTTTCCCACTCATACGAAAACTTATAAAACGTCAAGCCATTTGGTTAAAAGTCTCTAAATTCAAAGAATCGATACCAAGACTCATATTTGTAAACATAAACTACAATGCGCAAACGCGCAATGTCATTTACGGTGAGAAATTACAGAGATGTCCGACTGCTTACAAGGCGTTTTATACAGCCGCGTAATTTACAGTCTTGGAGGGATATGGTTAGAAGATTAATGACCCCATGGGCACCTATTATTACTGTCTTATTATTATGATGGACGTACCGTCGCCCTCATCCAGTGGGTCTTTAACTTCCAGTTGTACAGGGTTAGAGTAAACCATACTTTTACGTATAGTTTTTAATTATTGTTCGCCTTACGTAGAGGAAACGACTCAGTCTCATTAAACAAAACCTACGTACAACAAGTTTTAGACACGTTGGTAAGGTTACACTGTAATACTATTAACTATGAACGGATTTCTTTTCAGAGACAATGTGTAGAGTTTGCTCTTAAGGCGCGTCCCACGCGTCGTTATATTCCTACCAATCGACTACAATTCCATGTTTGGCGAGTAGCAACATCAACGCCGTTTGAGTATTTAATCTTTGCATTCATTACTGGCAACACTATTCTGCTGATGATGCAGGTAAGACGCGTGCGCCTCAAATGAGTAGTGCAACATATCATTGCATCGTGTATGTAATGTAATAACCTTTATTTAATCCCAGGGTAATTCCTTCAGTATCCCGAAGGACACTGTTATCACTGGGAGCCCTGGCAAACATATCGAGGGGGTCCGGATCCCCTGTCATATATATATATAATATATATATTACTCAATCTGCAGACAGTACTGTTTCGCTCTTTGTGAGCTCATCAGTGCAGAACAGAGGTTTCAGACTGAACCTTAGCTATGAAGCAAGCAAGCTTGCAATACAATATTTATTTTTTATTGATTGTTTTTATGCTTAGTATACGTTTGGACCCCCACCCCTAACACCCCCACCCCTAACACCGCCCCCCCCCCCCCCCCCCCCAACCCCCCTCCTCAAAATTTATTGGACCCGCCCCTGTGTGTGGTATCTCTTCTTCGTCTCGGCGCAACGTTCATTAGATTACCGCTTCATTTTAAAAACTTGTTCAATTGTTTTGTTTCAGTATTTCAATGAACCCAGACTGTACACCAGAGTACTGGATGGATTTAACATCGGCTTTACCTCTGTGTTCTTACTCGAGTGCATACTCAAACTGTTTGCTTTTAGACCAAAGGTAAAGTGCTAACTGAGCAGTTGCTATTGTTAATCAAGGGTGACATTGGTAATGATGGTGTTGGTGTATTGGATTCGATAAAGGTGATATGATGATGATGACATTGATTGTGATGAGGATGAAAATGATGATAGCGACGACTGCAGTACTACTGGCGGTGGGACGATGTAATGATGATGATGTTGCTAATGATGTTAGTAGAGGTAATCATACGGTTTTACACGGGCGAGAGTGCAAATTATTTCCAAATTGAACGAGAAAACCGTATGATTACCAATTAATAATATTCATGAAAAAAGAATTTCCACTGCAGTGCAAATTAAAGGTAATTTTAAAAGGTAATTTGCAGTCAACTGCACTGCTCTTAGCCAATCAGAATCAACATTTTGTTTTCATGAATATTATTAATGATGAATTCATCTTGTTTATGTTTGTTCCAGAACTATTTCCTGGACAGATGGAATCTCTTTGATTTCGTGGTCGTTGTTGGCAGCGTGGTTGACATTACAATGAATGAAGTATCGGTGAGTCAAATACCATGCATAACCTAAACGTGAATAATGGTGCCATAAATAATCTTGTTTACAGTCCAATGGAGTAGAGGTTGACAAGAAGGGGCAACTATCACAAATAAAATCATATATTTTGATACAGATTAACTAGAATTAATAACACTCTGGTGTACTTATTCAGAGTGTTATAAACTGAACGTCGTACATCGTTTTCAACTCGTGGATGTACAGATTAACTAGAATTAATAACACTCTGGTGTACTTATTCAGAGTGTTATAAACTGAACATGTAAACTTACCGTGAATGCATTGTGTGGTACATCGTTTTCAACTCGTGGATGTACAGATTAACTAGAATTAATAACACTCTGGTGTACTTATTCAGAGTGTTATAAACTGAACATGTAAACTTACCGTGAATGCATTGTGTCGTACATCGTTTTCAACTCGTGGATGTACAGATTAACTAGAATTAATAACACTCTGGTGTACTTATTCAGAGTGTTATAAACTGAACATGTAAACTTACCGTGAATGCATTGTGTCGTACATCGTTTTCAACTCGTGGATGTACAGATTAACTAGAATTAATAACACTCTGGTGTACTTATTCAGAGTATTATAAACTGAACATGTAAACTTACCGTGAAAACTCGTGGATGTACAGATTAACTAGAATTAATAACACTCTGGTGTACTTATTCAGAGTGTTATAAACTGAACATGTAAACTTACCGTGAATGCATTGTGTCGTACATCGTTTTCAACTCGTGGATGTACAGATTAACTAGAATTAATAACACTCTGGTGTACTTATTCAGAGTATTATAAACTGAACATGTAAACTTACGTGAATGCATTGTGTGGTACATCGTGTTCAACTCGTGGATGTACAGATTAACTAGAATTAATAACACTCTGGTGTACTTATTCAGAGTGTTATAAACTGAACATGTAAACTTACCGTGAATGCATTGTGTCGTACATCGTTTTCAACTCGTGGATGTACAGATTAACTAGAATTAATAACACTCTGGTGTACTTATTCAGAGTGTTATAAACTGAACATGTAAACTTACCGTGAATGCATTGTGTCGTACATCGTTTTCAACTCGTGGATGTACAGATTAACTAGAATTAATAACACTCTGGTGTACTTATTCAGAGTGTTATAAACTGAACATGTAAACTTACCGTGAATGCATTGTGTCGTACATCGTTTTCAACTCGTGGATGTACAGATTAACTAGAATTAATAACACTCTGGTGTACTTATTCAGAGTATTATAAACTGAACATGTAAACTTACCGTGAAAACTCGTGGATGTACAGATTAACTAGAATTAATAACACTCTGGTGTACTTATTCAGAGTGTTATAAACTGAACATGTAAACTTACCGTGAATGCATTGTGTCGTACATCGTTTTCAACTCGTGGATGTACAGATTAACTAGAATTAATAACACTCTGGTGTACTTATTCAGAGTGTTATAAACTGAACATGTAAACTTACCGTGAATGCATTGTGTCGTACATCGTTTTCAACTCGTGGATGTACAGATTAACTAGAATTAATAACACTCTGGTGTACTTATTCAGAGTATTATAAACTGAACATGTAAACTTACCGTGAAAACTCGTGGATGTACAGATTAACTAGAATTAATAACACTCTGGTGTACTTATTCAGAGTGTTATAAACTGAACATGTAAACTTACCGTGAATGCATTGTGTCGTACATCGTTTTCAACTCGTGGATGTACAGATTAACTAGAATTAATAACACTCTGGTGTACTTATTCAGAGTGTTATAAACTGAACATGTAAACTTACCGTGAATGCATTGTGTCGTACATCGTTTTCAACTCGTGGATGTACAGATTAACTAGAATTAATAACACTCTGGTGTACTTATTCAGAGTATTATAAACTGAACATGTAAACTTACCGTGAAAACTCGTGGATGTACAGATTAACTAGAATTAATAACACTCTGGTGTACTTATTCAGAGTGTTATAAACTGAACATGTAAACTTACCGTGAATGCATTGTGTCGTACATCGTTTTCAACTCGTGGATGTACAGATTAACTAGAATTAATAACACTCTGGTGTACTTATTCAGAGTGTTATAAACTGAACATGTAAACTTACCGTGAATGCATTGTGTCGTACATCGTTTTCAACTCGTGGATGTACAGATTAACTAGAATTAATAACACTCTGGTGTACTTATTCAGAGTATTATAAACTGAACATGTAAACTTACCGTGAATGCATTGTGTGGTACATCGTGTTCAACTCGTGGATGTACAGATTAACTAGAATTAATAACACTCTGGTGTACTTATTCAGAGTGTTATAAACTGAACATGTAAACTTACCGTGAATGCATTGTGTCGTACATCGTTTTCAACTCGTGGATGTACAGATTAACTAGAATTAATAACACTCTGGTGTACTTATTCAGAGTATTATAAACTGAACATGTAAACTTACCGTGAAAACTCGTGGATGTACAGATTAACTAGAATTAATAACACTCTGGTGTACTTATTCAGAGTGTTATAAACTGAACATGTAAACTTACCGTGAATGCATTGTGTCGTACATCGTTTTCAACTCGTGGATGTACAGATTAACTAGAATTAATAACACTCTGGTGTACTTATTCAGAGTGTTATAAACTGAACATGTAAACTTACCGTGAAAACTCGTGGATGTACAGATTAACTAGAATTAATAACACTCTGGTGTACTTATTCAGAGTATTATAAACTGAACATGTAAACTTACCGTGAATGCATTGTGTGGTACATCGTGTTCAACTCGTGGATGTACAGATTAACTAGAATTAATAACACTCTGGTGTACTTATTCAGAGTGTTATAAACTGAACATGTAAACTTACCGTGCCGAATGCATTGTGTCGTACATCGTTTTCAACTCGTGGATGTACAGATTAACTAGAATTAATAACACTCTGGTGTACTTATTCAGAGTATTATAAACTGAACATGTAAACTTACCGTGAAAACTCGTGGATGTACAGATTAACTAGAATTAATAACACTCTGGTGTACTTATTCAGAGTGTTATAAACTGAACATGTAAACTTACCGTGAATGCATTGTGTCGTACATCGTTTTCAACTCGTGGATGTACAGATTAACTAGAATTAATAACACTCTGGTGTACTTATTCAGAGTTTTATAAACTGAACATATAAACTTAACATATAAACTGTGCCGTACATCGTTTTCAACTCGGATGACTTTGGTTGACCTTTCTGAGCCAAAAATCAGTTCAACAGGACTGATAAACTGAATTTTGGCTATTGCTGGTGGTTTGGTTTAAAACTCTAAACTAAACTGACTAAACTAGTAAATGAATCATTGAATGTTGTTTTGTAGCCGGACAGGTATGGTGGAATGGCCATAGGTGGGCCAAAGAGAGAAGAAGACTATGGAAGGAACTCAAAAATACGTAAAGTTGTAAGGCTTTTATAAACCATAAACACTAAATACTAATATTCATAATATGCTTAAAAATCTTAATCAAAGTAACTATTGGGATACAGTGTAGTAAGAAAACTAAAGAATACAGCCAATCTTCAGGTTATTCGGAAGACCTGAAGATGTTGTCGAGATGACAAAGAAACGTAGTCTCTATGCTTAAAAATGCTGCTTTAAATATCTGGAGCTGAAATACTTTTAGAATGTAAGATTCTTCACTTTTAATGATCTCAAATTGCTTCCTCCTCCCCTTGGCGTAGTAAATTCGTGAGATCTTTAAATATTATAGTAAATAAATGCATAAAACTAAAATACGTAAATCACATATACGTAAAAAGGGTCATTAATATAAACCGCAAAAAAGAAGAAGAAGAAGAAGAAACCACTGAAATAGGTTCTACCATATCTGAGAAAAGTGTCGTTCGTTACACAATTCCCGCAGTTTCTGACATTTGACACGTACAGGTATATGTGTTAGGTTTCTGGAACATTTCGTTTACTTTTGTTTGTTGTTAGTAGTAGTTGTATGATTATTTTGGGAAGTTATTAAATAAAATAAATAATATAATAAAATAATTAATTATGTCATGATGGCTGCATGAAGTAATAAAATGAAAAACCTCCAAACCGTTCTTCTCCATTCAAGGTTGACAATGAACGAGCTTGATTGATTGATTGATTGATTGGTTGATTGATTGATTGATTGATTGATGGTTTGATATGATAGTGGGTGTGCTGGTTTTAACACCGTGCATTATATATTAACAGAGTGAACAAATGTTTGCCTTTGGGTTTTTCCGATTATTCCGTGCTCTTCGTCTGGTTAAACTACTAAACCAAGGCTCTGGGATTAAAACCCTTCTGTGGACGTTCCTCAAGTCTTTTCAGGTCAGTACATTCCTTATTTTAGATCAAAATATATTGGATATTTATCTAGCTTTTAGCATATTATTGTAATTTTGATCACCAGGTTACCGCATCATTCTTAGGGGGTCAGCTTTGTATGAGGATTCAGTTCTTCTCTGTTGGAACCCTTCTTGCTTATTTTACCATCTGTATATGTTCGTGCAAATAAAGTTGTTATAAATAAATTAATAAATTATAAATAAACGAATAAAATATATATTATATCTGACCATTATGACGCAAGAGAACGAATCGTCTGTCGTATGACGACAATCTACGTTTAGTTTCGCAAAAATCAATGAAAGCCAAGCAACGTGTGACGTCTCTCTCTCAATACAAGTCACATTTGCAACCTATGTTCCCATACATAATAGTAGACAGCAGCTTCATACTTATATAATTCAAAATTTCACAGTTGATTAGGTATCGTTCCAAACATAGCCAAGCATTGTTCATCTCGTTATGGTTATAGATGGTCGTGAATGGACATTTCTTGCTAGTATTTCATGATGTTGAATGATATTTTACTGTTTAGGCTCTGCCATATGTTGGTCTTCTTATCATCATGACCTTCTTCATCTATGCTGTAGTTGGGATGCAGGTACAGATTAATTTAGTAAAGTGATGATCTTAATTGTACGTGATAGTAGATGATGATAACGGCGATGTTGTCCCGATTGATGGGTGATAGACTGTGAACAGTCCGTTCTTTTCCCTCCAGAATCAGTCGCGCCGAGTTTCAATAGACCCGAACGCGCGGAGAATGGGTTTTCAATCTATATAGGTGATGACGATGATGATGACGATGATGTTGTTGATGATTACGATGACGTTGTCCCTACCGATAGGTGATGATTATGACGATGATGATGACGATGATGTTGTTGACGATGATGATGACGATGATGTTGTTGTTGTTGATGATGAGGGTGATGATGATGTTGTTGTTGTTGATGATGAGGGTGATGATGATGTTGTCCCGACTGATGGATGATGATGATGACGATGATGATGTCCCTACCGATAGGTGATGATGATGACGATGATGTTGTCCCTATACCGATAGGTGATGATGATGACGATGATGTTGTTGATGATGATGAGGGTGATGATGATGTTGTCCCGACTGATGGGCGATGACGATGACGTTGTTGATGATGATGATGACGATGATTGACGATGACTGATGGTAATGATAACAACAAAGAATGATGATAATTGATTGATGATTTATGTCCTTCATTAGATGTTTGGACGGATAGCAATTGATGACGATACGCACATTAACAGAAATAACAACTTCCAGACTTTTCCACATTCGTTGATGGTGCTATTCAGGTTGGTAGAATCTCTTTTGTCTTAAAGCAAAACTGATGTATAACTGAAACTTTGAAGATCTATGTAGTCCTGTGCACTGTACCAATAACTCCAACACTCTAAGGGTGGGTTCGATTGACTTTACCCCGGAATAGCGACTCAATCGAACGTTTATTCCGGTTTATTTCATGTACAGTGGAACGCCGCTCTACGGACACCCGCTTAATACGGACACTCACTTATTATGGACAGTTTTGTTTGTCCCAACGAAAAACCCATATATATGAAAGCCCACTTAATACGGACACTCTTTTGCATGTCCCTTTGCTGTCCGTATTAACGGGGTTCCACTGAATTTCTATTCCGTAATAATGTTAATCCTAAATATCAACACATTTAGAAATGAGTAAATTCGTAAGTGTCGTAAATACGATCATCGAACTATTACCAAGCGACAATTTCCCTTGATTTGGGTTTGTTTACAGGTCTGCTACTGGTGAAAATTGGCAGTTGATAATGTTGGCTTGTGCAAGCTCTCCTGACGTCAAGTGTGATGCCAGTGCGGAACCCCAGGAAGATAATGGACTCTGTGGAACCTCATTCTCCTTCTTCTATTTTGTGTCCTTTGTAGTTATATGTTCTTTCTTGGTAAGTTGTTCGTTTCATTCCGATACCAACCAAGTTTTATTTGCCAGATAACAGTTATTTTTAAAGCCGTTTGTCAGATCTTCTTATCCGTGAGTTGTCACTTTTGCTGACTACATTACCGTACAAAATCAGTGTTATCTAAAAACACAGACTCTAAAATTGCGATCTTCTAAGATGTCCCCCATCAGTGACAAGAGTTGATAATATCATCCAGAATGTTGTTATGCTCCACGGGGCGCAATTCCACTAACTCTTCCATTCAGATTTCGATTTTGATCATTTCTGTTTTCAGATTATCAATTTGTTTGTTGCGGTCATCATGGATAACTTTGACTATCTTACACGTGATTGGTCAATCCTTGGTCCTCATCACTTGGATGAGTTCGTTAGGGTGTGGTCTGAGTACGATCCTCGGGCAAGGTACCCGGTGAAACTAATCACACTTTATTTGCTTGATTATATATTTTACTTGTCCCTTCACTTTTGATAAAAGAAGAGTGGCAAAAAATAGACAATTTTATTTATTTATCGTAAACATTTCTAATACTTTATTGTACAGTGGGTGCGTTAAGCACTTGGATATAGTGACAGTGCTCAAAAGAATAGCTCCTCCTCTTGGGTTTGGGAAATTCTGTCCTCACAGAGAAGCCTGCAAGGTACGTAATATATATAGTGTACACAAGTGAATATCAACCGAGGTTTTCGGCCAGTCTGGCCATCCTTAGGGAATTAACAAAACAACGCGAGCAAAAGGTGGAAAACTCCTTGTACAGTGTCTTATGTCATTGATTTTACGCCTGTTTCATAAATGACTTTTTCTTTTTGCATCGTGCACCTCATCTCATTTTACAGTCGTTATTGTTGTTGTTGTTGTTGTTGTTGTTTTTGTTGTTGTTCAGTGTCTTATGTCATTGACTTTACGCCTTGACAGCATGTGCACCTCATCTCATATGTCATTGACTTCTTATGTCATTGACTTTACGCCTTGACTTTTTCTCTTTGCATCGTGCACCTCATCTCATTTTATACTATGCGGAACGTTTAGCTAGATAGTTGTGCACAAACGTCACTCTGATTTTAATACTCTCCTCTATTTGATTTTAGCGCCTTGTAAGCATGAACATGCCGCTCAACAGGGACGGTACTGTAAATTTCAATGCAACACTGTTTGGATTGGTGCGTACATCTCTGAGCATCAAAAGACCTGAAGGTATAATATAAAATTGACACACACATTACAACATTGCGCTCATGTTCTATGCTATCCTTCCATTGCTTACAACAAAGTGAAAACACTACAATGACAGCACAGTGAGCGTGCCGTAGGTTTTCTACAGTCATTCAAATGTTTTGCACTTCCTATAATTTATCTGTTATCTTGTGGCTAACATATTTGCTCTGTAGGCAAAGGTTCTCTTGAGAAAGCTAATGAGGAAATGAGAGCCATCATTATGAAGGTGTGGCCTAAAACATGTCCCGAATTCCTGGATTCAATCGTTCAACCACCGGGTGGAGGTAAAGATGACATGAGTAAATAACTAAAAAAGATACATTAAGATGATCATGTTTGCAGCTGTTGAGGTGCCTCCCTCTGAGTTCCTTTTTATCTTCATAGACGACGAGGTAACAGTAGGCAAGTTCTACGCCACGTATCTCATCCAGGATTATTTTAGGCGCTTTAAGGCTCGTCAACGTGCCGAAAACATGCAAGATAGAGAGGGACCTAATACTCAGGCTTTACAGGTACAATACTAAATGTATATACAGTCGAACCTCTCCACAACGGCCACCTCGGGACGAACTTTTTTGGCCGTTGTATTGAGGTGGCCGTTGTGGGGAGGCTTAAAACAAATATGTAATTAAAAAAAGAATAAATGTATGGGCAGGCTGGTGGCTGGGCCGTTGTGGGGAGGTGGCGGTTAGTAGAGGATCGACTAGAGTTCACAAGTTTCCACCAATTGATGTTAAATAATATTTTATTATCAAAGTTGTTGTTTTACTAATGAAATGTTCTTGTTCCCTCAGGCAGGTCTTCGAACTCTTCATGGACTTGGTCCTCAACTACGACGAGCTATTTCTGGTCAGTTAGGCAACGACGATGAAGAACTATTCCTAAAGGAAGATTTACAAACTCTTACTCAACTGCAAAAACTCCTTTACAAAACTACGTTTTTATGACGTCACTGCCAACAGTCAGCAAAGGTCACAGGTAAATACAGTACATAGTAGACCATGGAGACGGAGCATATTATGAAGTATGACTGTGTTAGCTTAGCAGCAAAGGTCACAGGTAAATACAGTACATAGTAGACCATGGAGAAGTAGCATATTATGAAGTATGACGTGGTGGCTGGGCCGTTGTGGGGAGGTGTGTTAGCTTAGCAGGTCTTCGAAATGGACTTGGTCCTCAACTACGACGAGCTATTTCTGGTCAGTTAGGCAACGACGATGAACAGGTAAAGGTACAGTACATAGTAGACCATGGAGACGGAGCATATTATGAAGTATGACTGTGTTAGCTTAGCAGCAAAGGTAGGTAAATACAGTACATAGTAGACCATGGAGAAGTAGCATATTATGAAGTATGACTGTGTTAGCTTAGCAGCAAAGGTCACAGGTAAATACAGTACATAGTAGACCATGGAGAAGTAGCATATTATGAAGTATGACTGTGTTAGCTTAGCAGCAAAGGTCACAGGTAAATACAGTACATAGTAGACCATGGAGAAGTAGCATATTATGAAGTATGACTGTGTTAGCTTAGCAGCAAAGGTCACAGGTAAATACAGTACATAGTAGACCATGGAGAAGTAGCATATTATGAAGTATCACTGTGTTAGCTTAGCAGCAAAGGTCACAGGTAAATACAGTACATAGTAGACCATGGAGAAGTAGCATATTATGAAGTATGTCTGTGTTAGCTTAGCAGCAAAGGTCACAGGTAAATACAGTACATAGTAGACCATGGAGAAGTAGCATATTATGAAGTATGACTGTGTTAGCTTAGCAGCAAAGGTCACAGGTAAATACAGTACATAGTAGACCATGGAGAAGTAGCATATTATGAAGTATGACTGTGTTAGCTTAGCAGCAAAGGTCACAGGTAAATACAGTACATAGTAGACCATGGAGAAGTAGCATATTATGAAGTATGACTGTGTTAGCTTAGTACTTCACCTCACCTCGACGGAGCACTGATGGAGGGAGGGGATAATAGGGTGCACCGTCCGCCTCCTGGGAGAACAGTTTCGACTAAAGGAGTTACGGACGTTAAATATCGGTACCTTTACCTTTTTCTTTTTACTTTGCTGATTTGAATTCTTTATTGTAGCATAAGCGGTTTTGGGAAAGCCTGAAGAATGCAGTCACGCCTTCACCACGCCACAGTAGATCAAACAGGTATTCTACAATAGCGTCTACAAAACCAAAGTTCCACCGCTATCACTACCAGAGCAACACCATTATCATCTTCGCCAATCATCATTATCATTATGCCACTAACTACCCACACTCTGCACTATATTGTAACATTATTTATATATCTGTTGCAGTTTCCGTCGTCCAGGTTCGATTCGTCTTTCAGCGTTCATCAAAAAGAGTAGCAATAATACACCTGAATTTGAGAGAAAAACCTCCCTACCGGCAACATTGAGTGTTCAAAAGGTACGACCCTGCTCAGGCCAGGGGGGAGGGTGGGGAGCACACCCTTTTAAAACTGTACAATGTGCCTCCTCCGTAGACAACCGTGTTTTGCTCTAACTGTCTTAGATGAAAAAGAAGAGACTGGTGATGAAGGAAATTATCCTTAGTCATTTCAACATAATAATACTGCTGGAGTGAATAGCGAGAGAGAGGAACTGCCTTCTGAGGGCATAAGTGTGAAACAGTACAGTGCAGTATAGCTCCACTATATATCAACTATCAGTTGATCAGACAACACTCTACAAAGAACCAAAGTTATGTTGCAGAAGTCCTTTGAAGGCTTTTCTGTCTTGTGTGAATCGTTTTGCTTGATCTTAGTCGACATTCAGAAGTTGACTAATTTCAATCCAAGGGTCTCTAACAAATTTGGCTGTAGGGTTTATAAAAAGCAATAGGAACAAACAGCTGTGATAGAGAAAACACTAACACTTGTGAATAATGAACAAATAGACCTTTTTACCGATACGGCGGCCATTTTGGATTCTATTGTTTTGCCTAAAACATTAAGGGATGCTCAGGGTTCAAATGACCCATAAAACTGTAGAGAGTGGAGTCGCGTCAATATATTATTTTTCTATGTCACTCTAGCCATAGTGTTGTATGACTTAATATCTACATGTGTTGTGTATTGTTGTATAATTTTGTACAAATTCATTGCTTTAAATTAGGTTTTCGTAGTTTTTCATGGCCAAATGGTTACTAGCTTGCACCCTGGGCATCCCATAATTTCTCCATAATTCAAGATGGCCGCCGTATCGGAAAAAAGGTCTATTTACTTTAGAAAGGCTGCTTAGAAAGGTGGGAATTCTTTGATACTCGAAAAGCCTCCAATTTGTATGTTTTGTAACAGGCACCACGTGACAGACAGCTGTTGGTACCGCTTCATAGCGACGACAGTGACGCTGAGACAGACACACGTAATTTGAATGTCCCATCAATTGACCGACCAGCATTGAAAGGTATGTATCACAGGTATATAGAATCGACCATCGTCATAATACTCAACTCAAAATATTATCACTCCATGTGTTAGTTGATACTGATCATAATAAGTAATGTGGTGATGATGATCATAATGATGGTGATGATGATCGTAATGATGATAATAGTGATATGAATAGGTAATATCAGGAGCCTTTGAGGCTACTCATGGGCTCCAGGTAAAGATAACGCCGAGTGCTACTCTAGCTTCTTGAGTGCTTAGCCGCCGACCAAATGCATCCATAATTCAATGGATGCACGCTGAATGTTGACCATTTCTTCATAATGATAATTGGTTTAATGTTGAGTATAACAATGATTGTAGGGGTGGTCGACATAATGTTGACGGCAGGAAGTAGCCGTCAATATCATCAATCCCCTAGTTACTTTAATCATCATATGTTCAACTTCTCTTCCATCCCTTTGAGACGGCGTGTCATTTTGTCATCTGGGCCCAAAAGGTTTCAATGGCGACAAAAAAAAACCTCTGGTTGCTTGTGCATGATTTTACAATGACTGTGACATCCTCGTGTGATTAGCTACCTGCAATAACATAAACATTTGATAAACATAGTCGTGACTGAAAAGGGCGCGAAATTACACTTTTTCCAGGTGCAAGAGTTTCCCACTGTCTGTGACAGCAAACGGGGACGTCGACGATGAAGGCCCATTAGAGACACGAGAACGTAGTAAAAGTGAAATCCTAGCTCCAAGAACTTCTTCTCAAGACATTGGGTCTACTCCATCTAACCTTGACAAGGATAGGTCTGCTAGTGCTCAGGACGTAGACGAACGAGTTTCATCTAACGAAGGACTTCCTGTTAAAGATGATGATACGATAGTTCGTGTAGTAGAACAAGAAATTGCCGAAGCTTTTGATGTAACGGCAGATCAATTAAACGAAGCTGCGGAAAGACTTTTATCTGAACTCGAGGCAACACTAGGCTCTGATGACGAAGGAGGGAAGATGGATTCAGACACTTCTGTGATAAAAAGTGACGAAGAATCGGATAGTGAGAGATCGTCTCATTTCTGGCGAGAAGGTCTCAAAGGTATTCCAGATAGTTGTATAGTAATTACAGATCTTTAATTCGAGATGAGCATTTGATTACTATCACCCCGAAAATCAAGACCAGCTGCACAGTGGCTGACTGTCTTGAACAAACGATCATGGAAAATATGGTAGTGCACCATGGTATTACCAATTGGGAACATAGTTTTATTGAATTCATTTATATATACATTGTGGTCATGGAGGTCACAATGAATGCGAAAGAAGAAAAACATAGCTTGTGGATTTCATGGTGTTACGTCAGGCTTTCTCCTACAGTACGATCGATTTGAAGCAATTGGAGATCAGTTCTCTTCACCTGTATTGTGTTGCAATATGCGCATTGTAAGAACGTGTTCACGTCGTGCGTTGCAACGTGGAACTTGGACGATCTACACTTCGTGTTGCATTCGAATGGTTGTGAATGGATGCAAAGGAGAAGAATTCAAGCAACAATAGCCATCCAGTAAGGCTTTACAGTCTGGGTAAATGATGAATTAATATCAAGCAAATACAGAGGATTTGCTGTCGATATAGTTTATTTTATTACATATAATTAACAATGTCAATATTAATGTTATTATCATCAATGATTGTTTATTTATTTATTTTGGTCTTATAGTAATATATTATTATGCCGCTTTATTTTTTTTATGGTGCGCAAATTTTGCTAATAATTTGTTTACTGTCCGTTTGTGGTAGTAAGACGTTATATAAAGTACTCCTTGGTTTGTTCCAAGTTATCGGCATGTCAGTGGTAATTTTAGTCGAGTTTCATCTCAATATAAACAGTGTGTACTTGGTTCTCGCAACAATGCAGTTGTCTGTTTTGTCATCCATATTCCTGCATGTACTTGTAGCTAAACTAATACAGTGTGTACTGGGTTCTCGCAACAATGCAGTTGTCTGTTTTGTCATCCACATTCCTGCATGTACTTGTAACTAAACTAATACAGTGTGTACTGGGTTCTCGCAACAATGCAGTTGTCTGTTTTGTCATCCATATTCCTGCATGTACTTGTAACTAAACTAATACAGTGTGTACTGGGTTCTCGCAACAATGCAGTTGTCTGTTTTGTCAGTGTCATCCGTAACTGTTAACGCATACTCATACCTGCTGTTCTTGTAACACCTGTTAATGACCATTTAACTCATTAAGTTTGTGTAACCTTGACTTTTTTACGTTTTCATCCCACTGACACATTGAGCCCATGTACATGCGCCACTTTTAGCGCCACTCCTTTGAGGATTAACCCTGGGGGAGGAGTGAGAGGCAGATGAACAAAGCTATGTTTGCGTTGTTGCGATTTATCGTTTAAGAGAAGCAGTTTGTTCATTTCACAAAGTTAACGAAATGAAGTTCTGTATAGACACGTGTCATGACCATAGAAAATTGTCATTGTTGTCGTGCATGGTGATATTGAATGTAATATTGTAGGATCTAAGATAGTAGTACGTGAATTGTAGTTTTTAGTAGTTTTACATGCCCAATGTATATTGTATCAAAAGCAATATTTTACATTCATAAATTGATAGCGCGAATCAATCTACAAGCCCGTTCAGAGGGACACATTCAATATATTCAATAATGAATTAGATTTTTGAGAAATAGTTTTTATACCAAATAATTTAAAAGCTGTCGGCTAAATATAGATAGAAATTCAATTTTATTACGTTTTGCTAACAAACAATTTATAAGATCATTGTATTCATAATACTATGTTATTCCTTGAATGATCGAGTATATACCATATATCCCCTATTGACCATCGTTTGATATTCCTTGTAGCCAATCACATTGAGACTTCAATAGGCTTTTTGCAGTCATATCTTTATATAACAACTTAAAATAAAACATACACCTGTTTTCAAAAACGTCATTTTACAAAGTACAAAATAGTAAATGGTAAAAAGGAATTAATTAGAGAAACAAAAATTTAATCACGCGGAACTGGCTCATTGTTTCTCTAACTAATTCCTTTTTACTATTTACTATTTTGTAAAGGAACAACGTTTTTGAAAATAGGTGTATATACGTAATTTTAAGTTCCATGGAAACGGCTCCACTATGATGGTACTGTGTATAGGAACAGGCGATTAGAGATCAGAAATGACCATTTCAACCAGATTCCTCTCATGACACTAGTGCTCCAGTCTGGTGTCTGGAAAGAGTTGGAATTTTGGTCATTATATTCCTGCAAAAGCCCTATCGGGTACCCTTGTAGACACCATTGCTTATATTACATTGGGATATCTGTGGTAAATAGAGTGATTTTAGTGTCGGACGAAAGTCTCGACACAGGGTTCCCAATTCAGTGATTTGAACGCACTTAAAGTGCTACTTGGACGAAAATCAGTCAAAATTTAAAATGAGCTGTAATTTTGCTAACGTAATTTTGAACGACATATTAATAACTTTGGCATTAAGTTAAAATGTTGCTTTCATATTCCAATGAGAAGTACTGTTTTTCTTACGATTTAAGAATGGATTGAGTAGATGACGTCATTTACTCAGCCCAATCCATTCTTAAATCGTAAGAAAAACTACTTCTCATTGGAATATGAAAGCAACATTTTAACTTAATGCCAAACAGTTATTAATATGTCGTTCAAAATTACGTTAGCAAAATTACAGCTCATTTTAAATTTTGACTGATTTTCGTCCCAAAGACCTTCAAAACATTTCAGCGATGCTTTGTGTATATGTTGCTCGGGCTGGTTCCAAAGACAACACTCCTTAGCCTCGCTATCATGTTTTAAAAGATACACTTTTAGGCGGATAAAGCAACTTTATTAATGTGATTCCACACTGCCATTTTGTGGTCGGCCTTTACCAAATGTAGCCCAAAAGAAAGTTTCGATAAGGTTTCTAGCTGTAGTACTGGCAGTTTTTTAATTTAATATTTTATAACTTCACTGACGTCACAGAGAAGTGTTGTGACTGTTCATTCAGTGGCAACACCTGAGGCGAGAGTGAAATATATATCCGATGAACGTGCAAAATTTACATCACCAGTCAACTTAGGCTTAATTGTCATCGGTGCTGGTGTCCAGGATTAGGAGCAAACAATGGCCGCCACAACTGGTGAAAACTAAGCCTCTAGTAAACTGGTTGAAATTTAAATTTATTGTAAAATGTAACATAAATGAACCATAATGAATAAATACCCTAAATCACGTGACTGCTGGACTCAAACAACCAATTTTCTTAAAGTAAATACTATTCATATTGAACGTATATCGTAGAAGTTATTGTATTTAACTAGTTTAGTTTCAGTTCAGCAGTCACGTGCCTTCTGCATGGGGTTCCACACATTAGGACAGTGCTATTTTCTAGTTTTATTGGCAATATTTGAATTTTTTGCCGAAAAAGAGAATCCAAAATAGAATTTACAATATGGGAAACAACGGGACAAACTCTTTGTTTCCTTTTCTGTTTTACCGTACTTTAATTACAGTATTTGGGGTAATATGCCTGGATAGTTTAGATAACAGACCAATAATGATTTTATCGATAGAACTTCAATCGTGATCAGCATGAATATCTTATATGCCAGATTTGACCAAAGTCCTTTGCGAGCAGAGAACAAAACTACACTTGCAAAGCATTATGGTCAAGCATTTGGTTTGTTCATGATTCTTTGCACGTAGCAAATCCATCTGTTCTTGCAGAGCATTCAGGTCGAATGACACGTTTGCTTGCACAGTGCTTTGCACACCGAAAACTAATATGGTTTGTAAAGTATTGTAGTCAAACATGCGTTGGTCCTCCCTAAAGGCCCGGACACACGGTGCAGCTTTTCTTGCAACGTTGCGCGCAACTTTTGCAAAAGTAGGGTCTAGTTCTACTTCTGCAACCGATGCGCGCAACGTTGCATCGTGTGAATCCCCAAAAAACTCGTGTTGCGCGCAACGTTGCATCGTGTGTCCTGGCCTTAAGTACCTCGGTTGCATTCTTTAAAAACACGTGATTAACGCTAACCCTTTATCGGGTAGACCAGGGAATTGTTATTTACAGGAACGTATTTTTGTAGCCTTTTATTTATTTCTGATCTGAATTTGCTAGCAGAGTGAGCCTTTTTTTGATTGTAGACCATTTCCTATCTGGTTCTGTGTAAATACGAACTATTTTGTACTTGTCTAACGCCTTTGAGGCTGTTTGGTACACTGCTTGAAATTTAACGTTAAAGAGGTAAAGAAATAAAGCTATTTTGTACAAATGACTTTGTCTGGTATTTTAATATATTTCTTCATGTGTGTATCCAGACAATGTGATTATAGGCAAACATATGTTAATTATTTTCTCAGTGGAATAAAAAAAGGCCAGCAATCTGCATCGTAACGATGACGGCTTGTCCATTTTACCACAATCCTTTGCGCGTCTCGAAAAGCATAAAAAAGGTTTGAGGACATGAAATTTATTACCAGCTTTATTTATGAAACGTTGAAGATGGGAGTAGTACTGACTGGATTTAGATTTGCGGATCCAGATTCGTAAAGGAGGGGTAAAATGTACAGCCACCATGTTTTATCATGCCAAAATTATGTTATAATTTCCATCTTCTTCCCTGTTTCCTCTCCTTTATTTCAATGAGCCGGTGTCACCTGTCACGGGACTTAAAAATGTTTTCACCCAAGACCACAAAAACTGGCATAACCAGAAAGCTGAAATTACTAAAAGTTTGAAACGAATTTTTAAATAATTAGCGACGAAAGTTACAGGTGTCCAACGTTTGTTTTGTCGATAACAAGGACTTTTTTTTTTAATTTATAAAATCTTCAAACAGACGGCCTACGTCAGCAAAGCTAATTTTCAGAAGGGCTCTGTGAAGAGAATATAAATATAAAAGATAATTATAAAATAATAAAATAATTAGAAATAATAGAATATTTAAAATAATAGAATACGGTTTCTCCACCACAGAAATCCTTAAAAAAGGAGCAAACTTTAGACGCCTGTAACCTCCGGTCCTATTGATGATATTCGTTTCATCCTTTTACATCTACTATCTAGTACGTAACGGGTGATAGAAGCTCCCTTATTCAACTGAATTAAATGGCGGTTGAAGTAAGAATAGAAGAACTTGAATTGCCTGTAGTTAACATCTTTAAATCGTGTATTCAGAAACAGCATCATAGTCGTGATCTCTGACCCCACGATTCTCTCCATTGCTAATGGGACGGATCAAGGTACCATATACATGAGGATGTCCCTCAAGGGCCTTATATACTGGGGAATTATATGACACAGGTCTCTCGAGTTCATTATATAATGGTACATCGTTTGAATGTTGATCTTCAAGTTCATCGGTTGATACGTCGGTTGGGCCTTCGACAGTGTGATAAAAAACTTCATTTCGTTGTTCAGGTGTATTGGTATATTGCGGTTCCTCTAGAGTGCTATAGATAGGCTGTGCTGAAGCTTGTGAATCCTGGTTGTTGGTGTCTTTAGTACACGTATCATAAACACCATTGGTTGCAGAACGTTGCGATTCTAAATGATAGAAAATGGGGAAATCAGCTGCGAAATAAATAACTTGAGAAAAAGCGCAACATTGGTACGTTATAAATCTGGCCGGTCAATCATTTATCCACTAAAAGCGCATCAAAGAGTCATTATCGTGAATTGTGCATGGTGTAGAGACTGGGAACGAGTACGAAAACAATAGTCATACACCTATTTCAAAAAAGGTTGTCGAAGATATCATAGGCAATAGGTTATAGGTCGTTCCAAGACCGAACTGCATTATGGTAGCAACTTGAATGGCATGTACAGTATGTCAGAAATATTTCATAAAATTCGATTCAAAATTTGTCTTGGCATGTTGAAATTGAAATAGGTACGATATCATAGAGGCTTTCATACCTTTTCAGCTATTCAAGCTGTTACCATAATGCAGTTAGGTCTTGGAACGAAATATAGCCTATTGTCTATGGACTGATGTCCTCGACAACCTTTTTTGAAATGGGTATACACCTATTCCAATAAACGTTGATCATGGACGATCTGAAATGGATGATCTGAGACCAAGAGGAATTGTGGGTACGAGCTGCAGTTTTTAAATTTACATCAGATCTCATAAGAAATGTTGACACTGGCAATTTCATACGAATTACTATAAACCACCCACAATTCCTCTCGGTCTCAGATCATCCATTTCAGATCATCCATGATCAACGTTTATTGAAATAGGTGGGCTCCTGGTGTATACCATAACTAAATATGAACTGTAATTACCAAATATGGAATAGGCGTTACATAGCTGATGGAAGTCAGTTTTGACACGAATAATATCACAGACGAACGTATTATACAGTCAATGTCATTAAAGTTGTCCACCTCGGAAAAGCACATTCGCACTTTTACACATTTGCACTTTTACACATTCACAAAATCACGTGTCTCATTATATATTCGTTTTGCGCACGTGGAACCCAGAGTCAATACGATTACCGACATGGCAGCCGGACAAGTGCAAATACTTCCTTCTCTAGAAGTGCGCGAATGTGTAGATGTGTAAATGTACCAAATGAATGTCAAATGTGTAAATTTACTTTTCCGAGGTGGACAATCTTAATGACATTTACTATTGACTTACCTCTGGGATGGCGGGATTTTGATATTGGTGCATGTGAATAAGCGTATGCATAGTCCTCACCGTTGTGACTTTGCGGAGCATTGTCGGCCATATAGCCCTCGTTTTCTGTGTGATTTTAAAAGGAAATACTTTATTTTGCCTTATTCCCATTAAATTGTCGATATTGACGAGTTTAAAATGGCAATCAGTCTTTAGTATACATGGATATACATAGACACATAGACATAGACTTTATTTAGACTTTATTTTATATACATTGCTTGTTGTGAAATAATCTCAAGCTAAGTTATACTTACCGACGACCACTGTATTCCTTCTGACGTTCTTCCTATAATTGAGTGAATAATATAATAATACTTTCACATCACCCATAATACACTTTGTTCGCCCTCCACATTTTGCATAAACTATTGATTTCAAATTCTCTTGGGAGCATGCAGTCAATAGTTTATGCAAAACTTGGTGGGCAAACAATGATAAAGTAGTGGATGACGAAGTCTTAATGCTTTGTATAATCAGACAAAAGAAAAAGAGAAAAAGCTGCGCCAGTAAGTTAGACAATAGTATATAAATCCACAACGTGAACGAGGTTTATTGGAAAGCACATGGAGATGATAACAACATGGCGGCCAGGAGCGCCTGCACGGTCGGGAGAGACCGCTGACGTAATGGCGCAACTACTTTCTCTTTTCTTTTCCCGTCTAATGTAACGGTAAGCTGAACTCTTAACAAAACTGGATAATTAACAACTGAATAGTTTTCTAATTAAAGTCAAATGGGTAACAGTTCAAAATTCCATGATGTAGTCATTGTAGCGTTGGGGTAGGCAATGTGGGCGTGATGACTTCCTTGGTGCTTGGTTGTCCAGATAAGTGCGGCTTCGAGGGCTTTGGTTGTCGGTGATAGTGTTCAAATGATCTTCGTTGTCCACTGTTGCAGGAGGGGTTGCAACTAACTCGTGGAAGTTGTCTGTGGGGATGTAACTATGAGGGGTGGGTGGTGTGGATATCCCTCGTGGTACTTCGGGGGGTTCTGGAGGACTTGGTCGTGCACCTGAAGAATTGTGCTGTGGGGTGCGGTATGATGATCGGTTGAGGCTCATGTGGTTGGGTACCTTGTAGCACTCGCTTGCCTTCACGCGGTAGGGGGTCTTCCTATGTTGAGGTCCAGTGAACTTGCGGATATTGCACCATACCCCCTCGGTTGAGGTTACAAGGTATCTGTCTCGTGAGCAGGACGTATTTCTATCTGAGTATAGATAGACTAGGTCTCCTATTTTCACCTGAGGAGCGTCAATGGCTTTCTTTAGGGGAGCCTTAGACTTTTCACTGTACGGGTGATTCGCGTTGCGTAGGTCATGTTGCTTGTGTACTAGCTCCTGGTCAGATAGAGGAACTTGGTGGTTTGAGAATTGATCTCGCTGCGTCCACATTTCCCGCGCAGATAAGCCACGTGTTTTCTTGAGGGCAGCACAGGGGTGACAACTTTTGGTCACATGGTCAATGGCTTTGTCCATGTCGAGAGCAAAGAAGTAGCGGTTTGCGGCAGACCTGAGCTGATGGCGAGATGGGTGTTCGAGCTTGATGTGCAGAGCGGTCAGGAGTCCTTCCAGGACTTGACGGGGAACAACGATGCGTTGCCTTGGTGGAGACAGAGGCTCATTACCTTGGACGATAAGTAAGCCATCACTAGCGATGGTAGCTATACTCGAATACCTTTTTATGTCTTTGATGTTTGTTAGTTTCTTTGAAGGTCGAATCCCTTGTGTCAGGTGAGCGTGTGTGCGGCGAAGGTCGGCACACTCAGCTTGTATGGATTGCCAGGCAGCTCTGCTTGTGAAGGGGAGTTTGGATGTTCCCTTAAGGACGTCTTCTACTGATAAGTGTCCTATCACTGAGTCTTCTGTTTGTTTGATAAAGCTGCAAACTTGACAGGACATGTCATTGCAGTCAGGGGCGTCGCGGCTCGCAAGGTCGGATGGCAATATGGCTGCGCCTGCAACATGTTGGACGGTGGCTTGGTATCGGCTGACAGTAGACAGAAAGGTTGAAACGCGTGGGCTTACAGAGAATTCGCCACGGCATAATTTTTCAAAGGCTTGGACGCATGGCTTGCTGTCTGTGAGGATGGATACTTTGTGCCTGGACTGGATTATGTAAGGGCTGAAATGCTTGGTTGCTACGGCTATGGCTAAGGCCTCCACTTCGCATGGCAACCAAGATACTTGGCGGTCACGCAGTTTGGCGCTAAAGAAACCTGCCAGGATCAGTTTTCCCTCGCGTGTTATGTAGAGGGTAGCTCCAATTCCTGGTTTGCCGACTGCGCCGTCAGTGACAATCCAGAGTTGGTCATTTGGTTTAGGTAGCGTGATGGTGCGGTTAGAGGAGAGGAAGGTTTGTGCAGTAGTAAAGTCCTTGCTTAATTCGTCAGTCCACTTTACAGGGTCTGAGGATTGACGACCAGCAATGGCATCTTCAAGAGGAGCAAGTACCGAGGCGCATCTAGGGATAACGCCGGCTAAGACTTTGTAGTCTCCGATGAATGATCTCATCCCGGTGACGCAGCTTGGTGGGCTGCACGTAGAGAGTGCGGCAATTCGGTGTGGGCAGGCCTGGAGTGTTCCTGACTTGATATCATGTGAAAGCAAGTTGTCAGGATCGAGTTGCACTTTGTCTGAATGATTTCCAACAGAGGTGTGTAGTGAGGCTGGTGATGTCTTTGGAGTGATTGGTGGAGATCCTTCGTCTTTGTTTGGTTCGAAGACTGGGCTAACTTGGCTGAAATGCTCATTGCGTTTCAGGGTTTGGGGATGACCAGACAAATTTGGTAGGCGGGTTTTCCCTGCAGTGCTCGAAATGATGTTGGGTTGAGACCATGGTTCATACGCTGTGGTTGCTCGGGCACAGGGGGAGTCTAGTCGTGGTCCAAGTGTATACTCTGGATCTGGGGCAGCATCATCAGGTAATTGTAGCTCTAAATAATCTCCGGGCCATATCGTTGTAGGAGTACCAGGGGCACGTAAAACCAGGGCGCGGCAGACAGGTTTGTCTATGGGCGTGTTGTTGCTGGAACCGTAGAGGACAGTAGTTCCGTCTTTTAGGGTTATTTCACGTTTGGCTGGTCGGATGGCGATGTCATTACACTCCATGAAAGGGGTGCCAGCGAGAACCTCCACGTCGAGATTTTCCACGACCAGGCCTTCAAACAGGAACTTGTGATGGTTCCGGATCAGTTCAAAGCGTGTTTCGCTTATCACTCGCATAGGTGAGCTGCCATCGGCTTGGTGGGCTGATTGTGAGCTTGCAGATATTTCAAGACGAAGCATTTTTACTGTAGACATTCGGATCATGTTACTGGTGGCGCCACTGTCAACGACTACTCGTACTGGATGATGACGGTAGAACGTGTCTAAGTAGGGTGACCGACGTACTTGTATGCGTAGGCTTGAGTGTTCTTGGGGCGGGTCGGGGCTCACCTCAGGTTTTGTACAGTAGTCATCTGTGGTTTCGTCTGGGTCGTCATCTAAGATGGAAGCGATCTGTCTAGCTTTGACAATATACTTTCGGTCCTGTTCAGGAAGAAAGTTGCATTCGCTGAGAAAGTGGTTATGGCTTTGGCGACCTGCCTGTTTGCAAAGAGGGCATGTCTTCAGGGGTCGGTTAGGTCTGGTTGGTGTCCTAGCAACTGATTTGTAAGGTTGTGAGGTTCGACGAGTGTAGGGTGTGACTCCGGCTCGTAAGACTTTGGTGTCGTCTGCAGCTTGTATCTCGTCTAGTAGAGAGCTGAGAGCTTGGGAAATTTCGGCTTTGATCGAGGCCAGGGTGCGTGACCTCAGTTCCGTCCCGTAGCGTTGCTTCACGAGTTTAGGTAGCTCTGGGTGGATGAGTCTTAACCATGTGAGGACCACAAAATTCTCTACTGTGGGAGACAACTCTTCGTCTTCTTGTATAGCGTCACAATGGTGTGTTAGTTCGTTGGCCTTGAGTAAACAATCCTCTACGAAGGCCATGAGGCGTTGGTATAGGTCTTCTGGGCGTTCGTCTGGCTCCAAAGCGATGGAGTTAAAGTCAATGAAATGAGCACCAGTTGTTTGAAATCCAAAGTGTAAACGTATGGCTTGCCAGATTGAGTCTAAAGATGTGCTTCCTTTCACCAGGGTGGATCGCGATATGATTTGACAATAATTTGCTATTTGTCCTAGCATGAGCTCCAGCATGGTGCTTTTTTGCTGAGCGGTTCGTCGCCTCGCAGTGGGAACTTCTTCGCCATCGTTAACAAAGCCTCTAAGGGGGTCAGCTTTAGACTTTTTTCCCCAGGAGGCATCTTCGGGGCTTTCTCAGTATATCACCGTCCTGAATCCCTGAAAATTTGAATAACAATAGTTCATATTGTTGTATGCCTCGTTCTACAAAGAGTTCTTGATTTGAATAACAAAGGTTTTTCAGGATAGTGATATACTGAGAAAGAGCCGCATCTTCTACTAGGAATGGTGCGAAGTTCTGATCGAGTGAAAGGGTGTATAATAGGTTTTGCTTCCAATTTTCGTACGAATTCAATGTTTCGACTTTAGATAAGCACCATTGTTTTGGTGCACGGTTGATGTTGGCCATGGTTTGCTTTCCTTACCTCAGATACGTCTGTCCAGTAGAGTTTTCGACTGTGTGAACTTTTGGCTATGTGCTGTGTTACTTTTGCACTAAGTTGATGCACGTATTTCGGCGTCGTGACGTGGAACTCGAATAATCTCGCCTGGTTTGAAGCACGTTTGTCGGCTTTTCGGCTTGAAAATTCGAGGGAATCTTGTCTGTTTGTCGACTAGTCAGCGTAGGATCGGATCGTTGCTGCCACCACGCCAGTAAGTTAGACAATAGTATATAAATCCACAACGTGAACGAGGTTTATTGGAAAGCACATGGAGATGATAACAACATGGCGGCCGGGAGCGCCTGCACGGTCGGGAGAGACCGCTGACATAATGACGTAAATATGGCGCTGTAGAAAAGGTGAAGCAGTTTAGTGTCACTTACAGTCTGCCTGCCATCGCCTCTTTCACTAACTACTCACACTACCCCTCACAGGGAAATATCGACATTATCACATTGATTTCTTCTGTTGGAATGCATCGGCGATCTACGTACGCAGCTGGATTACAGCAAACTCTATTTGAACGCTAACATACTCTATTTTTGTGGGCCAATTTGGCACTATATATTCACGTGCAGCAGCAAACACTGAAGCCAAATGCCAAATATACTAAAGCGAAGCATCTCTTGGTCTGCAACCACGTGGCCGACAATCCCTTGAGAAATAAATAATAAAGATGCCGCCGCCATGTTGGATGAACCAACAAGAAAAGCTAATGACGATAGTCTTGTTTTGGTATATTGAAAACCAAATAGCAGAAGTTATCAGTTTAGTCTTTACCTTTTCCTTCGTGTTCTCAGTAAAATAATAATTATTATAACTATTACGAGAACTATCAATGCTGCAGATCCACCAGTTGCGCCAGCAATCAGATCACTGTGGTCTGCGGTATTGGAACTGCTTTTGGTATTTTTGACAGTTGGTGCTAACATCTGTTTTGTCGGTTTAGGGTGTCTAGTTTGACTCTATTAATGAATGAATATATAAAAACAATCAATTATTTGTTAATAAATGAGTGAATTAATTATAAAGAAAGAACGAAAGAACCCGGGCAAACAAATAAACAAACAGACAACAAACACTAAACATAAATCATTAAATGCTGAAACAATCTCCCTATATATCATTATGACGTCACAGCTTGTTTATGAGGGAGACAGAATCGTGAAGAACAATAGAAATTTGAAGTAAATCTGCTCTGCTGAGGTTCGCTTGATTTTCCAAATGCTATATGCATCGATGCTTTTAATTCCCACAATATTTACTGTGTTTGGTGACTTTTATCGCTTTCAGACGATCGGTAAAATACATTTATTTGGGAAATCCTTTGTGTTGTTGGTGTTTTGTCTCCCTCTCGCGACCATGATCCTTAGCGTTTAAACAATGGATTGTTTTGATGTGACGTCATAAACAAAACAAAAAAGATCTAATCGATCAATAACCGAGTAATTAAATCATAAAATCATGCCGTCATGTAACCGTTATAAGGCAATGCTTACCAAGGATACTACTGTCCGTTGTCCTGCAGTGGTTGGTGACGAAGATGGTGGTGGATGGGAAGGTATCATAGATGAACCTAATATCAGCCAAAAGTGATCATGGATACAAATCCCTTGTTACTACAATCCAGACTATGTTTTATATATTCTATTCTATTATATATTGAAACCATAATTAATAGAAAAGAATGGTTATGAAATCCGGCAAACTTCAAAGGAAGTGACAAAGTAGAAAACATGGATGTTGAGGAGGCCCACATTGCATAATCTTTTGTTGTAGACTCAATTAATGCTATGGTTGATATGCGAGTGACCAGGCCCTTGGTTAATTTATATTGTCTGAACTTTTTATATACAGCTTTTTATATATCGCAATACAGTACTTACAGTTTTGAGAGCCTTCCACCTTGAGAAATATACAATGAGTTGATTCCTCATTATTCTCGTAACAGGTGATATATAACTTTATGATACGTCCACGAATATGCATGGGAGGATCCTTGTTACTTAGCTTTAAAAGAGATTCATGTGTCAATTGCTACATATACACGAAAGCTTATTTTCAGTCATGGTGTTTGGCTACAAAAAGGAAACGTATTATTATCAAGATTTTGTGTAATTCTGGGTTCCTTTTCTACCATACTTTACCATTCAGTACTATATCTATGGTACTATATCTATGGTACTATATATCTATGGTACTATATCTATGGTACTATATCTATGGCACTATATATCTATGGTACTATATCTATGGCACTATATCTATGGTACTATATCTCTGGTACTATATCTCTGGTACAAAATCTCTGGTACTATATCTATCTATGGTACTCTGTCTATGGTACTATATCTATGGTACTATATATCTATGGTACTATATCTATGGTACTATATCTATGGTACTATATATCTATGGTACTATATCTATGGTACTATATCTATGGTACTATATATCTATGGTACTATATCTATGGCACTATATCTATGGTACTATATCTATGGCACTATATCTATGGTACTATATCTATGGTACTATATATCTATGGTACTATATATCTATGGTACTATATATCTATGGCACTATATCTATGGTACTATTTCTATGGTACTATGTCTATGGTACTATATCTATGGTACTATATCTATAGTACTATATCTATATGGTACAATATATATGGTACTATGTCGATGGTCCTATATCTATGGTACTATATATATGTTACTATATCTATGGTACAATATACAGCAATATGCAGAAATTCTGATCCTTTTGACAAAAATACATATATATCAAAAACCTACTTAAAATTATGGTATGGCTACGCTGACATTTTTTTCTAGTTGTCTGCCAGCGGGGCTTTATGAAAAAAAATATCATGGAAGCTATCCCACGATTTTAAGTAGGTATTTGATATATGTGTATTTTAGTCAAAAGGATCGGATCAGAATTTCTGCATATTGCTGTATCTATGGCACTATGTCTATGGTACTATATCTATGGTACAATATCTATGGTATTATATCTATGGTACTATCTATGGTACTATATATCTATGATACAATATCTATGGTACTATGTCTCTGGTACAATATCTATGGTATACTATATCTATAGTACAATATCTATGGTACTATATCTATGGTACTATATCTATATGGTACTATATCTATGCAGGAGCCCATTACTAGGAGCCTTCCTCTCCTATAATAGGTTTGTACAACATCATTTACACAAATTGAGCTAAAAATAGAACACTCATTATAAATTCCGCGCGATTAACCAATCATGTCTCGTCTTACACAATAGGAATTTGACGTCAGATTCAAAACTGTTTAAATTTCGTCGTCTGACTTCAGTATTTCATCAAGCGAGGAAGAACAATGATTGAAAACATTAAAAACAAAACAAAAAACTAACTCCAGGTATAATTATTTATATCAAAACTTCAAGTGCGAGAACTTCTAAAAACAAAGCTAGTTCAAAGGCCAGTAGTTCAAAACCCGGCCAAAAAACGAACATCTTCTGCTCTTTATGAGAAGGAATTCAACGATCTGGTATCATGGATAATCTCTTACGAAGAACCTAATTGAACTTGTGCAGGACTAGCAGTGACAACCAAGCTATGAATATTCCAAACCGCCGGTATGTTTTGCAGTAATTAGCATTTGTTGTCTGATTTTGTCGAAAATTATCGACATTGACACAAAGTTCCTTCTAAAACAGCGAAGTGAGGTACAGGGGAGCTTCTTTTTCTGTGGCCTGGATGAAGATTTTATCGCATTTTTATTCAGCGGCTGATCTTGGAGTGCCAGCTTTCTTGCCTTCTTTGAACTGAAGATGCCTTTGGTGAAAGAACTTCGCATACACTCAGTGATAACCCTCTTGTTTTAGTGTTCTTTGCCGCTCTTTAAGGCACGGTTCGTCGGTTGAAAGTTTCAGTTGTTTTTCGACAATATCTTTCGGCGAAGAAGTTATTTAGCAAAGTGCACATTTGTGTGGTTGGCTATATGTTGGCGTCGCTATCCAAAACTATATCAGTGATGATGAAGGTGATGGATTTTGCTTCATCAGAGTCGAAATCACTGTGAGAAAACGCTTCATTCTTGCGGCACGTAGACTAAATCATGAATCAAAATCCAACAGAAGAAAGTTGATAAAACAAGAATAAACATATGAAGCGATAGGTAGAAGAACGTAGAAGAATTTCGCGACCGCATCGTGAGTCGCCAAACTAAAAGTCGCCACTAAGCGCTCTCACTGGCAGTATGTCAGTTTATTGATACATGTGATACATTCATTGTACACAGTTTGTCTCGTTCTTGTGCAAGGGAAAAATAGACTTGGACTTCCATGGAATAAGAATATCAATATTTTGGATCAAGTCCGCGCGTCTAACGTTTGGCCGCCATTTTATTTTTCAATTTGAAATTCTTCGGAAATTTGCATATCTAAAAATAGCACAATTTGTGCAAATGATGTCGTATGAACCTATTACTAGAGGAAGGCTCCTATAGTAATGGGCTCCTGATCTATGGTATTATATCTATGGTACTATATATCTATGGTACAATATCTATGGTACTATATATCTGGTACTATATCTATGGTCCTATATCTATGGTACTATATATATGTTACTATATCTATGGTACAATATATCTATGGTACAATATCTATGGTACAATATCTATGGTACAATATCTATGGTACTATATATCTATGGTACAATATCTATGGTACAATATATATGGTACTATATATCTATGGTGCTATATATCTATGGTACTATATATCTATGGTACAATATCTATGGTACTATATCTATGGTACTATATCTATGGTATTATACATCTATGGTACTATATCTATGGTGCTATATAACTATGGTACTATATCTACTCATGCATTAAGCTGTTTCTTACCCCCAAATACGCTTTAGAATCGACATTTCCCACATAAAAGTTCACTGTCACGACATCGCGTTCAATCTGTGCCCACGTGCCGTTACATCTCATATATTCACTGTTCGTATATAGTCCACACTTTGTAGGATCAAGGTTTGGTGCGTAGTATTCTACGGTAGCGCCAGGATTTACTGGTACAGTGAAGAGAGTTGTATCATTCTGTCGTTTGCTGAGTACCTTCAATGAACACCAGTCTGAAAACATGTGCAACATAAAATAACGAAATTAAAGGGCTCGATCATTGGCCTTCCCAAATGGAACTAATATGTGAATCAGAAATCATATAAGCTAAGATGACTATAGGATGGATGGGAAATCAGCTCGAGTCACATTTTGCGCGCTTGTCCAAGCATTGTCATTGGGTTGAATAGATGTCTTCGATTCTGTACCGTGACTGTAACTCCGTACCAGAGGTTTCCCACTCGTACGAAAACTAATTACTTAAAGTACTCGTTGGTTATAGATTGAACTGAAAGTAACGTTACATATTATTAAAGTCGTTTTCGTACGAGTGGGAAACCTACGGCACGGAGCCGGTCTACACGAGCAAGTTTTCCTTGACAAGTTTTCCTTGACAAGGAAAACTTGTCAAGGAAAACTTGTTCGTGTAGATGGAGAAAAATGCTCAATTTTTCCTTGACACGGAAAAGCTGACATGCTTGTTTTTCATTGACAAGGAAAAATTGTCAAGGTCAAGATTTGCTCGTGTAAACGACAACAAGGAAAATGCATGTGGCAAGGAATATTTTAATATAAAATAAGTTCAGTAATTCCCAGTCTGAAAACGACTCTATCTACTATCTACCAAACACACTGTTGGTATTCGCTTGAATGATTCATAGTATTGTTCATGACAACAATTAACGAGACAGTTCTAAGTGTCTGAAATGTAGTACATCATGGATATAGCTGAATATCACACATCATGATCAAGTCATGACTCCGGTTTAGCGTTCGTGCCGACTGAACTGTTTAATGCTATTTTCAAACATTGCTTAGTAAATTATTAGTATTATTTTTAAATTCAATCAGTTTTTCTCACCTGCATGTTTTCGTACTTGAGTATTGTTTGTACATCTCCATTGATTGTAGTAAAAACCAAACGTACTTGTCTCAGTACATTCACATGTACACTGAGCAATACGTCTACCACCCATAGCAGTACATTGCGACAAGCCATCGTCTTGACACAGCGAAGGCGGGACAGTGAAACTATCAGGCATTGTGGTCCAGCGGGAGTGATTAATTCGACGCTTTATCCAAAAACCTCTTGCGCAGACGACACCACAAATTGTGGTCAGTAGACTCAATATATTTGTCATTTTGAATTTCAAATGAAGTCAGTTTATAAGCTTGAAGTGAACTCAAATTAAGCCACGAAGGATCCTGTTTGATGTTTTTGTGTAGCATTAATAAAAAAGAAGAAAATAGACTTTTGATCCGTTGTTGACAACCGACTCAAGGATGGATATATCGATTGATTAAAGGGTCTGTACCATGCAGAAAGTTTCGCCACTGAAACGAGAAGAAAGTAATGATGATTTACCATACATCGACTAGCTTGTGAAGATTAATCCATATAGCAAAATGAAATTGATATATATTTTTAGGCCCTGTTTAATGAGAGAGAGAGATAACCCTAGCGCGTCAACTCTATTGTTCGCATATTCCCTGTGGATGATAAAACAATACTGAGAATTGTCCCTACTGATATGATTATCTCTCTCTCTCATGTTATTATCTCTCATGTAAACGGGGCCTAAAGTGAAATTGTCAGTTATTGCAGGGTTTGGAAAAGTACGGTATTTATCCAATAAGTAAATCCTAGTGAAATTGCATGGCAATATATTAGTGGTCAAGACTAACAGAAATGGCAACCGTCACAACGAGAAACAGTTTCGCCGGCTCTGGTGAAGCTTTTGATGCTTTCCACCTCGCTAATTATAGTATGTAAAACGGTGTCGGGTTATTTGAACTCGCTAGTTTCGCATTCATTGATTAACAATAGACAGGGGAGCGAACACAGTTATATTAGAAATACCTTTGAGTTATTCCTTTGCACCGACATTCGGTGGCTCACAGTCGCAGCACTATCTAGAACGGCTAACCACGTTAGTTAGTTTCCGCTTTAACTTTTAGTTTCTTCAATGTCAATCAACTTGAGTGTCACGTGATTCATCACAGTTTAATTTAATTACTAAAAGTAAAAAGAGATATAAATAATTCTCAGCTATTCATTTAGAATTAGTTTCGAAACCCGAATGAATTGATTGAACTAAAACAGGACTTTGTTATCGTTGCATGGTTAACCACTTAAGCCACCGTGACGGTAAATGTGTCTATGTTTAGCATCAATCGCGATGCTTATACGGACTCTCTACTACTTGAGATGATTTATTGAAGGTCTATATTTAAGCATTAATGCACGCTTGCCGTGTCTTTGTTCTCTGTTAAAAACACGCGGGATATGTTGGGAGAACAAAGAAAATGTTGGAAATCACGAGCCTCCGGCGAGTGATTTTCAACATTTTCTGCGTTCTCCCAACATATCCCAAGTGTTTTTAACAGAGAACAAAGACACGGCAAGCGTGTATTAATGCTTTTATAAAATAATTACAAGGATTTCTTTCTTAAAAAATCCTTTTTTACGCGAATTTTGATTGATCAAATTTGCAATTCTCCTGAAAAGCGAGAAATCGTGCATCATCCAATCAAATCTCACGAAAGAAATCAGAATGGCAAAGTGACAGTAGCGACTCGACAACTTTTATCAGTGCCGTATAAATAGTGTTTTGACAGGAAAAACGTTTTGAAGAATGCTCTTTTCTGTCAGAAAATTACCGAAGAATGTTTGTTACACTTCGTTTGTGTATCCTGTGAACACAAAACACGAAGAAAGGTGAGAAAAGCTGAGCTGATTCAATGAAGACGAATCGTCAAACTTTCTGAAATATTTGACAACTTGATGAATGGAGCACGAAGTCAGGTAGCCAAATATCCACAGTTTTTGTCGTATTTTTGAATCTTTTCATCGCTTTTCTCGACCAAGAATGTGTAAACGATGGACGTTTCTGAGACATTTGAAGATATTTTTTCTCTTTGACATATTTTACTAGAGATATGAATGTTCTGACGAACCCGCCGTGTAGCTACAAGAATCGCTCTGTTTTTACTGTTTTGTTTGTGAGTATAACTTAAATACGGCTATATTTTCTTGATATTTTCAGTCGTACACTTGAGAAAATATGTGTAGCTATAGAACTTACAAAATGGTTAGTATGTGATTGAGAAAACTGAGCCGTTATATTTAGTTTTCTTCGTTGTTGTGGACAAAAATATTTGGACGATTCGTCGAGTTTCTTGCCGGCTGTTTGAACTTGAAGCTCAATGTTCTTGCAAAATTAATTTTCGCTTTAAAATCATCAAAATCACATCTAGATAGAACTTGAACTTAACTAAACAAGAAAAACTGTAATTCTATGGCTTTTGTTTAGTAAATAAAACGTGTTTGACAACAGAAAAAATATATTTGTGGTCGATCAAATCCACTGCATCGCTTCAAGGTTGTTCAAGGTCATCGAAACCATGTTTCTGTGCTCTCATAGAACATGGGTTTTCAGCCAATCAGAGCGTGCGTTATATCATAGTTATTTTATAATAGTTATTATTAAATAGACATCAGTGTTTTAATGGGAAATACGCCACTCGTATTTTTCGTACGAACTACATCCGGGACTTCTGTGACATATTTTCCATATCCTCACACGTGAAATATCGATGACGTCACATCCGATGTTTTCCTGCTCACTTGACGCGCATTGCAATCAAAGTCAAAATGGCGAGCGACAAGATTGTCAAAGTGAATGACGAGTACATAAATATCTTTAGCGAGGAACATGAGAATGAAAATACAAAAAAGAAGACGTTAAACGACGTGAAAATATTCAAAGAATTTCTTGAAAGTGAAGATGAGTACAGAAATATTGTAATTGAAAATATTCCTCCAAGCGAGCAACAAGAATTGTTCATTTTAATAAGTTTGTCCTTGGCGTTAGAAAGAAAGGTGGCGAGGAACGAGTACGAAATAAAAAGAAACAAGACGCTCATTGAGCGTTCACTCGTGCCCTGGTGCGATTGCGTTCTGAGATGGAGTTAATAAGAACCATCTGACCTATGCAACCTCAAGACGTACCAAGTACGTACTGATTCGGAGATCTTTATCTATGCTCACCGACAAATAGTCTCCCTCGTCACGCAACTGTCATTGTCATTGTCATAATGTGCATTGAACGTATGATCAAAAAAACAGGGTCAAGTATCGGAGATTGTCACGGAAGAATGACTCTATGGTCTCTTCTCTTCGTCTGTCAATTTTGAGATAGCTGTGGCTTTGACATGTTCTACCAATGGTGTGTGTTGGTGAGCAAAGATAGAGATCTACGAATCGTCGAGTTCAATCTAAATTTAGACGAGAATACACTTAGATTTTTACCCCTTGACCTCCGGTGCTTCCTGATTGGTTTGTGCTTTGTAATCTCTCTTGTGGCCAGGCTTTTTGCCTCCCTCTGCCATATCGCGACCGGTACCACGAAAAAAAAAAATACGGTCTCGAATCTTAGACTCGTGCGCCGGCCTTTGGCCTGGGCACGAGTAATTAAAAGAAAATTACACGTTGGCTTGTATACTCAGTTTCGAAAAGTCGAGAGGTCGACTTGTGGCAAGTCTAGTTGGCTTGAAGATATGAAGTTTACCAGTTATTTTCTTGGTTTTGAAAGGAATTGAGGAGTCCGCTAATTCTCTTATAATATCCACATGTGGTCTAAGTCTTTCTTTTAGTCCAACCGTAACCGGAATAGTGCCCATACACAAATTCAAACACACTTCACAAATGGCATGAACCTGTTCTGGACTAGCGGAAGCCAGTGAAAAAGCCCTCTGGTGGGGAGGACAATGTGCTAAATGATGCAAATAACCAAAATTTTGACATAGTAGTTGACTCATGTTGTCTGTAGAGTGGTTACTTCCTAAATGAATTACCTAAGTAAAAGTAGCACTATTTATATATTATTCATTTATCAACTAAGTGGTCAATAGCCATATAACTGTGTCTACGAACCTACGAGCCGAGCCTACGAGCCTACGAGCCGAGCCTACGAGCCGAGCTTACGAGCCGATCCTACGAGCCGAGCCGAGCCTACGAGCCGAGCCGAGCCGAGCCTACGAGCCGAGCCTACGAGCCGAGCCTACGAGCCGAGCCTACGAGCCGAGTCTACGAGCCGAGTCTACGAGCCGAGTCTACGAGCCGAGTCTACGAGCCGAGTCTACGAGCCGAGCCTACGAGCCGAGTCTACGAGCCGAGTCTACGAGCCGAGTCTACGAGCCGAGTCTACGAGCCGAGTCTACGAGCCGAGTCTACGAGCCGAGTCTACGAGCCGAGTCTACGAGCCGAGTCTACGAGCCGAATCTACGAGCCGAGTCTACGAGCCTACGAGCCGAGCCTACGAGTTGAGTTTACGAGCCTACGAGCCGAGCCTACGAGCCGAGCCTACGAGCCGAGCCTACGAGCTGAGCCTACGAGCCGAACCTACGAGCCGAGCCTACGAGCCGAGCCGAGCCGAGCCTACGAGCCTACGAGCCGAGCATACGAGCCTACGAGCCTACGAGCCTACGAGCCTACGAGCCTACGAGCCTACGAGCCTACGAGCCTACGAGCTGAGTCTTATACTCCGAACTCTAAGTCAATAGTCAATAAATTAATGCTTCTTCAAAAATCGACCTCATTTTTCAAAAGACGCGAGATGGTACGGGTCTTTCCTATTTGCGGCAAGTCCGTACAACATGTGTGGTCCCATCTAACTCGAGTGCACAAGATCAGTGGTCCTGATAGAACACGCTTACTACAAGGAAGTGAAATGCAAAAAGGGGGTCAGCGGTTTACTCCCTACCCCCGGACGGGCGGGAATGACTGGGTCTGGAAAAACAGTTTGGATTCAGAACTTGCTTCAATTAACACGCAAGTAGAGTCATTCAACCTCCCCCTCAACGTATTGTATGGAGCTATTCACAATGGCAACCGGCCTATGAGAAAATGAAGCAGACTCTACCAGGGATCGACTTTGTCAAAGGCATCCCTCACGACCTGGACGAGGATTGGTATTTTGATCCCAAAGTCAACAATCTGATAGACCAAATGGCCGAGACCTCCAACGACAAAAGGATCTTGAATTTATTTACCAAGGGATCCCACCACCGAAACCTCAGTGTCATTTTTCTCTGTCAGAATGTTTACTTTTAAGGCAAAATCATGCGCACGTTGAGTCTGAATGCCGCGTACCTAGTTCTGTTTAAAACCTCAAGAGACAAACTACAAATAGCAACATTGGGAAAACAGATGTACCCTGGCAAGACCGACCAGTTTCTTCATAAGTATGAAGCGTCTGTCGAACGGCCTTACGGCTACCTTTTTGTGGATCTCAAACCCAACACTCCAGAGGAGTGTCGACTGCGTACTAATGTTCTTCCCAACGATCTCCCACAGACTGGGGGTCAATTTGATGCGATGAAGACCATCGGTAACTTTTTTCAACGTCAAGGGTACTTACAATCACCCCTCTTAAAAACATGCAGGATTTAGAAGAGCAGATGGACCACATTTTAAAAGACCCCAGTGTTCCCGCGGAAATCAAAACCAAGGAATACAACCAACTGTTTAATCGCTACTTCCACCTCGAACAACAACTACCGAACAGTGTGGTGGTCAGACCAAGGCAAGAAGCAGTCCTACCACCGTTGGCTGATGAAAGTCATCTATCGGCTTTTACAACTCCAGAACATGTTCCCTCGACAAGTCTAAGTCGTGATAGCGGTTTTGTGACATCTAAACCACCTTTAAAATTAGACCGTCAACTACTTCGAGACCATCGACTTCAGTCGAGGTTCCTTCTACTCCAATAAAAGCCCATTCAGAAATGGGGCAACCAACCTCCTTGTTCAACACACCAAACACTCCATCTGGTCCACCCGTATTTCCACCCACTCCCCCACCAAGTACAGAAAAACCCATCAAGTGGATACATTATCGGGATGCCCATAAACATGAAGATGTACATTTTTTATCCTGAAGATGGGTGTTTGAAACCTCGACATAAAAATATTAGGTTGAAGATACTTTATAAAATTAAACAATAGACCAGTTGTTACATAACGTGATAAAAAGATTAGTCCTTAAACTGGCGACATCCAACAACGGGAAAACCATTGTTTATCCTACTGTAATTGAAATAAATTTAATTTGTTTGGTTTGTTTTATGATTATCCGATAAAATGCAATTTTTATATGAGTAAACTCAATAAACACGTGTGCAAATAAATGATAGTTCCGAAACAAAAGACGGAGTCAACCTAAATCAATTGGTGACCTGTTCTTTTCTTCAGAACAAAAGTAATAATAATAATTATTTAAAAATAATAATTATCCTCGAGTTGGATGCTAAAAATAGATATGACGTAACACAGATCCTTAGACTGGTACAATAACAAATCATTGGATACTAAAAATAGATCGTAAACAAAAGGTATACTTCACAGGGGCGTAGCGTGCTTGTTTTGCAATGTACGCACATAGCAACGAGCGCCGAAGGCGTGAGCTTCTAGGGGGGTGAGGGGGCATGCCCCCCCTGAAAATTTAGAATTCTAGAGCCTTGGAAATACCATTTTCTTCGTTTTCCAGCGGACTTTCTCGCTACATAAATACATAGTAAAATGCATTTATCACTCAGTTTTATGGGGGGATTTATGTAAAGGTTATATAAAGGATTCAGAAAAGGATTTATGTAAAGGTTGTGTAAATGATTTATGAGTATTGGTTAAAGGATTTATGTAAACAGGTTATATATACCGCTACCGTTATATATAGCGATATAATAACACGAGGCGAAGCCAGTTTTTTGGTATTTATTTTGTTTGAGACTGTACTAACTACAATCATCATTATACATGCCTACAATGACTGACTGAAAGGGGAAATGTATTGGGGGACACAATCTGACGAGCGGCGAAGGTGCGAGCTCGTAGGAGGATGCGGGGGTATGCTCCCCGAAACTTTTTTGAGTTATAGGGTCTCCAAAATAGCATTTTCCTGCCTTCTGTGAGTAGTTTCCAGCAAGTAATCTGCCGTGAGCTGTTAAGATTTTGTCTTAGATTTCATTTTATTTTAAATATTTTTATGTTTTTTATAATATATACATATATTAAGGATTTTAAATTGTACGCACGCGCACGTGCGTATATGCACGCTACGCCCCTGCTTCAGAACAATAGACTGACCGTACCGGGATATCTACGAGAACCATATAGCTGGTACGTACAGAGGTTCCGTACTGGATACCTCGCTTCGCTTACTGGCCGGTATGAGCAGATTTGCTCCAGTGATACCGGTATGAGGGGATTTGCTCCAGTGATACCGGTATGAGGGGATTTGCACCAGTGATACCGGTATGAGGGGATTTGCTCCAGTGATACCGGTATGAGGGGATTTGCTCCAGTGATACCGGTATGAGGGTATTTGCACCAGTGATACCGGTATGAGGGGATTTGCTCCGGTGATACCGGTATGAGGGTATTTGCACCAGTGTCGATACCGGTATGAGGGGATTTGCTCCAGTGATACCGGTATGAGGGGATTTGCACCAGTGATACCGGTATGAGGGGATTTGCTCCAGTGATACCGGTATGAGGGGATTTGCTCCAGTGATACCGGTATGAGGGGATTTGCACCAGTGATACCGGTATGAGGGGATTTGCTCCAGTGATACCGGTATGAGGGGATTTGCACCAGTGATACCGGTATGAGAGGATTTGCTCCAGTGATACCGGTATGAGGGGATTTGCTCCAGTGATACCGGTATGAGGGTATTTGCACCAGTGATACCGGTATGAGGGGATTTGCTCCGGTGATACCGGTATGAGGGGATTTGCACCGGTAATACCGGTATGAGGGGATTTGCACCGGTGATACCGGTATGAGGGTATTTGCACCAGTGATACCGGTATGAGGGTATTTGCACCAGTGATACCGGTATGAGGGGATTTGCACCGGTGATACCGGTATGAGGGGATTTGCACCAGTGATACCGGTATGAGGGTATTTGCACCAGTGATACCGGTATGAGGGTATTTGCACCAGTGATACCGGTATGAGGGTATTTGCTCCAGTGATACCGGTATGAGGGGATTTGCACCAGTGATACCGGTATGAGGGGATTTGCTCCAGTGATACCGGTATGAGGGTATTTGCTCCAGTGATACCGGTATGAGGGGATTTGCACCAGTGATACCGGAATGAGGGGATTTGCACCAGTGATACCTTCCATTGGAATTTTTGAGAAAAAAATTAACCAGTGATTGTATGGGTCTTTGAGATTATTTCAGTGAAGTTTCAGCTAAATCAAATTTTGAACGACTTACGTACTAGTCCCCCTTTAATAAATACTGGACAGGTTGAATGTTTGAATATTTAAATGAGCTATAGAGCCGGGCTTGGGGAATGTTACATGTCATATGAATAACAATACCCAGGGCTGAATATTACACTATCCAATGAGCATTGTGAGAGGACGAGAATTTCGACATTCACAGCAAATCCTGAACGCAAAATCCATCTCACTGCGCCAGCAAGGAAAGGGAGAAAGGCCAAACAAGTCCCAGCCATTAAATCCAGAGGAAGAGTCTACACTGTGGTCAAAGGGAGAGCTAGGAGATACCAATGCCAGTGTTAAGAGTCATTGCCTGAGAAAACCGGGCAGGAGTGAAAGATGGGGGTCGGCCGATTTGCTTTAAATTTGCACCATTTGTTCTCTATCCAAAACGATTAAGAACTGTGCTATTTAGAGATTTTTCCGTTATTTGGTTCCGAAGTTTGACCACCCCCCCTTGTTTTGAGACCGACGAGCCCTAGAGTCGCCTAAAATAAACACGAAGTTTCGGGGTCAGTGAAATGCACTTCTCAACCTAGTTTGGAACTGAAACTAATTGTATGAGTCCTTTGGCATCTAATCAACAATGTTCCAGGTAAATATTGCGAATTCGAAAAAAGCAAACATTATGCGAAAGTATAATGACATTTTTATATCGCATCACATCCTTGTATATCACTCAACACTTGTCGTCGCACGTGGTCCAAGGGCGGAGGATAAAGCGAACCAATCACAGATTGATCACGTGCGCAGAGAGATCTACTTAGATCCATAAGGGCTATGATTCAGCCCCTTTTGCTGTGCACACAATCGTGGACTCACACCTGATTCGAACATATCAGGCAAGTTAAGTTAATTTTCTTTGTATTCTGGGAATTACTTTATATTATGGAGCCTCCCCGTGTTCTTATTCTTGGACATTCTTTTATACGTCGATTGCGGCAATTTGTTGAAGAACACTCATCTGAATTTAAGCTAGATTTTCGAATCACCGAACCTGCCGTCGTTCGCTGGCATGGTGTTGGAGGACGCACGGTGGCTAAATGTAAACGATTAGACCTCCATGTTGTGTGTGCCTTTAAACCCGATGTTGTTTTCTTGCAACTCGGCACCAACGATTTAGCCTGCCGCGGTATGACGGTTTTAACCGTTGGTTCAGAAATAGATGATTTTGTCCGCCTTTTACACGAAGAACACGGGGTTAGGCTCATCTGTGTAGGTCAGACACTGCGTCGCAGTTATTCTGAAAAATTTAATAGGGAGGTCGGGTTACTGGCTAAATACCTTAAAACAGTCCTAGAACCCCTACCCTATGTAATATACTGGCCTCATAGGGGCTTTTGGAATCCACGTCGCCCCATTTTGTTCTGCGATGGTGTACACCTCAATAACGAGGGGCAACACAAATTATATCGAAGCATTAGAGGGGCAGTGCTTAAATGTTTGCATTCTATACGGGACCGTTGATAAGAAGAGTAGCTTTTCCCGTTTGGTATAGAAATTTATTTACATTTGGTTATGCGTTCGGTCGGCCTTTTGAGTCCATCATTCTTATCTTGACCATTGTTATGTTCCGTGACGGCACTTGAGCCGCTCGGACAATTATTGTGTGGATTCTTGAGAATCCCATTTTGTGTGGTTCAAGGGCTTTTAGCTTGCGCTTTATGTTACCATTGAGTGTACAATCCTTATCGGCCGCCATATCGGCGCGCCCTATTCACTCGGTAATGGCGCCTTTGTCATAATGATTGGACTCGATTTACCTGTTATTGCCTCATTACCGACGTATAATTTATATATCTTTCTCAAATTCGTGGAATGAGCACCTTTTATCAGCATTTTACCCAATATCTCTGTATGCAATATTTTTGCGCTGCCTTTTCATTGCTAGTTTAGCTTGACTTGAAGCTGATATTAGTATAAACACCATTAATGTGTTCCTTCATCATAAGTCATGCCTCCACGTAAGCGCCAAAGAACACGCACGTCCGATGCAGTGGAAGCCGACCCTTCACAAGCTCAAGTGCCACCAGCAGTTAATGGTGGATCGGCTACTGGGCCCTCCATTGACGCATCATCTTTAGCAGACACGATCTGCTCCGCCGTGCGTAGTGCCCTCGCCAATCATCAGCAGCGAGAAACACCTGGTAACCAAGTTGAGGCGGCAGTAGCAGCGACTGTCAATAGTATTGCCAGTGGTTCAGGTACTATTTCAGATTTAACTGTTTTACCTGAAACAGTTGAACCTCGCTCGCCTATATTTGCGAGCATAACAGTACCACTAGGAAGCCGCTTAAATGCTAAGCTTAAATCCAAAATATGGGCCAACGAGTTTATTGATTTTGGGGTCCTGTTGGAGATTTCACCGAATCCAAATAAGTACTCCCTGTCACTCTCTACCGATGCATCAACGCAAGCGAAATTTACGCTCGAACCCTATCAAGCCACAAAAAAAATTGGCTCTATAAGTCAGTGGGTGACAGCATTCCATACCTTTGTTGCTGTTTATTCGGTGAAGTTCCCAACTGAGACCCCGGGATTAATGAAGTTCGGGGAGGTCGTGAGGGATATCGCGTCTCGTGCTGGGGATTGGGCATTTTACGATGAACAATTTCGCTTCATACGACAATCCGCTCCAGGTCAATACCCGTGGGACATTGTACATTGGGAATTATGGCACAGAGCAGCGACTTTTCGTGCCAAATTTCAACCTTCCCCTGTCGACAAGTCCACCCAACGACCCCGAGGACGACAACAATCATTTCCAAAGGGCAGTTGTTGGACGTTTAACGCTGGCAAGCACTGTTCCGGGTGTCGCTTCGACCTCAAATGTTTTCGATGCGGCGCAAAGCACCCGGGAAATCAGTGTAGCAGCAGCCCACAGCAGCCTAGCGGACACGGAGAGAATTCAGCGAGTCCTAAACAGCCCTCCGGTAACACCCGTAAAAGTAGAACACCTTAAAACTCTTCTTTCCGATTATGACTCTGAGTTAAAGACATTTTTAATCAATGGTTTTTCGGTAGGTTTTAAAATTGGTTCCGTTGGAAACTGTCATTCATTTATCTCGCCAAATCTCAAAAGTGCAACCGAAAATCCACAGGTTATTATCAATAAACTGGGCAAGGAACGGGAAGCAGGCAGGATTGTTGGACCCTTTTCCTCTCCCCCATTTTTGAATTTCGTTTCTTCTCCTTTGGGTGTAGTCCCTAAAAAGACTCCGTCTGAATTTCGTCTCATCCACCATTTGTCGTACCCCGAGGGCTCGTCGGTAAATGATTCTATCCCCGACGAGACTTCCTCAGTCCATTATGCTAGAATTAGCGATGCAATTCAGGTTATTAAAACCACTGGAGCGGGTTGTTATATGGCGAAAACTGATATCAAATCAGCTTTTCGTATTGTTCCAATTCACCCTGATGATTACCATCTGTTGGGCATGAAATGGAATGATTCATATTATTTTGATCGTTGCTTGCCTATGGGTTGTTGTCATCATCGTGCGCGATTTTCGAAGCTTTTAGTACCTCTTTAGAATGGCTATCAAAACACCATCTGGGTGCCTCGAGCGTGCTCCATATTCTTGATGACTTTTTGTTTATCGCTGAAACTGAGGCCAAGTGCAGGGATGACCTTGATAAATTTTTATTAATGTGCCAACATCTAGGCATTCCCATTGCACAAGAAAAACTGAAGGGCCTGAAACTACGCTTCAATTCGCCGGTATTACTCTAGACTCGGTTATTATGGAGGCACGTTTACCAGAGGAGAAGCTTCTAAAATGTCGCACTATGTTGACGGCCCTTTATAAGCGCCGCAAAGTAACTTTACGGGAGCTTCAGCCTTTATTAGGACTTCTGAATTTTACGTGTTCAGTAGTACTTCCTGGCCGTGCCTTTCTCCGTCGCCTTATTGATCTCACCAAAGGTGCGCGCCGCCCGCATCATCGCATACGATTAACTAAAGCGGCTCGGCTTGACATTCTTACTTGGTTGACCTTTTTGGAAGAGTTTAATGGCAGAATATTTTTCTTGGAGGAAAGATGGCTCTCATCACCTCCACTTACAATGTACTCAGATGCAGCGGGGTCGAAAGGCTATGGCGCCATTTTTGGGAGTAAATGGTTTTACGGCGATTGGCCGGACAATTGGAAATCAATTAATATTACGTTTCTTGAGCTTTTTCCCATAGTCATTGCGCTGCACGTCTGGGCTAGCTTTATGGCCAACAAATGTGTGCATTTCTTTACTGATAACGCTGCTGTGGTTGAGATAATTAATCAACAAACCTCTAAACATCCATTAGTCACATTAGTCATGGTTTTGATACGTGACCTAGTCTTGACCTCGTTGAAAACAACATAATGTTTCGGGCTTCGCATGTGCCGGGCGTTGACAATACAAGGGCCGATTTAATCTCTCGATTTCAGATCCAAGCGTTCAGGGAAATATTTCCCGAAGCCGACGAAGCACCCACGCAGGTACCCGAGAACCTACTTCCGAGGAGTTGAATTGGTTGTTACATTAAAAGAATTACTTAATTCGTCTCTAACAACTGCTTCGCAGAAGATGTATCATAGAGCATGGGCGGTCTTCGGGGAATTTTATCAACGTTATTATCATCAAACCAATCTAACGTTTCCTGTCGCGACTTCTTGTCTCGCCTTGTTTGTCTCATATCTCTGTGCACGAAGTTTGGCCCCAGCAACTATCAACTCGTATCTTTCGGCCATCGGATACGTGCATAAAATGAAAGGAGTCACTGATCCTACTAAAGCATTCGTCATACAAAAATTACTTGTAGCTGTAAGCCGTCGGAGCAAGGCCGACATTCGATTACCGATTTCTCGCCCACTGCTCTATGAACTTGTAAAATCTCTTGCACATACTAACTCTTCGGCCTACCAGCGCTCTCTCTACTCAGCCATGTTTATGGTGGCTTTCTATGGTTTCTTTAGAATAGGAGAGCTAGCTAGTAAAACTAGAACCGGACCGGTCGAGGTGGTCCAGTACGAACAAGTCAAATTTCTTGTACGTGATAGTCAGGTCACCACAGTGAAGATAATAATAACAAAATTTAAACAACACGGCCAATCGTCCCTTTGATATTTTAATAGACAGGGAGTCTTCAGAACTCTTCTGTCCAGTCCAACTTTTAAATGACTATTTTAAGGTCAGGGGCTATGGCAAGGGACCTCTTTTCTGTTTCGCCGACGGCACGCCAGTAACGGTTGCTCAGTTTAACACAGAACTGCACCAAGCCTTGGTTTTCTGTGGTTTAGATACATCGCCACACAAAGGCCATAGCTTCCGAATTGGTGCAGCCTGTCACGCAGCAGAACGAGGTCTATCAGATGCGCAAATTAGAGCTTTAGGGCGTTGGAATTCAGATGCCTTTAAACTCTATATTCGCCCACCATCTTTATCAGCTAATCGTTAAAACAACCAATCCAGGACTGTCGGTCGTAATATTGGTGCTCTTGCGCGGGTCAGACATGAGTTGCTGTGTATTTTCGCTGTGTTGCGACCTCAGTTTCTGGGAGGAAAGTCACTCAATTTGTAGTGTATTATTTGAAGAAATTTTATCAATCTGATGTCACTTGATGTGTATAGGTCAGACATGAGCTGCTATACATGTTTAAAATGACATTTCATAGACCGTGTTCCACATGGAATTTGTAGTATATTATTTGACGAAATGTTATCCATCTGATGTCACTTGATTTGTATAGGTCAGACATGAGCTGCTATACATGAGCTGCTATACATGTTTAAAAGGTCTTTCATAGACCGTGTTCCACATGTAATTTGTAGTGTATTATTTGTAGTAATATTATCCATCTGATGTAACTTGATTTTGTATAGGTCAGACATGAGCTGCTATACATGTTTAAAAGGTCTTTATAGACCGTGTTCCACATGGAATTTGTAGTAATTTTATCCATCTGATGTAACTTGATTTTGTATAGGTCAGACATGAGCTGCTATACATGTTTAAAAGGTCTTTATAGACCGTATTCCACATGGAATTTGTAGTCATTTTATCCATTTGATGTAACTTGATTTTGTATAGGTCAGACATGAGCTGCTATACTTGTTTATCATGCGAAATTGATGCATACCGTAAGTGCAAACGCGAGCTCAGCTTGGGTTCTTGGTGGGGTTGCCACATCTCTGTGGCTGTTGGCGGTTAATTTCCCCACCTTTGCTGAAGAGACTTAATTCTGTTCAATTAGTTTCTATGGTTACGCCGCGCGTACAATCCGTACTTATTATTACTCAAGCGTGGCGTAACCTTTGTTATTAGTACAAATAAAATCGTCACAAAAGTGGCCAATTTTAGTCCAACCATGTCTCAAGAATATTTCCTGTCTCATCATCAAACGAGTACGTCCCCATGCTGAGCGCGCTATGCAACCAGAGATACTCTAGTTAATCGTGAGGCGATATAAAAAACAATTTTTTTTAGACGGTCCAACTTTCCTCTTGCGCGCTAAAATATCCGCGGCTAATTTATGACCATTTTTAAAACGGATTTTCTCAAAAGTGCGGCACTTTTTTTTCATACTTTAATCGTATCCTGGAAGTATTACTTGTTGTCTTTGAGAATCAGCAAAGTCTTACATGGGCCATTGAAATGCGTTTGCTTGAGCGGCCTTCCAACTTGGCAAAACGTCAATCATTTTCCCGTTAATGTTTATTTGACGTTTTTCACTCAAGTAGTTGAAAATCACTCTTTTATTTCATTTTTCGTCCAGAGACTAGTTCAAACCGATTATAAACTGGAACTACAGCTTTGTACATGAATTGGCGTCCCAAATGATCAGTTTACTGAGTACTCAATCAACAAGCCACGACATTTGATATTTATAATTTATGCAATTGTCACGCTAGTGTAACAAAACAAAGTTTGCAATTTATTGATTGATTTTTCTGTGATTTCTGTTGAAGAACTAATATATATCCCTTAATTTTTATCGATAAATATATTTTATATTACTATCTTCTTATAGAGGACAGCATTATTATTTCTGTGAATTGTTGTGCATAATTATATAGCTGTCAGCCGCAACTGATTGTCAGCACAACTATCTGCCCTATTTTTAATTAATTGGACAGTTTTGATAAAATAAGGAAAATAGTACTAGTTCTGCTGACATTATTGGATTAATTGACAGCTCCCGGGGACAGCTATATAATAGGACTCCATCAAAGTGTCCAATTTGAAAATGGATTCGGCTTCGTCCAATTTGGCAGTCCTCGGACTTTGTTCACGCAATCATTTCCTGGACAGCATGGAGTCCTATTACATATACTAATTGAGACAGGGTATTGACAGGCCGGTCTAATGACGTAATGTAGTGGTGACTGGATCGTATTTAATAATTGCGAAACGCAGTGAAACACTTCAGTTTGCGTAACGTTTATAAAACGGCGACTAGAAATATGGATATAAAGTGCTCTTTTTGGTCGGAAAATTCATGTTGTAGCTCGGTTGGAATAGGCTCATCGGTTTGTCCTTTCTTGACCTGTTCACATGATGTAGGATCATATCTTGTTAGTCTTGGGGTAGGAACTAAGCAAGGAGTTATCGGAGCAGTGGTGACCGAGATTGACCTGATTCTCAATAGAGCGAGTTTGTTTGGAACTACCCTGGAAGAAAAGCAGGTTATGACGGTATGTCCTAAACATCGTAAAACCCTCACTATCGACTGGATGGGCCGAAAAATTAACACATGCTGTTATCCTAACCACACTGGCCAGAAAAAGGGAAACCTGCTATTGCGTCGGGCGAATGCAGAAATGTCAGAAGAAATATTTAACCAATACGATGCTGTGGTTCCGATCGGTTCAGGTAGGATAATGTTAAGTCTTACTTTTGACTAAATGCCGGATTCATATGCAAGATTAAAAGACAAGGGTAGGAGTATTTGTCTGTTTTTGTGGTATGGGCATTTTTTTCCAACACAGCCGGTAGTTATTGCAAAACCGATTCGCGTGAACAATTATTATAAATTAGTGTATTTCGGCTTCTGCACGCTTCTGAGGCTAATTATAATAACTAAAACTATATTTGAAAGCGCTCGGTGTTTGTTGGTGGGCTTCCTGTGGTAGAGCGCGCGGTAGTACATTGGGCTCCCTGTGTTTTACACACGGATTCGCGCATATTTATGTTCAATCGCGCGCGTTTACTTTCAACTGAATATAGAAACAATCGCAATACAACACGATCCTTACACTGAAGAAGATCGAAACGTCTGTAGTTTATAAAAGTTTTGTAATCACAATATCCTGTTGAAAGGAAAAACGCGTGCGCAATATTTATTTACCGTATTTATTACAATTAGCCTCAGAACAAAAATGGTTGTTCTGCCTGTGGTACCAATTGCTAAGTATAATTTACTGTTTGTACTCGTACAGCAATCTGTTCAAAATGTCGAAAGATTCATTACAAATCACGCGCTCTTGTGCATCCAACCAATGAAAAGGAAGACAACATGGGACAGGTGAGATTTTCGTCCAGTACCTGCCTCCGACAAAATACCTTTATGCCCATCTTTTGTGGAGTCGTTTTGGTGTGAAATATAAAATAACTTTTATGATATCATATGTGCAGAGTCTAACAGAAACTGCTACTTTTAGTTTTAGTGAAACCGTCATTTAGATAGACCAGTAAAAAATAGAGCTTCAACTCTACTGACGGCATGGTAATGTTGCTAAATACAATAATTATCAAATATTCACCAATTGTATTCCAAACCCGTATTGAATAAATTATTTACCTATTGCATAACAACGAATTTTATGTAATTGTAAAGGGTGCCTCGAATATTGACGACATACCAGGTCCTACCACTGAACCACCGCATGCTGACGACATACAGCATCCTATCACTGAACCACCGCATGGTCCGATTGAAGTAGAAGACGATACTCAAACAGTATCATCACAGTCTTCCCAAAGCACTACCGAACAGGAAGTCAGTATATGGGTGGATGAGATTGAAGATCAACAGGAGCAGAGAAAAGCTCTAAATGAAGCTATCGGCAGCATATCAAGTGGTCGATATAGTCCTATAATGTCGACACTCAACACTTCATGGGATGATGTTTCTCGTACACAACAAAGTTACTATTTGCGGAAAGCTTCCGAGACCATAGGCACCGTCTTATCGGTCATCTGCCCTGGGCAAGAAGATAAAATATGGAGCTCTCTTCAGCAAGGATCTTTCTCTGATGGGGACTATTCAAAACACAAACATTTTGCTCAAACTGGACTAGTTGATGTTCTGATAAAAGCACACGACGAAGCGAGCACGTGGCAAACCAAGAGACAAATTTTGTCTCTGTTTGCTAATGATTTTAGTCGCGCCGAAATGCAGCAAATGATCCCCAGGTTATCGAAATGGCGCATTGACCAAGCGCGTAAGCATGCAATTGAAGCTGGAAAGGGTCAGCCAATTTCAGAAAACACAATTTTCCGTACACGAATTGATGTTGCCAAAGTTGACCACTTTCTTGATTTTATTTCCCGCCCAGACATGCTGCAAGATGTGGCGTTTGGAACAAAAACGATGAAGTTAGACTCTGGCGAGCGTATTGTCATACCAGCCGTAATACGAACATTGATTCCTTCTAGAATCATTGAGCAGTACTCTGCTTACTGCAGACAGATAGACTTTGAGCCCGCCAGTGAGCGTTCGCTTTTCCGAATGATCGATGTGTGCTCTGCTTCCATGCAAACGTCTTTGCAAGGTCTTGACAACGTCACTGCTGAAGGGAGCGAGGCATTCCAGAATATGGCAACCATAGTTCAAAGTCTACAAGAGAGTGGTACCAGCAGTCAGTGGGTGGAGGATACACACAAGGCACTTAAAGAAGCTAAACGATACCTGAAGACTGATTTTAAGGTCCATGTTGGCCGTGACGAAGACTGCAGCGATCACTGCACAGTTCATGCTCTTAGTGATCCATCCGACAATGCTACCGAATTCAGAGACGACTGCATGCACAACCATAGTTTCAAGTGCGAAAGGTGCGAGATGTTGCAGAACGTGCTCACAGAGATCGTAAAAGAAGTTGAGGTTGCAGATATGAGTGACGAGCACAGAGCAAGAATGACCTTTGATTACCAGGAGAGTGTAAATCGTATAAACGCATGGAAGGCCCACTTGCTGCGTTCGTTGAACCAGGAAGAGGGAAAACAAGATGCTCTTAGCCAGCTCGATGATGAAACCTGGGCCATGAAGTTTCTCCCCCATCACTATCGCGAGCAAATGAGTGAGTTTTTTGGCAAAAGGGGTAGAAGCTGGCACATAAGTGCTGTTATTACAAAGTCTGCACAGAAATACGAAGTTGAATGTTTTGTGCATATTTTTAATACTTGCACTCAGAATGGCTTTGCAGTTGCATCAGTTATCGAGCATGTCCTGAAAACCCTCAAGCATGAGTATCCATTAATCAGCAAAGCGTTCTTGCGCTCTGACAACGCTGGATGCTACAAAAATGGACAGCTACTACTGAGCTTACCAAAATTGGTGCGCGCACAGAAATCAAAATTCTGCGCTATGCCTTTTCCGACCCGCAGGCAGGGAAAGACATATGCGATCGCAAAACAGCGCCTATGAAAGCTCACATCAAGAGATGGGCGAACGAAGGACACGATGTCCTGACCGCAGAAGACATGAAGCAGGCCATAGAGTCTCACGGTGGCCTTAAGGGATGCAGAGCAGCAGTTGTAGAAGTAGACACTTCAAAGGAAATTGTTAAAGAGAACAAAATAACCGGAATAAGCTTGCTCAACAATTTCTCGTTCAGCGAAGCAACGGGAATCCGCACTTGGAGAGCGTATGACATTGGTCCCGGTCGCCTGATGACATACAGTGACCTACAAACGGTGACTCAAGGAGATACAGGCTTAAAGCTTGTTCAGCCCTTTGGAACTCTGATCAAAGAGAAAGGTAGCGTGGGAGAAAGCAAGAGGCCTAATGCTGATATATATTCGTGCCAGGAGAGCGGCTGTGTGCTAACGTTCAGGACACAGCGTGAAGCAGAGACCCACATGAACACAGGAAAACACCGATGTGAACTCGAGCCAGAGTCCCTATATGACAGCATCCGCAAGAAATGGGCCAACAGAGTCACCGGTATTACAACAGCAGGCAAACATCACCAAGCTGTAGCTAGCGTCCCCGAACATCAACCGTGCTCGTCGTCTGCTGTAGGACGGTCTCAAAGTTGGGCCTTAAAACGAACGAAAAAAGCGTCAAGGATGACCGACAAAGCTAAAGCGTTTCTTGTCGACAAATTCGACCAGGGTACAAGGAGCGGACTTAAGGCAGACCCCATTCAGATTAGTAAGGAAATGAAGTTGATAAAAGACAGCACAGAGAAGCTTATGTTCACGCCAGAGGAGTGGAGGACCGGACAACAAATTAGCCAGCTTTTCTCAAGACTTGCGGCCGCACAAAAACAACATCAAAGTGATGAAGACATTGCTGACGAAGACGTGGCTGCCGTGGAGTCAGAACTCGCCCTGGCCAGTTTGCGAAACACAGTTTTACAACAGGTGGCTACGCCTGAACATCCAATAAAAGTAGGCCGAAAAGATATCTGCCAGCTTTACCATGACGGCAAGTTGAATTCTCTGAAGATTGTTGAGCTTCAAAAGATCTGCAAAGATTTGAATCTAGAATTATCAGGCACACTTGCTAGGAAGAAAACTTATATTTATGCCATTGAACAATATGCGACGACCTGCGACTGCTGCCAGGATTGAACTGTTTGTTCCCTATACATGAGTGCCATCAGTGTTTAGTCAGTTTACTTATAAACGGCAATATGTACTTTATAAATATTATATATTTTAATGGGAAATTCATTTATATTCATGCTTATGTTAGTTTGAGACAACATTCTAATATGGCGATAAATAACTGTTATAGACTCTAGTAGCTAGTATCTAGTATCTAGTAGCTACCAAGTTTTAATTATGGTAATTCGATTAGCAAAATGCACGACATGACGGGAAATCAAATGTTGTCGCTTTTTTTGCTGTTTACATATCCAACACTATATAATCTAGATTGAGAATCGGGAACAAGGGATAAACATTATATTAGTTCTTCAACAGAAATCACAGAAAAATCAATCAATAAATTGCAAACTTTGTTTTGTTACACTAGCGTGACAATTGCATAAATTATAAATATCAAATGTCGTGGCTTGTTGATTGAGTACTCAGTAAAATGATCATTTGGGACGCCAATTCATGTACAAAGCTGTAGTTCCAGTTTATAATCGGTTTGAACTAGTCTCTGGACGAAAAATGAAATAAAAGAGTGATTTTCAACTACTTGAGTGAAAAACGTCAAATAAACATTAACGGGAAAATGATTGACGTTTTGCCAAGTTGGAAGGCCGCTCAAGCAAACGCATTTCAATGGCCCATGTAAGACTTTGCTGACTCTCAAAGACAACAAGTAATACTTCCAGGATACGATTAAAGTATGAAAAAAAAGTGCCGCACTTTTGAGAAAATCCGTTTTAAAAATGGTCATAAATTAGCCGCGGATATTTTAGCGCGCTAGAGGAAAGTTGGACCGTCTAAAAAAAAATCATTTTTTTTTTAATTCGCAATATTTACCTGGAACATTGTTGATTAGATGCCAAAGGACTCATACAATTAGTTTCAGTTCCAAACTAGGTTGAGAAGTGCATTTCACTGACCCCGAAACTTCGTGTTTATTTTAGGCGACTCTAGGGCTCGTCGGTCTCAAAACAAGGGGGGGTGGTCAAACTTCGGAACCAAATAACGGAAAAATCTCTAAATAGCACAGTTCTTAATCGTTTTGAATAGAGAACAAATGGTGCAAATTTAAAGCAAATCGGCCGACCCCCATCTTTCACTCCTGCCCGGTTTTCTCAGGCAATGACTCTTAAGCTGTTAACCAACACCAACTTCAAGAACTTGATAGAGCAGCTCGGACTAAGACGACGCCAGGAACACTATGATGCGTGTATCGAGGACTTTCGCCATAGGAACCATGAAGATGGCAGTGAATCTGTAGAATTTGAAGAAAACCCTACGAAAACGAGAAGTGGTGGTCTAAATATTAAACATAGAACATCTAAGCAAATAATGTGGAGCGCCGATGGAGGAGAGAAAGATCCTGTACGGCTCTTCAAACTCTGGTTGTCAAAACGACCGTACGGTATGAAACACAACGGTCCTCTCTATCTTGGCATCATACAGCGCCCAAAGACTTCAGATGTTTGGTACTCCAAAATCAGAATGGGGGAGAACACGATCGGAAAAATAGTTAAGACCATGGCAGCTTGCTTGACAACGGACAAAAAGATAACAAACCACAGCATGAGAAAAACATTGGTGTCAAAACTTAAGAAAGCTGGTCGTCCGCGCCATATAATCAAATTAATTACAGGTCATGCTCGTGAATCCTCATTAGATGACTACGATGAAGTTGACGAATTCCAGCGAAGAGAATCTCATACCATCAGTGGATATCAAGCTCCAAAATCCAGTACGAGTACCGAACAGCAAAGAATTCTCACAGATTATTGTACATTGTACTCAGTAGCTGCATTCTCATTGGTCGAGAGCCTACAGATAATTCTAACTATCAGTGCACGCCAGCGATATTTCAGCGGTGTGATGGTTATCTGTAGGCAGTTATCTGCAAAAACGAGGCTTCGTAGGTCAGCGGATTGGTTGTTATCTGTAGGTTACTACAGTGCTGTCATTTCAATCCTCATTTATTTGTTGTTGTTCGACTGCTTTCAATCCACATAGACAATGTATAATATAACAATTATTGGATGAGGTTTTGATCATATCAAATAACAATAACATTTCCCGACCGCGGTCGAGGACCACAAAACATACTGCTTTCCCGTGGTCCCAGTCAATAAGTGTTTTCTTATATACCAACTGTCAAAGAACAACAAAAAGATGTAATTTCAAGCGCGTTTACCAAGGTCAATCAAGGTTACAAAGCTCAATCAACTTCCGGTTTCGTTATTGCCGGTCCACAACATATTGTTGCCCGCTGAGAGCTGTTGCCGGGGAAACATGAAAACTTGTTCACGTTCACGTGATGCCTGCTCGCCCAATCAGAGCACGAGAAAAATGGACTTTGACAGTTGGTATATAACAATACTAAATATTTGTCTTACTTATTAGTCATATGTATTTCAATAAAGTTGTTATATACATATTACTATTTTTCACGGGCAAAGTAAAATCACTCTAACCCACTACTAAAAAAGTAAGACTAATAGTTAGTACAACTGTAGTAGACACTAATTCCATTGTTTTGTAGCTGTTGTACTTTATGGATTGCTATTAATAATACATTTTTACACTAGCATATGCTTTTAGTGTTTGTACTGTATTGTAATCAAAAAATATCCCAAAACCTTACCCTGTGGACACATAATTCACTGATTCATGTGAAGTCCATTAATTATTACCCCCCACAACCCATATGGCGTAATATGGCTTTATAGATTGCATTAACTTTTCTGTGCATAGGATGTATGGTAATTAAACTCATCTTGAAACGATTCCTTTGATCCTGGCCCTGGAGTGAAAATTATTATTTCACTGCAAATTACGAGTACCTTTCCACGGTATTAAGCGTTCGCCCGATTGCGTCCATTATAAAAAACGATTGGAAGCCTGAGAGAGACAGTCCATTTTGGCTTTTAGTAAAGCCTTTCTGATTGCCTCCTCAACTTCATTTTTACTTGGACCGAAGTCACAGGTAAGGACGCCATTTTGTTTTTCTTATCAATTCGAATCCAGTCCTGCGCACACTTTTGAGGAAACTGGCCAATATCTGGCTAAAAAATCCCAGCGTGATAAGTGAGATGATCGAATGCGAGCAGAGGAAAGAGACAAAGAACAGTCTCAAAACCACCCCACCTTTAGTCCAGAACTGGCCCCACCTTTCTCAATAACTATATAAATACTGGGCGCGAAAGAAATATAAAGACTACGACAAGCGCGCATGCAATGGAAATTGAGAAAAGTGTGTCCAGAGATGTTTGTCTGAGCATGCGCCACCACATTCAATCAAAAATCCTCACGAGCCCGCTATTACTGTTTATAGCGGTTATTCTTTTTTTTGCCATTATATAATGACTTTGTTGTACGTAAAGATTTAATACTAAAGGTTTAGAACCATTAAATATGACAAGAATTTCAAAATCTTTTGAAGTCCAATTAAGGAGAGTTTCAACGGGACGCATTTGCCGCCGAGTTTCTTTACTTACATATTTGATACGACAACAAAATTCACAAAGAAAACGTCCTTTGTTGTTTCTTTTCTTATTTGTTAACGTACAAAAGTTATTTTATGTGTGATTTGTTTGTGAAATGTGCGTGCTATTACGCACTCGATACGTCATCGAGCTCGCGCTCAAGATATTTTTCGTTTGCTTTTCTCACTTTTTTCGCCAAAAAGATTGTGTTTTTCTTCTTATTTTCTACACAGATATCATTAAAGTGCTACTTGGACGAAAATCGATCGAAGTTTAATTTAGCTGAAACTTCACTGAAATAATCTCAAAGAGCCATACAATTTCTGGTTAATGTGTTTTCTTAAAATTCCTATGGGGAGTATTACATTTTTATGAATCTTTAGAAGTGTCAGTGAGGTCATCTACTCAACCCAAACAATCAACATGGCTTCGCTCCATACATTTCATTGTGTTTAGTTTCTTGAATTATTTTATTTCTATCAAGCTAAAAGTTTGGGTGAAGGAGTTTTGTTACATTATATGTGCTTAGGATTGATTGTTTGACCAGTTGTCTTCAATGCAGAGCTGTTATCTGAACAAAACATTGAGATATTTTGACTCACAAAATACAAAGAAATGTATGGAGCTGAATGTTGGGTTGAGTAGATGACGTCACTGACACCTCTAAAGATTCATAAAAATATAGTACTTCCCTCTGGAATATCGAAAAAAGATTTTTATTAGTTATTATTAGACCCTTGAAGAATTATTCAATGAAGTTTCAGCTAAATTAAATTTCGATCGATTTTCGTCCAAGTAGCACTTTAAAGAGTTGTTGTGTGTTTCCCTATTTACATTAGAAATACTTTTCTTTCGCTTTTAGTGTGCTTTCTTTTTCCAATGAAAAACAAAACGCCAAGTGGTCTTTGAGGGTGATATCAATTATTGCTCAATGTTCACATCCCGAAAACGGGATGTGGTGACGAATGCACAGACAAACTTCCCTGGACCCACTTTTATCGTCTCTCTCTAGCCCAGTTCGTCTCTTCTGCTCTATGTCGCATGCGTAGATAAAATTGGGTCCAGTTCTGGACTACCTCACCTATGGCAAGTCAAAGCAACGAACAATAATCTAAATAAGCGATGTTCTATGGAGCCGTTTTCAACAACTGTTCATTGAGCTTTGGTAGGAGCATTGGTGAATCTGCTTGTGCTAGCTCATCTGACACCGTGCAGTCATTCTGCAGAAGATTCAAGATTGCCACTTTTAGACAGTGATGTTGAAGATTAAAGAAACACTTATTTCGAACACACATTTCTTCGAACACACATAGCATGGTGAAAACTAGTTTAACGAGCTTCTTCTCATACATCAAACATGTTATCGATTGTACAATGAAAGTATTTAAGTCATTGTCTTGAAAGCGCGCACTCATTCTGCTTTGCTTGTGCAGTACTTCAATATTTTTTGCCCATTTCTGAAGTGTTACTCGTAGCTCGCATTTTTCGTTCGCAACTCGTAAAATACGTTCGCAACTGGTAAAATATCCGCCCGTATTACCGGGAAAAAGATGTAATAAGATGTGTATATCTTCATCTTACGTGAAACGATCGCTGCAAACTAATTTGGATGTCAATAAACCATTCTGGCTTTCTAACACAGACACAAGACACTTTCTCTCCTGATTTCGAGGTATAACATCTTTGAGTACACTGTGGAACACAACACGAAGGCATTTATTGTAAAATATCTTAAAACAGAGATACATCGAATAACAACATCAAAACACTGCAATGTCATGCTACAAACCTGCATGCCCAAACGACGACTTACCAACCTCGTTTCCATGAAACTCGACCCAGGCCGTATTTGCATTTGGTGTATGAAATATCATTATCTTCTGATCTGAATAAAGTAGTGGAGGAATTAAAAACAAACACAGTATTTTCCTGGACACCTGGGAGAAACCAATGACATTAGATCCAAACTTTTGGATAATTGATCTACAAAATGCATGCATAAACAACTGCAAGAAATAGATTGTAACGGCACACAAAGCATGACAGATTATTTATTTGATGGATGCAGGCCAGATATATAATATTGTATACAAAGAATGATCAAAGGGTCCCAGTGTCAGTATTTTAAATATTCTATGTTGTTACATTTTATAATTTTATTGAACCTGTGCTACTTGCATGAAAAAGGCTTATTTCTACTAAGTGGTAAATAGTTTGTTTCCGATTGCACTCATTGACAATACAATATTCGTAGAAATAAATAACTCTAAAACTAGAATTCCAATTAAACACAGTGCTAACCAATCAAAAGTGGAAAGAGAAACAAATCTATATTTGAGAAACATTTATGAAATTGTGCTCGAAAAGAGTAGAAAACTCAAGCAGCACCTAACACGTGTTGACAAAGAGATTCGTGACTTTGAGCTCGAAAATTCGTGCCATTTCGCGCATGATTCCATCGATGAAATTGAAAAACTACAAAAAAGATCAAGAACCGATGAAGGACATTACTGAAAGGATTGGCAAGCTTGAGGATGAAAATAAGAAATTACAAACTGACACCATTAATATCCACGCACGATCTATGCGGAACAATTTAGTGTTTTTTTATTTATTTAATTAATTTGTCACAAGATTCATGACAGGAGAGGTCACAGAATTAAACGTTCCAATAAAACATCCCAGAAGATGACGAAAGTTGTGAGAAACAAGTTAAGGATGTAATCGAAATTATTGATGTGGAAAGTGAAGATCGATTCGGTCCACAGCATGGGGAAGAAAAGCTCGAGAAGACCACTACCTATAGTAGCGAAATTCCTTTGCTGCCAAGATTGTGAAGAAATACGCACCTCAACATTTAAGCTAATAATAATAATAAAAGCTAAAAGGCTGAAAGATTGGCATTACTGAACAATTCCCAAAAGAAACTGGTGATAAAAGGAAATGTTTGTATCCAATTTTCAAGAAGGCCAAGGGCTGATGGGAAGAAGGCTAAGCTAATAAGGAACCAATTATATATAGATGATCAAAGGTATATTGGATCCGGCCCGAAATACAGATATATACAATATTTCTTACAGTTAAGTGTCGTAAAATTATGAATCTAATGGTATTTCTTATCTATCCTTTTTATAATCATTTGGTTACTTTTTTGGATTCCTTCTGCATAAAATATTTCGCTACCTAACATGTATGTAGTAAGTAACATATGTAATACCTGTTGTAAACGTTGTCATGGGATCCCTGTGCAACGCATATTACGTAATTATTGATTGATTACTTAGTAACTAAAAGCTCACGGTGGTCAAAAAAGTACGCGAAATCGACAACGTTTGTATAACTTCTACAGTTTTAATCCAATCAAAATAAAACTTGGCAACATGACAGCATATGTCAAGACAACAAACTTGTTCTTTTTAATTTTTTAATTTTTATGATTTTTGGCGGGAAAATGACGTCCAGAACATGCCAACGAATTTTGAAATTCAAAACTACACTAAATTAATCATTGCATTTGAAAGAACATGTAAAATTAGAGAAATAACTGAAATAATATCTCAGATATCGTTATTCAATCCAAAGATATGAATTTTTGAAATTTGAAATTTCCGCCATTTTGTGCTATTTTTAGTAACAAAATGGCTGATTTTCAAATTTCAAAAATTCATATCTTTGGATTGAATAATGATATCTGAGATATTATTTCAGTTATTACTTTAATTTTACATGTTCTTTCAAATGCAATGATTAATTTAGTGTAGTTTTGAATTTCAAAATTCGTTGGCATGTTCTGGACGTCATTTTCCCGCCAAAAATCATAAAAATTAAAAAATTAAAAAGAACAAGTTTGTTGTCTTGACATATGCTGTCATGTTGCCAAGTTTTATTTTGATTGGATTAAAACTGTAGAAGTTATACAAACGTTGTCGATTTCGCGTACTTTTTTGACCACCGTGAAGAGACTCTTATTTCATTCACGTGGACACATCGTACTCGCTAACTTGAACTCACCGGTAGCACGGGACAGTTATGTAAGTACTATTTGATTCATTTATAACTAAGATTTAAATCAGTTGACTGTTTATGCTACAAATAATAGTTTTAGTGTTATTCAATTTATTCATGATTGTGATCCAAATACACCCATTACATGAAGTATTTATACATTGAATAGACCACTTAGATCAGATAATTGTTTGTTGTAAAATCGTATCGATTACATAGTTTATAGTAATGATTTGTTATTTGTAATTATGTTTCAGTTTACATCGAAGAGTATCCGTAATAAAATCTCTCGTCGTTCGTAAACTTTATTGCGATACTCGGTAAAATAATCCCGACCGACTCGAACTCAGCACCCGCCGCTACACCTGTGACAATACCAATACCATCACTGACAGACAATGTTCAGTGATATGTTCAGTTTGTCAAAATTATTAACACGTAAATAGGCTGTACTTACGTCTTCATCATATTGCTACGACTAATGACTTTGAATTATGTACGGAAAGATGAATGAAAAATGAAAAATGAAAACAAATTATAGTCGGAACATTAAACAACGAGGCTCTAAAGTCCTTAGTTGGTAAATTCATACACAACTCTCTGACTCTGTCTTTGATCCGTAATAACTTCTTCAATAATAGGTCTATAGCAGCGTCACTTTCGAAAATTGTATATTTTGGAGTACTCTTTCAGATGGTTGAAGCAATTTGTACTGTAAATGTTTTAGTTTATGAGATGTATGTTTTAGTTTATTAATTGTAAAGGCACGGACTTATGCATAAGGTCTATAGGCCCAAATCCGTTCTCCCATGCTTCTCACAAATTATGGAGTTACTATGTACAAAAGAGTACATGGAGTACGTGGAAAATGTCATGACTGGATAAAAAGTCTGGTACGTTGGTGAACTTTTCGGTAATCCTTTAATTGAATTACATCAAAGCCTGCTATTGGACGAGAGGTCAAAAAGCGCGAAATTTGTTTCACTTTATTCATGTTTTTGTAAAGTATTTGATGGTACTGTATATAGTCCCGGGGGGGACCCTAGGTGTTGGTTTTGATAGATTATTTTTTCCCATATGTCAATCGCACGTCCTGAGCCGCAGGTTCACATTTCAGTTGGGTTTTATTCGTGTTTGAAGACAGCCCAAACTTTGTTTCTTCTCTCTTCATTGTTTTAGATTCGTTACTTATATCTATTATTCACTCCTCGTTTACTTGGATCAATCAAGAAATCAGAAAAGTTAGATGTTTATAACCGCTAAAATTTCAAATAACAAATATTGGATTTCTATTGTAGGGTAGTAACTAGCTTGAAAATTAACAATGTGAACATGCCAAAAAAGGTTAACTAGATAAATCTTCAAACACGATGATAGATGAACAAACGCGTACATGAGCTGTAGTCTGAACGCACTACTTGATCATGAAGCTTTTAAAAAGTAGTTAAAATGTGCAATCGCGTGCTCTGCCATTGGTTCCTTTAGAGTTCTCGATCGATAAAAGTAGATTCGAATCTGAAACGACTAACTGAGTACATAATACATATCATAGCGTAAAATTGCCCAAAAATCAGGTCATGTCCACGTTTTTGGTTAAATGACAAAAATAAAACATTTCAATAATTTAATAACATTATGAAAAACAATCCTGTATAGATCCCCCCCAAAACACCGTGTTTATGTATTTTTCCGAGACAGAATTCGCAAGTTCCCACGATATTTTTTTAAATTAGGGCCCAGTCCCCATTCGGCCAATCCTCTTGATTCTCAGACTTTTTCAGTCAAATTTAATCGATTATCTAAGGGAGTCTGGGACCAGAAATCTTGGTTTCCCTGTGTAACAGAGGGCTGGCTACTATATTATCCAATATGGCTGACGAAGACTCTGGAAGAAGACAGTCTTCTTGCAAGAGAAAAACGTTCGCGAACTCGGGCAATTTGGCGTTTTGTCCGTATACAACGACCACAAAACAGCTTGAAAAATCGCATGATATGCTTATTTTATTGGCAAACGAATACAAGTCTCTGAAATGTCTGTAGAAGTACATCAGATTTCCGATGTAAGTATTTTATTGTGGACGTTCTTAAAGCACAAGAAGCTGCTTTTCTTCGCGCCAGCCTGATTTCCATACAAGACGCGGCCATTGCTGGGCCGTATTCACTCAAAGAAAATTGCTAGATAGACAATTAAGTACGGATTAAATGAAGTTGTTTTATTGTTGTACTAATTTTATTTTCCGATGTTAAGTTTTCTTCGATACGTAAGTACTGTTATCTTGCCATACGTTTATGAAAGTACGGCTGCACGCGTGTTTCAGGGTCTCAGTCAAGAAGGATCCTTTTGTGTTAACAGGCCTCATGAGGTAACGTTGCTATCAGCATGGACTACTGTACTTGCCGCAATGGACGGCTGATATGCGCGTCTTATATTCAATGGCAGTGTTGCGGCTAGTCTGAATGTAACAGAACATGTTCTCAGTACGACACACACGTCAGTCATGCAATGACGGCCGATTCTTCAATAGATTAATCCAGAAAATACCGCGCAGAATCAGTATAGCCTACTAGTTGTGCCTGGCAAGCTGTAACTGAGGTGTATATAAGCTATACTCAGTTTCTTTGTTTTATTATAAACTGAACCTTCGCTCCCCCCCCCCCCCCTAGCTATGTATCTCTCTGGTGTCGACCCATATACGCGGTTGCTTTGTCTCAATATTGAGGTAACGTTGTTATCAGCATGGACTACTGTACTTGCCGCAATGGACGGCTGATATGCGCGTCTTATATTCAATGGCAGTGTTGCGGCTAGTCTGAATGAAACAGAACATGTTCTCAGTACGACACGCACGTCAGTCATGCAATGACGGCCGATTCTTCAATAGATTAACCCAGAAAATACCGCGCAGAATCAGTATAGCCTACTAGTTGTGCCTGGCAAGCTATAACTGAGGTGTATATAAGCTATACTCAGTTTCTTTGTTTTATTATAAACTGAACCTTCGCTCCCCTCCCTAGCTATGTATCTCTCTGGTGTATACCCATATACGCGGTTGCTTTGTCTCAATATGAGGCATTTCAACACGAAAGGGGGGCTATCCATTTTCAATACTAAGGATATTTTGAAAAATCAATGTCCATCAAAAGGGTCTCAGTCAAGAAGGATCCTTTTGTTTTAACAGGTGTCATGGGGCATTTCAACACGAAAGGGGGGCTATCCATTTTCAATACTAAGGATATTTTGAAAAATCGATGTGCATCAAAAGGGTCTCAGTCAAGAAGGATCCTTTTGTGTTAAATTAGAAATAGCGCTATATAAATTGATTATTATTATTATTATTTGTCAACCACTATAAAGTACTCATAACTTCACAGGAATTTAATATTTTACTTTCAAACTCATAGACTAACTTTCTTGGAGCAATACGAACATAAATTCTCAATTATTATGCTAATTAGCAGAGGCCATTTATGTATACGGTCTATAAACAAAGTTGTCCCAACGAATGCGAAACATGCAGACTAGCTGAAATAACAAAGAAATGTCTAACCAAGCATAGCGTCTACCGAATAGTGTGCTCTCATTGTCAATCCATATACATTGGGGAGACTGGACGTACAATTGGCTCACGCATCAAAGAACATCTGCGTATGAAAAGTCAGACAGTCTACAGTCACCTCAAACATCACAATGTAGACCCCCAGAAGGGAGAAAACATCACATGGAACATACTTCACCCGAATATCCAAAGTTACACCGAAAGAAAGATCATCGAAGCACTAGAAATCAAAAAGGTTTCTACTAACATTATGAATGGCTGTGTTGGCAGAGTCCTTAGTGTCTAAGAACAATGAACATTGACAATTCATTACTACCTTTGTTACAATTGTACTAATTCCATTCACATTTGCATATTGTGTGTATATATACAATTTTAGAGAGAGAGTCACTGTATCATTGACAAAGCCTTCATCGGCGAAACGTCTGAAATAAACCACCACAATTTTGCCTGAAGAAGTCTTGAGTTCCTTCATATGTATATATATATATAAATTCTAATATTCACTGATATTAGAACGGTTTTCCAGAGAGTGCTCAACATTATAGGAGCAGTAAATATAATAATAGACAAATATAATAAAACAAAGCAATCATCCCCCAACACTACTAAAAAACATCCCACTAAACATTAATAAAAGACTAACAAACATCTCATCTAATCAAGAAGTATTCAACGAAACTGTAAACCCTTACCAGAAAGCACTAGACGAAAGCGGATACAGCCACAAACTAACATTTAATCCACAACCAAACGAAAGAAGACAGAGAAATAAAAACCGAAAAAGGAACATCACGTGGTACAATCCTCCATGGGACTCCAACGTTAAAACCAACCTTGGTAAAAAGTTCCTCAACGCCGTAGACAAATGCTTCCCTAAAGACCATCCCTTACACAAAATCTTCAACAGACACACACTTAAACTTAGCTACTCGTGCATGCCAAACATGAAAACCATCATCGCTTCACACAACAAAAGAACACTCTCCAATGCCACAGCAACGCCAACACAACAGCCTGACAAAGAATGCAACTGCAGAAAAAAACCTGAATGCCCCCTCGACGGAAAATGCCTCCAGACAAACGTAGTCTACCAAGCAACAGTAAAAACGGAAACGTCAACAGAAACTTACGTTGGACTTGCATCAAGCTTTAAAGAACGATACAGAAACCACAAGACCTCCTTCCGACACAATAAAAGAAGAAACGAAACAGAACTTTCTAACACATATGGAACTTAAAAGACGCTGACAAAACATTTAACACAAAGTGGAAAATAATTAAGAAATGCCAACCATACAATAATATAAACAAAAAATGTAACTTATGCCTTAGCGAAAAATTCACAATCATCTGTAAAAAATATTTATGTACCCTAAACAAACGCAACGAATTAGCAAGTCCATGTCCCCACCGAAACAGATATACACTCAGAAACTTTAAAATTATGTAACGCAATTATCACCTAGCAACCATTCTATTTTAAACGCCAGCGTTATATTAACGGTCATTCATTGTAACTTGCCTGATGAGTGTGGTCATTTTATGATCATATGAAACAGACCTGTAGCAATAAACCAATGAATCAATTCTAAAAGTCTTGAACTACAACTATTATTATATATATATATATATATATATATATATATATATATATATTACTATTGGATAAATTAGAAATAGCGCTATATAAATTGATTATTATTATTATTATTTGTCAACCACTATAAAGTACTCATAACTTCACAGGAATTTAATATTTTACCTTCAAACTCACAGACTAACTTTCTTGGAGCAATTCGAACATAAATTCTCAATTATTATGCTAATTAGCACACAGGCAGCCCAACCATTGCTTTTGAGGCTACTAAATAATAAAATAAAATAAAATTTTTATGGGCTTCCCGTGGTAGAGCGCGCGCGTATTTATATATTGGGTTCCCTGTGCTGAGTAATGTCCTATGTTGGGCTTCCTGTGTGCCTCCTGCGGGATGCGCCCGCAGCAAATGTGTATATTTAAACAAGGTATGAAACTCGGTCACGTGACAAATACGTTTTTGACCCTAATTTTGTCAATGTGATGTGAAAATTCAATTTTTCTTCGAATAACTAAACTTTACCGTATTCTCGAAACACTTTGTAAGTGTCAGTCGTCTAACTTCAACGTACGCTGAGAAACTTTTTGAAATTTTGAGCGTCATGGACCGATGTGCGGCGCAAGTAGATGGTGCACTTTTCCGTGAAGTAGTCGGATTTTACCTTCGAGAAGGCATCGACAAGCGCTCGGCAAATCTGAACGATGCTCTTTTTGGCAAGGTTTTAACATGATATGTTCACTAAACATGAGTCAAAACATCTACAATATACTTTATCTGTTTTCTGTTTTGACTTCTGTAAAGTATTTGTTTTGTATTTTGATTTTTATCGATTAAAATCTTCAAAATTGACGCATTGTGTTTTATAAATGCTGAATAGTCTCAATATTTAGTACTGCACAACACATTTGCTATCAGTACTTGTACACAAAATGACAAACAAACGTATTTATTTCAACAATAAGTTTACTAGCTTTTTACACACTGTTTTGCCGTTACTTTCTGTGCAATTTATTTACTATATTGATCAGTAATAGCATGGAAATAAGCTTAATAACAATGGATAAATATTATACACAAAGGCGACAAGTTGTGAATCACTGATCATGACTGATTGAATAGCAAACATCGAAGTTGGACTGAAGCGATACTGAAGCTTACTTACGTTCCCGGTTACGAAAAATACGCCGTTAAAATTACTCTGTTTCTCTCAGATGATAGTAAGACTTTAATATTTGCTAAATGTGTCGTGCTATTTCAATGACAATAACGAACAACTGTTAATATTTTAGTTCACGGCAGCTTCACGAGTCCATCGCCATTCATGTCTCCTTCGTCTTCGATGTTGAGTTTGTCTATATTTTGCTCACACTGAGATGGTTTATGCTGTTGGCGTTCCCTTGTGTCAGAAGAACTATAAGTAAAGTACAAAATTATGTCAAACACTTTCTAGATGAGAGAGTTAGTAATGTTTAAACAGATAAAGTAAAATCAGTCAGTTGAGAGAGGTTCCTTGTTGAAGTGTATTTCGATTTTCGATCACTGACACTGCTACAGTCTACACACTTGTCAAATACTGAAATAGCTCACTGCTCAGTCATAATTTATAGAAAAAAACTGATTTGTTGAGGAGTATTAAGCAGCCCTTCTGCCCTAGTATAGGCAAGTCCTTTCATTAGAGAACATTTAGAGCAATTACTACGTAAAAAACCATGACAAAAAGTACTTTTAGTTCAGTTTATTTTCAACTGCAAAACTTTCTCACGTGTCGAGCACAACACATCCAAAGTTTCTCAACCATTCAAAATGAAAAAGGACTACTTTAAAACCGTCGAATTTCTTCTAGATTTACTTAAAGTTGACATGAATTGTGAACTTCTAAACTTACCATGAATAGGGAAAAGAATCCCAACGTTTACACCGAAAAAATCAGTCTTTCTTGATATGAACTTCTCTTCCACTCCCCGCCATAATAACGACTTCACCCTGGGTACCCCCCAAGGGCCTGTAGCGTACGACGACTTCGGCTATTCGGCTCACGGAAAAGTGCACCATCTACTTGCGCCGCACATGAGGCCATCACGTGACTGGAGTTTCATACCTTGTTTAAATATACACATTTGCTGCGGGCGCATCCCGCAGGAGGCACACAGGAAGCACAACATAGGACATTACTCAGCACAGGGAACCCAATATATAAATGCGCGCGTGCTCTACCACAGGAAGCCCATAAAAAAAAAAAAATTGAATTATTTAGTAGCCTCAAAAGCAATGGTTGGGCTGCCTGTGATTAGCAGAGGCCATTTATGCATGGGGTCTATGAGCAATACATGCATATTCATGAATAAGTTGTGAAAAGCTACATAATAAGAAATGAATGACAAGCTCACAATGTGACGTCCTGTGTATCTGTCCTCTAATAGCTTGTACAAGGCTCTCATTCTGTTTATTGTTTAATAACAATCATATTTATTAGATTTATTAGATTGTAGGGAAGCAAGCAAACAGCGATATATGGGTCTTTAACAAAGATGTGCATATGGACTCTGATGGTAACTTAATACCAGAGGACAGACGCACACACATACTCATTGAAGAGGACTTTGCAAAACTGCCATACTTGTCTAATGTTTCTGGAGGTAAAAAAATAACAATACAATTATTAAGTAATTACATGCAGTTGTTTTGTTGAAATTTAGAGTCTTATTTATGGTTTTATGCAAATGAAACAACTTCATGAAATCATTCAAAGTTCAAATTCAAATTGTTTATAATTCAATTTAAACCAAATATAGCATGTGCCTAGCTCGCTGATTTGACTCGAAGTGGCATATGAGTGTGTGCTGTAGTGTGAACTTTTCACTGAATTTTCACTGAAAAACAACCAACTTTTTACTATTTTATTTATCAGAACTAAATTGCGATAAAATAATCCTTTTTCTAATGCTACAGATGTACACTTCTACTTTTTCAAATTGATCAACCAATCGTAATACGGCCCTCAATTAAGGACAAAACCCCTCCTTCATGAGCCAATTAGTACTGAGTAATTTTGCCATCTACATTATAAGAATTATCAACAAGAGTGCATGATGGGGTTTAAAGTGCTACTTAGACGAAAATCGATCGAAATTTAATTTAGCTGAAACTTCATTTAATAATTATTCAAGGGTCTAATAATAACTAGTTAAAATCTTTTTTCCGTATTCCAGAGGGAAGTACCATATTTTCATGAATCTTTAGAGGTGTCAGTGACGTCATCTACTCAACCCAACATTCAGCTCCATACATTTCTTTGTATTTTGTGAGTCAAAATATCTCAATGTTTTGTTCAGATAACAGCTCTGCATTGAAGACAACTGGTCAGACAATCAATCCTAAGCACAAATAATGTAAGAAAACTCCTTCACCCAAACGTTTAGCTTCATAGAAATAAATTAATTCAAGAAACTAAACACAAAGAAATGCATGGAGCGAAGCCTTCATGATTGTTATGGTTGAGTAGATGACCTCATACTCTGGTACCAGATCAGAGGCGCTTTTCGCTTTTTGAGCCGAAGCATTTAGGCGAGAGTATGCGCGAACGGAGAGAAGAGAAAAGAGTGCCTCTGGTAGAATCCGTTGGGAATCTCACTTCCATGCTAGGCCCCAAGTACAGAATTTGATTGGTTAATATAGTCGTTACCAGGCTTGACCGTGAAATTGCCATATGGCACGCATGGCTGATCATATTACTATGACAACTTTGACTGGTTTCTACGCTCGTGGTTCCAGGGTGTAGATAAAATGTGGGCGCGGACTGGCGGACCGGCAGACTGGAAGACCAGAAGACTGCGGACCGGCGGACTGGCGGACCAGCGGATTTTCATTTTTTTTTCAAGTTTCCGGCCCGTCACATTTTTTCCAGCAAATTGATTGAGGATTGAAAGAAGGCAAGACCTAATCATTTATTGCCTGTATTGTACTGGTACCTTACAAAAAACTCTTGTAAATTGACCATCTAAACACTATGTGTGGGTTTTGAAGCCAACAAGCATGACGAACTTCAAGCAACTTTAAAGCACACAGCGGGAACTCAGCGGGATTCTCACCTCAATGACCAGTTATCTAATTTCAAGGTCATGAGTCTTTGTAAATCATATTCGCGGGCTTTCTCTACACGATAACACATCACTCTTTAAAATCGGTCATTTTACGGTCATTTCTGTATTTTCTTCGGTCTATTTAGCTAGAATGGAAATATCTTTTTCTCAGTCTACCTTTTCTCTGTGCTTATTGTGACTTGAAATCGTATTTAACTCGAAAACGGCAAATAATTATTTTGGTGGGAACAACACTTCAAATTGGCCTTCAATGTACGTTGTATTGGTACCGTATTTTACTTGATTGGCGTCCTGGAAGCAGCAGAGAAACTTGGCCCGTAAGAGCTGTATCTCTGTGAGTATTACAGTTTACTGTGATCTCCAGGTGCTTCCTTGGGAATCTAATCCGCCGGCTTTCGAACATTCGATCGAACTCGCACGAACTGGAAATTGCTTAGTTTATAAATTGGCGTCCTGGAAGCAGCAGCGAAACTTGGCCCGTAAGAGCTGTATCTCTGTGAGTATTACAGTTTACTGTGATCTCCAGGTGCTTCCTTGGGAATCAAAAGAAATCCTGTTTATATTTTTTGGCTTTCGAGTAGCGAATGTTTTGACGATCGATTTGGTTTTGGTGTTCTTTAGTAAGGTGACACATCAAAAGAATGGCTGTTGACATTGAGTTTGGACTCATGCTGATGTCCGTGGTTTCAAACCACGGACATCGGCAGGGTGCCACGATTTCAAAGTCCACTAAAGTTCGTCATGCTCGCTTGCATCACAAAACTCTATATTTAAGTTTGATCCGTTCATATCCGATGATATTTTGGAACAAAACTTTCCAATTACAAATATTTATTTCTAGGTACTGTTTAGATGACAATGATTATTTGTACCAAAACCGTATCATATTGTCAAACTAAACTGATATGTCTTGATAAAAATGGTCTATGCATAAGGTGAACTGGCCTAAGCATCTCATATTACACTCATATTATGGATTGAAGATGGCATTTATACTAAGGCGGCAATAAAATAAGCTGCTGTCTTTTCAAATGATCTGTATTTACATAGTAGTACACATTTACATTGTGATCCTTATTGTACCTGTTTATAACTAAATCAGAAAGCCTTAGTCTAATATTCGGGCCGCTTAGTTACAAATATGATTAAAGAATTAACCCAAATTCGCGTAAATGACCGAGGTGAGCTTGGTTCAGAGTGTCTCTGATGACCCGTGGAATTTGTATCAATGAAGGGACAAAATAAGCTTGTTGTCTCTTGAGGCAACCCGTGTTCACATGAAAATACACATTACCTGGCCTATCCTTCACAACCCCATTTGGATCATGGGATGGTCGGGCTGTGTGTGACACGATAACTAGATCGCGTGGAGGTGTACCAATTTGTCCACCTGGTTTTAAAGTTTGACCACACCCAAAACACGTTTTTACTTGTGGGGGACAAAATTGTAGTAGGTAGAGCATATATCATCCTCGGAAATCCAGGGGCTGTAGGGGAGGGGGAGGGGAGGGGAAAAGGAAAGGGGAGGAAAAACAGCCCCTGGGGACAAACTCTTACAGAGAACGAGTTCCAGAGAAGTTAATGAGATGTGCTCTGATTGGCCACAAAAATATTCTGTGGCCAATCAGCAAAGAGCGGTACGTTGCACGATGACGGATAGTGTGAAGACATCCGGTAGCCCGTTTTAACTTCAAAGTGCACGATTCCCATGTGGCAATATGTAGTCCAAATGCAGTCGTTTCCCCTTCTTTCTGTGATCCATAGTTTTCCCTGGCGCCGTTTTTGGGGAGTTTCTCTCTCGTTTCAAAACGAAGAGCACAAAAGGTTTCCATACAGGAACATTGGGGTCAACTTTCTCGTTAAAACATGTTCGAAAATGATCACGAAATCTTCAACATTTCTTTTTCTTCTTTTATCGACAGATTCTTTGCCACAAACATGGAAGCAGTCATTAACAGCCTTTTTAGAGGTTTTCTGAACTTCTTCCATACAACCGGACGACAACAAGCGTAGAATAATAGAATAGAATTGAGCGAGATCCATCAGTTTGTATTCATGTATAAACAATGGCTCAGTGAGAAACTTCAAAGTGACATCGGATTTGGATTGGCAGTTTTTGTTAACAGATCGTTAAGTCATTTAATCCCATTAACCTTATCTGGAACTCGTTCTGTAAGAGTATGTCCCCAGGGACTGTTTTTCCCTCTTCCCTTTTCCTTTCCCCCTCCCCCCTACAGCCCCTGGGTTTCCGAGGATGAGCATATATGTGCCAAAAAGAGGATTTGGATATCCGGGAGAAAGGGGGTCAAACGGATTATGGTGATTAGTAGATTGTGTTCGTTGTGTAGAATGTGGATTGATATGGTGTAAAACTGATTGTGCGTGGTTCATTTGTGGCGGTGTATTCCAGTACTGTTGTTGTTGCTGCTGTTGTTGTTGTCGCTGCTGCTGCTGTTGTTGTTGTTGTGGTTGTTGCTGTTGTGGTTGTTGCTGTTGCTGTTGTTGTTGCTGCTGTTGTTGTTGTTGTTGTGGTTGTGGTTGTTGCTCCTGTTGTTGTTGTTGTTGTGATTGTTGTGATGATGATTCTTGATAATAAGGATTTAGTCTGTCCACGATGACCGTTGGTTCTGGTTTGTCTTTACTCCGTCCTCCTTTTCCTCTTGCATATTCAGATACTTTGCTAAGCATCTGAAAAAACAACGGTTGGAAGATCCTGGAGGATCATACCTGAGTGACAACCCCTTTTTGGCGCATTCCACGAGGCATGATGTCCTTTGGTCTTGGTCATGCTGGTCGCACGGCAAAAAGGGGTTGTAGCGGTAATAATTAAAAATATGTTTAAATGGCATTTACTTCTATAAAGTGCAAAACGTAACTGCCTCTTACCTTGAAATACAATTAGAATTCTTGAACTAAGAAACACGTATTATTTCAAACGCTTAGCACGATCGAGAACGTATTCCGGCACCTCAGGGGACTTAAGGCACGGGTCCAGCAACAAAATTGACTAAAATCGATTAAAAAATCATAAAAAAGAAACTAAGAGATGAAATATATTGAAACTTAGGAGTGAGTCAGGGATACCCCTCCTCTTCAATCCCCGCTGAAAATGTGACCTTTGACCTGTCACGTGAGTGTTATTTGAGCCAAAATAGCTTTGAAAAACATGGTCCTCTTTAATGCTTCGGGAGTATCGGAAAGTTACTTACATTACAATACGAATTTAGTTTATCACTTAGTCTGTATACTGGTTATTGTCCCTGCAATTAGAAAACTAGGAATAATTAAGTAAGGAAATAATTAGAATGACTGATACATTTGGTTATTGACATTTTCATTATGTCCGTAAATTATCCCTCAAAAATAGAGTCAAAACCATACATTTTGCAAGATTTCTAATTGGCACGAGCTAGATTGGTCTCTATAGAACATTTTCAATTGGAGTATAAGAACAGAACTGCAAAAAATGCCGTAGTCCGAGGCCCAAGTACATGCTTTATATCGTAACATCGAACGGATTGCCAAACTACAAACCGTAAGCCCGCTGTACGCATAATTAACTCAGCGGTAAGTTGTACAAGGGCAGATTAACCAATCAGAAGCAGGGTTGCCGAGGAAAGAAGATGGCGGACGAAGTGAAGCTGTTTTGCTCGATCAGAGGGTATAATCATCAACTTTCTTATAGTTACATTTTAGATAATAGCTTCATATTACAATGTACAGAAAGATAAACTCAATCTCTGCAATATACCGGTTATTGAGCCATTTGTATCATGTGAACAATAAGATAAGTCGATACGAAACAGTAAATAAACAGTATTTATGCAAAGTTCTTTGTCGTTTTGCAATACTTATTGACAGTGCTTTTAGTCGGACAGTCATTATTATCTGATAGGAATATAGAATTACAACGATTTCCTGTGTACGTAACATACATTTTGGCGCAAAATTATAAATTGAATGCGAGTTCCATACATACAAGTGAAGCTTAAAGTTACCGTATATATTTCTAGTTTATACTCTTGATGTGTCGCACATTTCTAAATCCAAAGACCTGCGGCTTTGGAAAAGTTGCTGCTCTCTTTGCTGCAAAACAATCGAGGCAGTTAAAACGGGAAGAACATGAAGGAAAAGCTAAATTTAGAAAAGACAAGACAAAGAACAATTCTTAAAGCAGTTTTCAGTAGACAACTGGATCCAACTCTCCGATGCCAAAAAGCGGGAACACACACTGTTCGATTGCAAAGGCTGTCACCAAACCTTCAGCAAAACCCAGTCCTTATTTCCTGTGAGGTGATTCGGTTGAAAGCTAAAGAAAAGGAAAATCCCTTTGTTATTGCTCGAACTTTGGGAGAAGACTTGACCAAACAGAACCAGTTGCCAAGCAAGACAGCCGTCAAGCAAACTGCACAAAGTTTATATGAATCCATAAACCATGTTTTCAAGAGTGTATCTGGTGGAGTTACATTTGCAGAGGCTCTTACAAAGGTCCCTGAAACCAACCTAAAAATGAAGCCAACAGAATGTGAGACAAAAAATGTCAGGAGAAATATACTAACAGAAGCTAAGAAAAACACAGAAGCAAAATGGAAGGAAACGTCTCTTGTTAGGTAAGTACTATTAAATAAATATGACAAATTTTACAATGGAGCTGGGTGGGTGGACAAGCTTGGACAAGGGGGATGGTGGTTGAATATTCTATATATTATAAAACAAAAAATACAGTCACATACTGTACAAATGTATATAAATTGAATTAGGTCTCACTTTTATATACATTGTATATACATTGTACATACATGTACATACATGTACATGTCACATGTATATACAATGTATTTCTAGAATTTTAAGGGTTCAATTAAAATTGTTCAAACATTAATTAATATCAATATTTACTAGGTGTTTAGGTAATAGACAGTCTTTCAAGGCACGCCAGCGTGAGAGACTGGCAATGTTTTTGAAAGCAGAAGAGCAGCAGAGGAACGTCTCAGAGCAAAAGTTCAAGCAACACAATGTCAGAAAAAGAAGGACCATACTGGCACCATCAAAGACATCAACTGGGATAAAGAAAAACTCAAACAAGAAGTAGATGGGTATGAAGATGGAGTAAAGATCAATTGGAGTGACTTGGCAAGAAAGTATGACATAAAAAACAAATCAGGAAATTCTGCAAAAAAACGGTGGACAGATAGCACAGCAGTATCTTGTGAATGAAGGGGTGAATGTGCATAGGTTCAAGAGGCAGCATGATGAATCAAACAAAGAGAACAAGATAAGAAGAAAGAAATTGCGTGGGCTAGGGGGTAGGTACATGTACTACATGTATATGTTGTAGTTCAAAATGATCTTTGGTTTAATTTAAATTGAACCAGTTCAAGTTTAGGGTTAGTATTAGGGAAGACTTTATAGTAATCAAGTACCTTGGGGTTAGGTTTAGGGTTAGTATTAGGGAAGACTATACAGTAATGAAGTACCTTGCATTGGGGTATTAATATTTTAAAAAAAATGCTAATGAGATATTAGTTGTAGATATAGACAGACAGACAGACAGACAGACAGACAGACAGTTAGGTAGATGAGAGGGGAGAAGATAGAGAGAGAGAAGGGAGGGAGGTCAAAATTATTTAGTTCTTTTTGATGACCCCCCCCCCCCCCCCCCCTCCACTAAAATTCCAAATTAAACCAGTTCAATTTAAATTAAACCAATTTAAATTGAACTGGTTTAATTTAAATTGAACCAAGGAATCATTTTAAACTACAACATATACATGCAGTTTACTGCAGCACAATGTTGGAATATTGTTTGCAATGTACAATGCCATACATTACAGACAGTTATTAATTAAACTTGAAGTTTTCATTCATACATTGTAATTTAATTTAAATTATAATGTTGTGATTTTATTGTAGGTGAGATTTCACTTCCAACCCCAGAAACCAATGAAGAGCTGAAAAACACCTTGAAATTGAAAATACAGAAAGGAGAGTATAATTTAGGGGAACTTATTGTTCCAAAAAAATACAAAAAGATGGTGATTGATCAAAATGGTAACATTCAAACACAAGAATTTACAGTTGAAGGGAGAAAAAATCCTCTTGATGAAATTAGAAAGAAGATGTTATTGAAGCATAAAAAATTCATACGACAACATCCAGATGAATATTATGATGAAATGACAAGACTTAGAGTTGTGGAGTGCCTAAAGGCAATTAATGAATTTGATGATACTGAGGGACTGACTGTTATGAGGAGAAAGTTAAAAAGAATGCAAAGGCAACGACACCTAATGTTATGGCATGACCACTCAACCGTAACAAATCATGGACACTTGGTATTTATGGTTGCAAGCATCTATGATCCTGCATTGTACCTAACCAATGATGAATACTTCCAAAGTACAGGTGTATTGGTTGACATCCAAACAGAAGTGGAGAAACCTGAAATCTACATTGTAGGTAGATGCAGGAGCAGTGATGCAGAGCAGCTTGCTTATGTAGACACCCGTTGTGAATGCCTTAGAGGACTATCCCAGCATCTTGATATTATCCCTGGGGTCGCCATCAGTGATGTCATGCGATTCTTTAAAGGAGATGGACCTGCTGTGGCATTCGAGTCAGGACAACAGAAAGGAGGGCATTATTTTTGCTCAGTGTGTGGAATGCATGCAGTGATGAGTGACATGCTTGACCATGTCTTCAGATGTCGACATGTTTCACTTAAAGACAAGCAGCAACTGATATTAAAAGGGCCATCTGGAAGACAAAATTCTCTACTCAAAATACCAAAGCCTCTCCAAAATCTAAATAAAGAAGAATTATACTCAGAGCTTAGGTCAAGAGAAATATATCCTGACACAGATGTATCAAAATCCAATTTAAAGAAAGAGTTAGCTACACATCTACAAGGGGTTCAAAGAGTGCCAGCACTCCTTTACAGCAGCTCAACTAGTTCATTTCAAGACCATTCAATTGACTCATATGAAGCTCTGGCATGTGAGCCTATGCATGATATATCTAACCACATTGGAAATATACTTGAGGAGCTCCCTAACCACATTACAAAAGAGCAGAAAGTTATTTTTAACGAAATATATAAATTTACTTTGGGAGGAAAGGAAACAAAACGAGCTACAGATCACAGATATGCAATAATCATGTTTGCAAAGAGATTTAAAGGGGTGTTGACAGAAACACAACAATTACTTCTCAATACCGTGGTAGAAATGCAAGATATTTTGTACAGTGATGACAACAATAGATGTCCACGTTTAATATTAAGATACCATAACCTATCATTCATGCACTTTCTGATGTGTACACTTGAGTTTGGCTCAAAACCTGCAGCTTTAACAGCAAGAAAGCTTTATGGCAAATACCTACACAATCTTGTATCACATCAGGCAATCCAATTAAGAATCATTTCTGGCACAGCATCAAATGCAGAAAATGAGGAGAGAGTCTTTAATGCCATAAAAGGTATTACAAATACCACATCAAATTACAGGCCTTCCCATGTCATTACCAATATATTTTTAAGATTGCAAGCAGAAGAGGAACTTGGATGCCAAAAGGATTGCATTGGCAAACAAAATAACCTGATATCCAAGTCAGCTGCATCCATGCAGTTTCCGAACACTATCATACCCAGCTATATACTAGAAGATAAAAAGTACAGCAGCTGGTGGCAGGCACATCTGGAACGAATTAGTGATTTTCTTTTGCCTGGAGAGGGAGTATGGTGGAAATATGTCCCTGAATTTAATGAAGTATAATTTTTTGATGCTGCCTCAGAGCCATGTTCGAGAGAGGAAGGCCCACTACTACATCACTTTCGCTCAAGTAGCCTTAAACTAGAAGAGAGCTACCTAGCCGGTTGTTGGGATCAGTGCATCCAGCAAAGCATTCCAATTCCTGCACATTTCCTTTACCAGCCAAATGCTGATGGTGCAGGTATTCGAAAGACAACTGGCTATTTATCAGACCAATACAACATTGGTGATTATGAAGAATTAGATGATGGCTACTTTCATCAGCAACAGTCCATCATTGATCAGGATGATTTGGATTCAGAGGAAGATCACAATGAGATGGTAGAAGATGTGTGTTTAGTTCAAGATCAAGAATTGTGCTTTGATGATCCCATCCCAGTTGAAACCAATAAAGACCAAGATAAAACTCTAGAGCAAGGAATACATATTGATCAAGATCAAACAACATCTACATATACCCCAAATCAACCCAACCAAGATATCGCAATAGCCACTCCCTCATGTAGTAATTCATCTCACCTCTGCCAAGTAAATCCAACTTGTGAACCATCCTTAGTCAACACTACTTGTAATCCTGAAACAAGAATAAATACTGATTCAACATCACTAAAGACACAGCTTGGAAAAGCAGTTGAAGTTGTCCTGGGGCCAATAAAAGATGTTTTTAAATTTGATTCTTCACGTGCCATTTTCAAAGGGAATACAAAAAGCAAAGATGCTGTGAAAGGTTATGAAAGCCAGCTAGCTCTTATCCAGACCAAAGTCTTAGCAAAAGAAAGAGAAATTAAAAAATGTTTGAATGAGTGGGAAAATTCTTTTTAAAGTTTAACTGCAGAATTCCAACGCTAGATGAAATGAAGAAAGACAAAACTGCTTCAAAATATTTAAAACAATTGAAGTATTCAGAGGCCCTCTTCAAGGAATGGAACATTTCTTTATAAAAATTATGTCTCCTTGATCTCAGATTTATTTTATTTATTGAAGCAACATATAATTTTTCTAAATTACAAATTACTTACAGTGATGTGCTGTGTATTATTATCTGTTGTAAATAGTTGTATATTTATGTTTTTACCCCACACCATGATCAGCTTTAAAGTTCAATCATAGTACATGTATGTCTACTATACACATGTAGTCAGCATGTGAATTAATTTTATACACTCATTTTGATAAAGTTAGTCATCCGGTAAAGCTTCGAAGGTGAGACCGATGAGGAGCATGGGTACATACATTTTAACCAACCCAGGATCCTCATTCTTTACGGGTGACTAACTTTATCAAAATGAATGCATATTGGTTAGAAAATAAAGTACTTACCTTTCAGTCTGTATATAAATATACTGAACAGTACATAAGTATAAACTTACATATCTTTATACATTGTATAAATGGGATATTTGCTATTGTTAATGGGCATAGAACTTGTTATGTAACACTAACAGCAGTAACATGCAGTCACCTATGCATGGCCGTTGGGTAGTTTTAACTGGTTAATAAAATATTGTGGTGTCAAAGTCAACTCACAATAGCTATAAGCTTAAGTCTTAATGAAACAGGTTTTAGTCAGGAAAGAGGGAAAACATAAAATACATGTATCATATGATATTCAATGTACAATAAACAAGTCTACAAGTTATTTTAAATAAGAACAGAATAATATCAATCCTTATACTTAAAGAATAGTGTGTTTTCTGTAGTGATCATTGCAAATAAACCATGCGATAACATGTTTATTTTGATCGCGTATTTAATTTTCTCTAAGAAAACATGATCAAAGTCGATTTATAGAATCGGATCCTTCAAGTTCTACACTTGAACGTCGGCAAGTGTGTTGATTTCGTATTTCTTAAATTAAATTAATGAATTGTTTCAGAAAAACAGTTAGGAGCACTACAGAAAAGTAAGTTATAGCAATGATAGTACATGGTGAAACAGTCCGTGACTCCCGTGGCGTGAGCCGTCGTGAATATTTAGAACGTTTTTTACATCAACTAACATCAACAACGAACATTTAAATTGCATTTGTCAAAGGTGTAATATATACTCACCTAAACCAGCAGTCGATATTCAAAATAAATTTCCCATCAGTACATAGATAGCCAAAGAAACTCCAATGATACGCGAAGTCGTGACAACTATGGCCGCCATTTATAGAGGGTTACTCGGGGCAACCAATGTAGCCTCGTTTTAGAGAAAATGCATAATGAGCATCGCTGGGGGGCTTTTAAAGGTTTTGACCCGTGCCTTAAGTTCCCTGAGACCACGAAGTGATAGCAAGCGGTAGAGAAAGCATACGTTTCTCATGTTACGCAGGCCCACGTGGCCCATGTAATGGTTTTGCAATTAATTAATCAATTAATGGAAAGAATGTGAATCATGAATATCCTATTCCACTGGTTATTTGTTTGCTTGCTTTTACATAATTTTATGACTGTCATCATTAAGGAATAGACATTTCATTTTTCAAAAAAAAAAAACAAGATTAAAGAAAGTATATCCTATAGCAGTTTACTTGCTCATTTATTACTTACAAGTTTTAAAATAATTAATAAGAATAATAATATTATAATAATTGTAGTTCAAGACTTTAGAATTGATTCGTTGGTTTATTGCGACAGGTCTGTTTTCATATGATCATAAGATGACCACACTCTTCAGGCAAGTTAAAATCTGGAAAAACCGTTTTAATATCAGTCAATATTAGAATTTAATAATTATAATATTAATGTTCTATTACTGTCCGCCAATCCGCCGGTCCGCCGGTCCGCGTCCTCCGGTCCGCGTCATCCGGTCCACGCCCATCTTTTATCTACACCCCATGGTTCCACTGCAAAGTTTTGAACATTTTGTGACGTCAAATCCATTGTCAATAAGAGTACAGACAATGGAAAACTGCTTGCGATTTCTTTTTTTACAATAACAAAATCAAAAAACATCCAAAATTAAAGCAAGAATAAAGTTTGAAAGAAAAATCGTTTCAAGCGCGCGCTGGATCCGTGCGCGAGCGATTCGTCATTCTATGTGTCTGTTGGCTCTGCAGAGGCAATCAGATTGCAAAATTACGCTCTGTTATTGTAAAAACAGTATTTGCAGAGTGTGTAATATCAACATATATATCAATATCGGGAAGAGGAATGTTCCATTTGTTTGACGGTAAAGCTTCGAAGGAGCAAAATATTGCCATCAAGAGAAAGCGACATTACTAATTGCAACATTCTGTGAAAGCCAATAGCAATGCGTGTCATATGGCAATTTCAAGGTCAAGCCTGGTGACGACTATATTAACCAATCAGCGACGAGGTTCAAATTCTGTACTTGGGGCCTTGCATGGAAGTGAGATTCCCAACGGATTCTACCAGAGGTGCTGCTCTCTTCTATTCTCTCCGTTCGCTCTACCACAGCCACACATACTCTCGCCTCATACTCTCGCCTTCGCTCGAAAAGTACCTCTGGAACCAGGGTAATGATCTCACTGACTGATTCATAAAAATTTAATACTTCCCATAGGAATTTTGAGAAAACACATTAACCAGTAATTGTATGGCTCTTTGAGATTATTTCAGTGAAGTTTCAGCTCAATTAAACTTTGATCGATTTTCGTCTAAGTAGTACTTTAAATGAAGTTTAATGAATCCATGCAATTACCATATAGAGTTTGATCAGGGACAATCGCTGAAGGCCTTGTTGGAGGCAGAGGAGCAGCTCTTCGAGAATAATTTTCCACAAGTTATAATGGCTCGTGCTGTGTGCAGCATTGTTTCAAATTATGACCTAGCCGTGGAAGAGTTTGATGGCTGTTCGGTTCCAGTCTTCCAAGGAGTCCCAGTCTCAGGAAAAACAACTGCGCTCAGAGCTGTGCTTAGTGTGTTTGGCATACTGTGGTAGGTGTCTAATATAACGTTTTTTTAATAATATTTACATTCCGAGGATTTGATGTTATTTTTGTTGAAAACTTTTTTATCTTGTTCCAGAATCATCCATCCATTTGGTTGGAATGACGTGGACAGCATCAAAACTCTTAAGAGTATTGTAGTAAACTCGTATAATGCTGTAAGTCAAAAAGTCAGTTTTTGATATCTTTGTAATATTGTACATTAAATTTGTGTTTCAGCTTTTAGAAAGACAATTCTCAAGCTCTAATATTAATAATCCATGATATTTTTAGTCAATCGGGGAACTTTATTGCAATCAGGCCTGCAAGAACTTTAACAAATATCATCATATGAATACCTGAGTATCTGAGTAATAAAATGAACTTATTTTCTGCATTGTCCAAGTACTTCTCAAAAACCTTGTTGAGCAGATCGAGTTTCCTTGCTCCTAGGGTGGCAGTTCTAATACTAGAAAGAGCTACATACCCCACACAGTGCCAATTATTACGACTAACACAGACTGTGTTGATATCAAGTAAGTTTGATATTATTATTAAATATTAAGTTTGCATTTGATGTAATAAATTATTATATTTCTATCCATATTATTATTTATGCATTCCCCTGAATGTGAACAAGACCGCTACCCGCGTAAAAAATTAATTGTTGTCAGGGCTTAGCTCTGTTTGCTGGGCCAGGACTGAAATAAACACAACATCCATGTTGGAATAATATTGGCTATGTGTCGAAACACATGCCGCTTTAATAATCAAGTAAATGTTGATTTTACAAGAATAGCAAATTGTGCTTTTTACGGAGCCCAGCAAAGGTGAGGGCAAAAAACCGCCAGAGGCCACTTGGGTAAAGTAGGCCAGCCCCACCCAAGCCATGACAACAATTACAACAATAATAAAGCAACTGCCCCTGCAAGTTGCGATTTAAAAGTATGAAACACGACAAATCAAGACAAATGCCCCTGCTAATCGTCTGTGATATATGACAATAATGTCTTCGGAAGAAAATTATAAAGAAATTAGACAATGCATGTAAAGAGTAGACATATAGTTAAAATTACAAGTCCGTAATCAGTCATGATCAACACAAAATGCCCCTGCAAATTGTGTTGACTCTGATAGACAGTGTAATGCAACAATAATCTGAGTGACAAGCAAGCAACTGCCCCTGTCAGTTGGTAGCCTGTAACTGAACACATGTTATTGGATCAAGTACAGCTGCCCCTGCAAGCCACACTGTATGGTGTTATATACTCCCAGCCAGCCTCCATATACACACATGGCAAAACAGCTTGGAAGCTGGTCAATTGGAAAGACTCGGTATACGTATGTACTTTTTGAATGCGTCAGATTTCCACCGCCCTAGCAACCTTATTTGAGTGTCAGTAAATCCATTCTCTGCTGCATGTGAAGCAGCACCGATTCTAAAGCTGTGGCCCTTGTACCTGGTGGGGTCAAGACCACAAGCTTTTATAGCAAAGTTCAATTTAGCAGAAAATTCAGTCCTCGAGACAGGCGACCCATCGGGATGTTGGAACAGAGGTCCCGGGGAATTGCCTCTCAAAACCATGTATTCCAGTAACAATTTAACTGGACAAACATCAGGCTGGCGAGATAAAACTAACGAGATAGGCCGAGAGTTATAATGATGCTTAAATGTCAGGAATGTAAGCTTCAGTGCCTCTACTGATCCCGTGCCGGTTGACAGCATAGTAACTTGACTTAGCTGAAGTACTTCCATTGATTGCTTAGTGGCTGTAATTTCTCCTACGCGCAAAAAGGCAAAAAATGCCACAGCACACATTGCTTTGAACAAGCGTGTTTCATACTCTGGCGTGGAGGTACAGCTCTGGAAGATTTTGTGTAATATTGGAATTGTAATAGGCAGTCGGGAATCACAGCGGGCCATGAGCTTACCAAAGCCTTTCAACATCTCCTTAATAAAATTTACTTTTGTTGGGTCTTCTTCATCCGCCAGCCTGTGCAAATATCCTATAGCTGAAACATATGTATTTACTGTAGCAGGACTGTATTTTTTGTCAAACAGATATGCAATAAAAAGTGCTAGGTTAGCTGGAGATAGAGGAATCCTGAAAACCGAGTGACCAAAAATATGAAGGGAAACATTACCGTAAAGCTTCCAAGCTCGCCTGTAAGTTGGTATGGAGGATGGCTGCAAGCTAGATTTGAGAAGGCGTGTCACGATATCTCCCAATTTTGTGGCAGCAGATGAAGTGGTATACTGGTTGGAGATCTTTCCATAATTGGCGGTGCTATGCACCCACCTGAATCGGTCGATCTGCAGACGGGATAAAGAATCCGCAATTTCGTTGTGGACACCTGGCACGTGCTTGGCTCTGAACAAAATGTTATATTGCAAACAAGCAAGTACCAGCTTCCGCACAAATGCCATAAGCGTTTGATCACGACATGAACATTTATTGATTACATGTACTAACGCTTCTTTGTCAGTGAAAAACGTTATACGTTGATTGCGCGTCATATTGCCCCACAACATAACACTTAGCACAATAGGGTAGAATTCTAACGCCGAAATATGAAACGACTTCCAAGATTCAGGCCAGACCCCATAGCACCACCTGTTACCAAAAACAGCTCCGAAACCCTTCGAACCAGATGCATCGGTGTACAGTTGCAGAGTGGCAGATGTATGCCACCCTTCATCTAAGAAAAAGGAACAACCGTTGAAGTCCGACAAAAAGGACAGCCAAGTTGACAGGTCCCCTTTCACAGCTTTTGTGAGGCGGACCAAATGATGGCCTTTTTTAACGCCCATTGTCAGGTCAATAAGGCGACGAAGAAAGGCTCGGCCTGGAACTACAACGGAACATGCAAAATTCAAAAGACCGATGAAGGATTGAAATTCCTTAAGGGTGACTTTAGAAACTTAGAAATCATAACTGTACAACGATACAACTTGTCCTGAGGTAAACGGGCTTCAGAGCGCCCTGTGTCTAATTCAATACCCGCAAACGATAATACCGTAGAAGGGCCAATTGTTTTTTCTGGTGCCATGGGGATACCTAAATACTTACATAAGCCAAGAAATGACGAAAGCTGGGAAGAGCATAGCTGATGAGATGGCGCGACTATCAAAAAATCGTCTAACAGATGAAGCATCAAGGGAATATTAAGCTTAACCCTTGCAACCCACTCCACAGCTGAACTGAAAGTCTCAAACGTCTGGCAAGAGCTTGCGCATCCCATGGGCATGCAGCGATCATAAAAATAGCTACCGCGCCACTGCATGCCCAAGAGACAGTAATCTGCAGGTCGAATGGGGATTATTCGAAATGCACTTTTTATGTCAGTTTTTGCAAGGTAACTCCATCGTCCTGCTTTCCTTATCAGCCGAACAGCATCATCAACGCGAGAATACTGCACTGTGGAATCGTCTGCTGAAATGCCATCATTAACTGAAGAGCCCTTAGGATATGATAGGTGGTGAATAAGGCGAAACTCCCCTGGTACCTTTTTGGGAACAAGACCCAGAGGAGATATCCGGAAATGTTTAAATGGTGGACTTGAGAAAGGCCCTGCAAATCTGTTATTTGCTAATTCCTTATTTAAACACCGATCAACAATTTGAGGATGCTGTTTGGCTGACAAAAGATTTGGAGCAAGCACCAAATTATAATTTTGTTGGCCGTGGAAATGAAGAGGAAAACCCTGTTGAAAACCCTTCAAAAAACTGATGGCTGGTACCCTGTTAACAAAGGGATTAATCTACTTATTTTGACTGGGGTAGGGAGTTCGAGATCCAACAGCTGTGGAAGACTTGGTTTTGTTTGCTCCAGGGGGACGAAAATTACAGTTACAAGCCGGGTGTACGGAATGGCACTTAGGACACTCATGCTTGTATGTACAACCCGCACAGTTACCACCACTGTGGAACTTACGACAGAATCCCTTAGGAACAAACTTAAAATCCTGGGCACGGGGGGCAACAGGCTTAGCATACTTAGAACCCGGCTTTGCCTGGAAATGCTGGGAACGGATCCAGAGACCCAGTGGACCGCACCCCAGGGCATATTAGAAGGCTGTTGTTGCCTCAAGTAACGGAAGTTGGAATCATAGTATTTCCAATTTGCTCCCTTGGCTGCTAGATCCCTGACCACCTCCCCATACTTCATAAGTTCTGGAGCCTCAGTCTGATATTTGGAGGTATAGACCGCCACAAATATCTGAAAGGCTGAGATCCAGGCCTCTATGCTAAAAATTGGTTTGGCTTTGTGTGTTGACTCTAAACACAGAGTAGGCAGGCCGGAACTCTCTTGTGAAGGGTTTATTGAAAGGTTGTAATGTGGTTCAACTGGTGAGGATGAAAGTAAAAGCCCAAAATCAAAATATTCATTTGCCCATATTTTACTTTTAATTTTGTTGGGAACACGGGCATGGAGTGGGATACTCATTGATGAAAAGAGAACCTGTGGCCTATCTGCTGGTTGAGAGACAACTGGTACTGCCTCACCTGATAATGAGCTGATGACAGATGCCACAGACCCCTGTACAATGGCATCAGTCGCCACACAATCCCCAGCCTGGCTTAGGTTATTGGACTGCAAAGGCGATTCCGACAGTGATGTCCCTGGGCCCATTGTTGAGGGTTGCCCAACTGGAGTGACACTCAAAGCATTGATCACTGCTTGGGAAACTGCAGCTGCAAGATGTTTGATTGTGTCAGGTGCCAGGCTAGAGCCCGTAGTAGTAGCTGATGCAGCATGGCTGTTGGCAACATCACCAGAGTTTGGAATATTACTGCTGCTGATAGAAGCACTAGTGGTAGGAAGAGCATTGGTGTGGTGGAGAGCAATGTTAGAAGAACGTGTTCTCCTCTTACTACTAGGTGTGACGGTTGGTTGTGCCTGTCGTTTTGATCCAGTGGTGCGAGGCATGCTGTAAAAGGATAAAACACAAAGCATATCCAATAGAATATGTTGATGGTCAGACCCAGTGACTTGGATCATGAGCATAATATCACAATAATACCAGTACACCACTCACAATCATTACTGGCACAATCACAACGATCACAGGAATACAACATGAGCGCAGCAGGGTAGCATGGCAGACAGTACACACACAATGTCGCCGCAAGTTGCAAACCCCTTAATGCTGCAAATAATTTTAGCCGGTCAGGCAATGCACTGTCATCCAACACAAAGAGAAGATGTAAAGTGAAGCAGATAAACAGTGCAATCCGTAAAAGGCAAGTACAACAAATAGCCGGTCAGGTAAAGCACTATCATACAACACGTAAAGTGAAGCATAAACAGTGCAATCCGTAAAAGGGAAGTAAGCATAAGATAAAATAGCCGGTCAGGTAAAGCACTATCATACAACACGTAAAGTGAGGCATATAAACAGTGCAATCCATAAAGGGCAAGTAAGCATAAGATAAAATAGCCGGTCAGGTAAAGCACTATCATACAACACGTAAAGTGAGGCATATAAACAGTGCAATCCGTAAAAGGCAAGTAAGCATAAGATAAAATAGCCGGTCAGGTAAAGCACTATCATACAACACGTAAAGTGAGGCATATAAACAGTGCAATCCGTAAAAGGCAAGTAAGCATAAGATAAAATAGATAAACTATAGCCGGTCAGGTAAAAGCACTACCATACAACACGTAAAGTGAGGCATATAAACAGTGCAAGTATATATCAATAGCCAATCAAATACATACAACAATTCATTAGAAATGACCTGACTGAGAAGGCTGCCTTGTAAAATTTACAATAAACTCAAAGCTCTTAGTATTGCGCCACGATAACTTCGGTAGAGGACATATTGGCTATGAGGATTGAGGTGTACACCATCTCTGATGAGCAAAAACTGTTGTGCTTTTGCATGTGTACAAAGTTTTCTGTGTTCCCAGACAAAAACTCCAGGAATGTCCTCTAGGACTACCCGAAGGTAATTATTTAATATGGCTGCTCTGAATTAAAAGCCTCTAGTGGCGAACTTGTGCCTTTGTGACTGCGAGGAATGACCAAACATACACCAACACTTCGAACCGAGCGAACTTTTGACCGTATAAATGACACAAAATCTTCAATCGCGGATCCGACTACTTCTGGTCTGAGAGACGACAAATCGTTGGTACCAATATCCATGATTACAACGTCACGAGAAAGGTCGGACAAAAAACGACAATCTTTATCGCGAAGTTGTGTAACTGTACGCCCGCCATAACCATGAAGTACTATCTGACAGTTAGCTGACAAAGCAAAATCCGGCGAAGTTCGGGAATCAAACTGTTTTGAAATATCCGTGTTAAGAAGCTTAACAAAGGAATGACCTATTACAAGTACTTTAGGTAAAACCATTGTTGTGATAAATACAGAACAATGGGATTAAATTGATGTTTGTAAAACAAATTTGACAGCCGCCGGTGCGAATCGACAAACCGTGTAAATAAACAAAGCTTCTGCAAATACTATCGTATAATTCTTCTAGAAAAACAGTTCTAAACCGAGATCAGATGATAAGCAATGCAGTTGATGAGTACTATGAAGATACTGTAAAGATTCAGGGGTCAACTTACTTGACTAAAGTGGAAATTACCAGGCCGGTCACAGTCATCAGTCAAGCAACAAGCTGCCAAGTCAGAGCACATGGAATGCTTTGAGGGTAGTGGACTAATTGACCTGTAACCCGACCCCCCACTGATGTCCACATTGCGCATGCGTTAGGACTTACTGTTATTCGCGATTAATTATTATAATCAAATACAATAAAATTCAGGGGTCTGCATAAAACCTTTTATTGATTTTTCAATAAAATCATTTCAATCAGACAATCTGAGGACATTTGTAAATTGGATACAGTCAATCATCCTCATTTGCAAAGATTTTACGTTGAATTTTCTCGGCCAATTTAAACTGCTTCTTATGGTTGTTTTGATTCATCAAAATAGTTAATTAATACCATTAGACTGTCAGCTCATGTGCGTACTGGAAGATAATGTTAAAAGTCAATTATCGTATACGTGCTTTGTAATCTGAGCACTTGCATTGCGCGATTGTATGTGTTTGTTTTAGCGTTGGACTTTGTACGAGCACGCCGCCTGGTCTAACACTTGTGCGTGGTTTCTTGCCAGGTCGTGTCATTCCTACATCGCATGCAAGCTAAGCTAGTTTTTCTTTAAATCGTTTATATTTTTCTCGTTTTCGTCATGGTCACCTGCTCACGAAAATCTAAGTCGGCCATATCGGACGAATACATCACGGGCCAAGCTCTAGAAGATTTATCGGCTCAATTCGACCAATTTCCAACGTTGCCCAAAGCCAGTCCAAAGACGGGCAAACAATCAAGCCATGCAAAATCTACAGCTACATGGCCGCCTGAAACTAGCATCGACAAGCAAATCCAGCTGGAGACGCTAAAGAATTCTAACTTGCAACTCCAGCTAGAAGTAACACGTGCCCAACTGGAACTTACCAAGCTCAATAACATTTCACCTAGTTCTCCTAGTCCAGCACAACCCGACGAGATACCATCGATGGATCACATTCTGGCGTCAACGCCCTATTCAGCCTTGCACGATGAAGGCAGGATTGAAATCCCGACGCTGGGGAAGCTACGTCAGGCTGACAAGAAAAGAAAAGCACCTTCACTCCTGCCTAATGATTTCATCTTCTCTGCAAAAGGTAAAATCGAATATGAAAAACTCGAGATTGCAGAGTTTGTTGGCGGTTTTTTAGAATTTCTGAAGATCCAGCCAGAGGCCGCGAAACAGCGCTATGTGGAGTATTTGCAACTGCTCATGGAACGCGCCACAGTATATACTTGGACCAGCGTTAGAAATTTTCATATCTCTGTTCACAACGCGGTTGATTCTGGTCGCTTATCCTACACCAAGTTCGACATCATCAGAGATCGCTCGCAAACATTTTTCACCCACGCTGAATTACGGTCGATGAGAGTATCTAGCACATATGAAAGCACACTTCAAAGCAACCAACAAAACCGGGTAAAAAACAAGGAAGCATACTGTAAAGATTGGAACTATACAGGGAAGTGCAACTGCTCGACGTTAGATGTTAGCTACAAAACCAATCATCGTTGCCGTATTTGCGAGGCGGACCATACGATGCTCACGTGCGCCAAGCGTCGATTCCCTATTCCGGGCTCAGGTACCAACTCCTCTAAACCAGAAGAGAAGAACTGACTAGATGCGGTTGCTCTGGCTAATCAAGTCGGAGTTCACATAACCCCAAATGTTTTAGGGGCCAAGATTCCCATCTCTTCAAAATTCGATTTAACAAAATGGGACAGTTATCTTGAACATTATCATGATCGAGTTGTTATTGATATTTTACGTTACGGTTGGCCAATTAATCACGCCGGATCAACACCGTCTTCCACTTTCACTAATCATCCATCGGCTATGAAAAACACTGATTATGTGACAATTTATGTACAGAAAGAACTTGATCACAATGCCATTTGTGGGCCTTTCGTGTACAATCCCTTTGACATCGATTGTGTAATTTCTCCGCTTCTTTGTATACCTAAACGTGATTCCGATGAGTTTCGCATCGTACACGATTTTAGTTTTCCTGAGTGATGCTCCGTCAACGACGGGATTGCGAGAGATACGTACTTAAACGAACCATTCAAGCTTCGTTTGCCTGGCATTGATCGAAGAAGGCCAGGGTTGTCATGTGTTCAAGAAGGACCTCAGTCGAGCATATAGACAAATCCCCGTTGACCCAGGGGATTATCATTTATTGGGTTTTCAAGTCAATGGTAAATTCTATTTTCATACCGCTTTCCCGTTTGGACTTCGTTCAGCAACGCAAGGTTGTCAACGCACTAACAAAAGCGTAGTTTACATTCTTAACAACATGGGAATTCAAGTTGATGTATATATCGATGATTTCTGCGGTGCTGCTCGCCCGGAACATTCACAGTCAGCCTTTCAACGCATGAATGACTTATTCGACGAACTTGGTTTGATTGCCTCAGCCGCTAAGGATGTTCCACCATGCCATCGCATGGCGTGCTTGGGGAATGAAATTGACACTTCAGCGATGACATTAACTGTTCCTCCATTTCGCGTCCAAGAACTTCATTCTGGTTTATCTCGCTGGTTAAAAAAGACCACTTACAAGAAGCAGGAATTGCAATCACTATTAGGAAAATTATGATACGTTTCAGCATGCGTCCGTCCTGGACGGGTATATATGTGCCGATTACTTAATGCCTTGAGGATCATTAAGGATACGGTTCACCTTGGCGGGTACGTCTCGGAAAAAAATCATAATTACCTTATTATTTGACCAATTCCCATCAACTTTACATCATTTTAAAGCTAATAGAATGGAGATCGCTATAATACCGTGATATTTTCTTTTAAATTAAAAATGGAGACGTCGCGGCTCATTGTTTTGAAAACGACCGTCTCCGTTTGACCGAATTAATAGACCTTGCGTTACATCCGACTCTATTGATCTTTATACCATATTAATCACGACACTTTGACCTGTAAAACTGTGTCAGGCTTTTCTCATATTCGATGTCAATAAAAAGTTATGACGTGTTGAAGTTTAATCAATCATAAATGTTGTTTCTTCTTCAGTCAACACGTCATAACTTTTTATTGACATCGAATATGAGAAAAGCCTGACACGGTTTTACAGGTCAAAGTGTCGTAATTAATATGGTATAAAGATCAATAGAGTCGGATGTAACGCAAGGTCTATTAATTCGGTCAAACGGAGACGGTCGTTTTCAAAAACAATGAGCCGCGACGTCTCCATTTTTAATTTAAAAGAAAATATCACGGTATTATAGCAATCTCCATTCTATTAGCTTTAAAATGATGTAAAGTTGATGGGAATTGGTCAAATAATAAGGTAATTATGATTTTTTTCCGAGACGCGCCAAGGTGAACCGTATCCTTAATTCACGGAAATCGGTTCTCAGGGTGACTAACGACATGCGTGCTGATATTGAATGGTGGATTTTCTTGCTGAAGCATTACAATGGTGTCTCAGTCATCCCATCCAATGTCACTATAGCAAACCCTGAACTGTTCGCTACTGACGCATGTTTGACAGGATGTGGTGCTATCTGTTTTGGAGAGTTATATCGTCGCGTATTTCCACATCGCATTCTGGATTTGTCTCTTCACATAAATGAATAGGAATTATTAACTATTGTTGTTACAATTAAACTGTGGGCTCCACGACTACAAGGCCTGAATGTAGAGCTGTTATCGGACAACAATACCTGTGTCGCGAACGATCTCAACCTTTGTTTGAATACGCTGAACGAGTTAAACGCTTTGCCTATCAAGAGTCAACGAAACGCAACATGCGAAGTCAGCTTCAAGCGTATGTCACGTTTTGTGATTATTATTGTTTCAAGCCTTTTCCAGTGACTAAGCGCGTTTTCTTAGCATATTTAGCATTTCTAGCACACTCTTTAGCATCGTATTGGTCTGTTCTAAATTACATCAACATTCTCAAGCACATCAACAGAGCTATGGAGGTTGATGTAGCTTTTATGTCAGATTATGATTGCATTCTCACACAGCGGGCACTCCGGCGCGTCATGAGTGATCGCATTTCACAAACCTTTCCTATCACAGTGGATATTCTGCTCAACATTTTTCATTGATTTCATCCTCGCAGCATTTTTCACACATGTATGCGCGCGGCTTTTTTAGTCGCGTTTTTCTCCTTCCTAAGAATATCTAATTTAGTTCCATACAAAATCGCCGAAGTAGATTCGGATACAAGTTTCTTTTTAAGGCGTAAAGGACATTATTTTTACGGTTTCTGGTACATATTTGAAGGTTTATAGAACCAAAAACAATTCAGTTTAAACAACGAATATTGGAGATACCGCTTCCGCTCATTCCAGATTCAACACTATGTCCAGTTGCGGCTCTCAAACATTATTTAACTTTGGTTCCTGCCAATCCAGACTCGCCTCTCTTCGTTCTGCCACGCAATAATGGATTGCCACCCATATTAGCTAGGCATTTCAATTCTTTTCTCAAAGAGTGTGTTGCAGCAGTTGGCCAGGTACCAGCACAATTTTCTTCTCGCAGTTTTCGAAAAGGTGGCGCCACGTTTGCCTTCAACTGTCGAGCACCCACAGAATTTATTAAAGCTCAAGGAGATTGGAAAAGTGACGCATATTTAGTTTATCTCACGTTATCCGCGTCCAAAAAAACTCGCAATTTTAAATACAATAACTGCTCGACTAGCACACAGGTAGACGAAAATTCATAGCGTTTATCACTTAAACATTATTTTCCAGTACTGCACAAAGTTTCATTATAGCATTTCGTAAATTTTTATGTTCATTTATATATATATCTTCAATTAAATATTTTTATTTATTTATTTTTCTCTTTTTCTCTTTTTTAATTTTTATAATTTTTATTATCGGGTTTGAAGTTCATATTTTTATTATGCTTAAATTGTTACGTATCTTTCATTTTAGCCATGTGCTTAGCATCAATAAAGATTCGGATTTGTTTACCCCATCCTGTCTGCTTGTCATGTTTTTGAGTTTAATTTGGTTGTTTTGATTCATCAAAATAGTTAATTTTAATTAACTCTAAAAATACTCAATAGAGCTGGACGCCTTGATATTGATCATGAGATGATGGAACAAATGACTGTCTGCCCAAAAACATCGGAGCATGTTTTCCACCCTATGGCAAGGCAGGAAGATCAACACATGCACTTATCCAACTCATACCGGTCAGCGGAGGAAAATCCCTTCACCTCGTCGCGTTAACTCCAAAATTTCTTCTGAAATTTATCGCATCCACAACACCGTTGTTCCCATAGGCTCAGGTATGTTGTAATTTCAATAAAGATACATTCTTTCACTCCTTTCTGCTGTTTTTTTCACGATACATTTATTTTAGCCGATAGTTGAATGAGTTCCTAACAAATTGGGAAAGTTTGGGAAGTAGAGCTGCAAAACTGCAATATATTCATGTTTAGTTTCTGGTATTATTTTGTTATATAGCTATCTGTTCGGGATGTCGAGCAAACCATTATAAAGCCCCGTGAACGACATCAGGCAGAAACAACATCTGATGACATCGAACCAGAGGTAAGTGATCGATACATGTAGCATCCGAGATAGTGACAAGTGACTGCTAAAACCTGTTATGCGCCCTCCGGCTGACGGTTATATGTTAATGTGTGATTGCAATAATGAACGAAATAAACTGAAAACGAATGAATGAATGAAACGAATGAATGAGTGAAACGAATGAATGAATGAAACGATTGAATGAATGAAACTAATGAATGAATGAAACGAATGAATGAATGAAAGAATGAATGAATGAATGAATGAATGAAACGAATGAATGAATGAATGAATAAGTTTATAAATGAGCGGCCACGGAACAACACTCCACTGGTATACGTCGGATCAAGCAATGATCTAACTGGTTCGCAAATTAAGAAATAGGTTAAATGAAGAATAACCAATACAAATGAATGAATGAAACGAATGAATGAGTGAAACGAATGAATGAATATGAAACGAATGAATGAATATGAAATGAATGAATGAATATGAAACGAATGCATGAATGAATGAAACGAATGAATGAAACGAGTGAGTGAAACGAATGAATGAATATGAAACGAATGAATGAATATGAAACGAATGAATGAATATAAAACGAATGAATGAAACGAATGAATGAAACGAATGAATGAAACGAATGAATGAATGAAAACAAATGAATGAATGAAAACGAAACGAATGAATGAAACGTATGAATGAATGAAACGCAATGAATGAAATGAATGAAACGAATGAATGAATGAAACGAATAATGAATGAATGAAACGAATGAATGAATGAAACGAATGAATGAGTGAAACGAATGAATGAATATGAAACGAATGAATGAATATGAAACGAATGAATGAATATGAAACGAATGCATGAATGAATGAAACGAATGAATGAAACGAGTGAGTGAAACGAATGAATGAATATGAAACGAATGAATGAATATGAAACGAATGAATGAATATAAAACGAATGAATGAAACGAATGAATGAAACGAATGAATGAAACGAATGAATGAATGAAACAAATGAATGAATGAAACGAAACGAATGAATGAAACGAATGAATGAATGAAACGCAATGAATGAAATGAATGAAAACGAATGAATGAATGAAACGAATAATGAATGAATGAAACGAATGAATGAATGAAAATGAAACGAATGAATGAATGAAACGAATGAATGAATGAATGAATGAATGAAACGAATGAATGAATGAAACGAATGAATAAAACAAATGAAACGAATAATAATAATAATAATCGTGAATTCGTGAATAATCATCAATGAATGAATGAAACGAATGAATGAATGAATTATAAATGAATGAATGATTGAATTTTAATATTGATATTGAATGACATGACTGAATAGGTAAACGCCCATTGCCAATGATAGTGATATACTGCAACTGTTCCCAGCTATTTTCGCTTATCCTTTTTATGAATCGGGCAGGAAAGTGCTTTAGATGTTATGCCTGGCTGTTCGTCAATGGAAGAATTACAAGAATTGCCGTCCACTGTGGAAATCGAAGTCAGAGAAGAATCGTCTTCACAATCGTCCCAATCTACAGTCCCAGAACACGAAATTAGTGTTTTGGGTGGATGAAATCGAGCAACAACAACAGAAACGGGAGATATTGAACAATGCTGTCAATAACAAAACGGATGGTCGTTACAGCCCTATCAAATCCACATTAAGAACAGGTCTCTGTAAGAATCAAACAAAGTTGGAAATGAAATTTTTTACCCCCCCCTGAAATTTTTGTGTGCAGGTAGGCCACCTAGGGGGGTGCACAAAAACACCCCATGTTGGGGTCATCAAATGTATTGTTGCCATGGAAACGGCAATTGTTCCTTCTGGCCCAGTCCCCACAAATTCAACCCAAAATTCCCTCCTGCAAAGTGCAAATGGATGAGGCTGGTTCTCCGGCGCATTTAAACCAATTTTATTCAAATTTGTATCTAAAGCAGGTCAACTCTTCAAAAACTTTTCAGTTTTTGCCAATATATGATTTCAGTCAACTCTAAGCCATACGTGAATACAAGGTAAGGGATACAGGGAGATATTTAATAGAGCCAAGGGTCAAGTCAGGGGACGCGAAGCCTAGGCGGCGAAGGCACAGAATATGCAAACACCCTCTGGCGACTAGTTATTTGCCATATTTATGAAATAAACTTGTTTTTTTTTTGTCTTCCATACTTTTCAAACCGACGCGACCAAACGCAGGACAGAAAAGGATAAGTATTTCATGATTAATTTTGCAAACAAATAAGAAATCGCTCTCTATTATAGCTATAAAAATTAAACTAGGTATTTCAAGTGAGCTCACTTCCGGTCAGCGACTAACATTGCATGACATTTCCGGTTTTGATAATACGAACCAAACACTATTTTCTTGTTGTTTTAAAGATTTTATTGGGAACATTTCAGCACAGTACAGTACTCAGGATACACCACGAGGCTCTTACAAAGTGTATGGACCATATATACAGCTGTGTGGAAGGATTTTCCTGCTTCGATTGGAGTGAACGTCAATATTTACAGTTCTTATCACCAGTCGTTCGATAGTGTGCCGGTCTGTGTGAGCGGAAGAACCAAAAGTTTTCCTATCTGGACGCTTTTAAGTTGTAATATAAAAGCTCTTTCATGCCTGTTAGTGTCTGTACCATGTATAGCCGAGAATGTGGAACAATCAGAGTGCAATTGCATCGATTAGACTGACATCGTGAAAACTGCCCAAATTCGCAAGGTAGGCCTTGAATGAATATTTATTTCTCAGACTTCGCATCTTCAGACTTTCAATAATTGCATTGAATGGGTACACTACATAATAGGAGTTAGCTTTATAGCTGTATTCAGTCAATGAAAGGAATTCTTGAGGGAAATAATCAAGCTACAACATGACGAATTTTTCATATTTTGAACATTTCCCTCAAATGGTACGAATCCCCATTTTAAAATTATCATACTCCCCGAAGAGATTTTTCTGGATTCTGTAACATCGATGTCTATAGCAGTTGTGATAAAAGTAAAAGTTCTCAGAAGTGCGTACTTTCGGAGCTATAAGCGAAACATTTGTGCCTGTTTTTCCTGTCTGTCAAAATGGCCGACATGGCCCCTCGCCAAGTGTCGATTTTCTGAGCGAATACTCCAAGACAATTGTAGTCATTAACCATTTGTAAAACTAGAAGAGTTGACCTGCTTTGGAAACAAATTTGAATAAAATTGGTTTAAATGCGCCGGAGAACCAGCCTCATTCATTTGCACTTTGCAGGAGGGAATTTTGGTTGAATTTGTGGGGACTGGGCCAGAAGGAACAATTGCCGTTTCCATGGCAACAATACATTTGATGACCCCAACATGGGGTGTTTTTGTGCACCCCCCTAGGTGGTCTACCTGCACACAAAATTTCAAGGGGGGGTAAAAAAATTCATTTCCAACTTTGTTTGATTCTTACAGAGACCTGTTCTTAAATGCTTCGTTGGATGATGCGTCTTCTACCCAACAGCGTTATTATCAAAAAAGACTAAAGAGGCAATAAAGGCTGCACTTTTAGTCGTCACTCCGGGACATGAAAACGAAATGTGGAATGCTATCAGGATGGGATCACTATTTGATGATGACGAGCCATCACGACGCAAGCACTTTGACCCGAATACAAAACTCATCGATGAATTAGTGAAGGCACATAATCAAGCAGATTCATGGCAAACTAAAATACAGATTTTATCTTTATTTGCCTATGATTTTAGTCGTGCTGACCTACAAGAAATAGTGCCAGGATTATCGAAGTGGCGTATCGATCAAGCTCGACAGCATGGTACAGAAAGGGGACGTGGACAACCTGTCGAAGACCAGCCTATCCACCGAACCAGAATAGATGTTGTGAAGGTGGACGATTTCATTGATTTCATCTCACGACCAGATATGCTCCAGGATGTCGCCTTCGGAACGAAGACCTTGAAGCTCGATTATGGAGAACGCATCATCATTCCATATGCGATAAGAACAATGATTCCGTCGCGCATTATTGAACAGTACATAACGTACTGTAAAAAACATAATTTTGTACCAGCAGGCGAACGATCACTGTACAGAATGCTCCAAGTTTGCTCTGCAACAATGCAGAAGTCATTGCATGGCCTCGATAACATCACCTCTGAAGGAACAGAAGCTTTTGACAACCTGGCAGATGTAATAAAGACGTTGACGGACAATGGAGCCGAAGGACAGTGGGGCAGAATGCCCAGCAGTACCTCAAGGAATCAAAACGGTACCTCAAGACCGACTTTAAGATTCACGTTGGCCGAGAAGAGAATTCCCAATACCATTGCACTGTCTATTCTTTGAGTGATACTGGCAGTACCGATTATTCCATCCCGTGCGACCACGACCACACAACAACATGTGAGAGATGCAATCTACTTGAAACTACTCTGCAGGAAATTTTGACCACGATCAACAGTGTGGAAATGATGCAAGACCAGAAAGCCAGAGTCATGTTTCAATACACAGAATGTACTCAAACCATACATGCGTGGAAGGCCCATTTGCTTCGGTCGATCAACCAAGAGGAGGCAAAACAAGATGCACTTGCCAAACTAGATGATGAAACCTGCTTGATCGTGATTGATTGGGCGATGAAGTTCCTCCCGCAACACTATCGCGAACAAATGAGTGAGTTCTTTGGAAAAAGAGGAAGAAGCTGGCACATCAGTGCAGTCATCACCAAAAAAGATGACAACTTTGAAGTTGAATGTTTCACCCATATCTTCAACACGTGCGTCCAAAACAGCTTTGAGGTGGCATCAGTCCTGGAACATCTTCTGCAAGCCATTAAACAAGAGTACTCTCGCATTGGAAGAGCCTTTTTGCGCTCAGACAATGCATGGTGCTACAAAAATGGTCCTTTGCTACTCAGTCCCCAGCCTAAGCCAAAGAACTGGTGTTGAAGTCCTTCGCTACGACATTTCCGATCCACAGGCAGGAAAGGATATTTGTGATCGCAAAAGAGCAACAATGAAGGCTCACATCAAAAGATGGGTCAATGAAAAACACGATGTCATTACAGCTGAAGACATGCAGCTAGCACTAGAGTCTCATGGGGGAGTTAGAGGATGCAGAATAGCTGTAGTTGAAGTCTGTTCCAACAAAGACATTGTCAAAGATAACAAGATCCCAGGAATAAGCCTCCTCAACAATTTCTCCTTCGAAGAAACTGGTACACAGAATGGAGCTGGAGTCAGAGTCACTTTATGACAGTGTGAGAAGAAAGTGGGCTGAGAGGGTAACTGGAGTAACATCAGGTGGAAGTCTCCTTCAGTCGGTACCAAGAGACCAAGAACAGCCAAGCAGATCATCTGCTTATGAATATTGTTCAGAAGGATGGGCCTTGAAAACAGTCAAGAAAGTCTCAAGAATGACAGAGAAAGTAAAAGCAGACCCCATCAAAGGATAACCTTGGCAAACATTTATTTACTCCAGATGAATGGCGAACTGCTCAACAAATCACCAATGTTTTCTCGAGACTATCTGCAGGTCAACGACAAAGGCAAACTATGGCTATTGATGAACAGATTGCCGAAGAAGATATTGACGCAATCAATTCAGAAATAGCCATGTCTTTGCTACGAGATCAAATTTTGGCTGACATGGACACACCCGATCACCCCATTAATGTTGGTTCCATAAATCTATGCCATCTGGTCCACGCTGGTAAAATGAACAGCTTGAAGATAGTGGAACTGCAACACATTTGTCGAGAACTGAAGCTAGAGGTGACTGGGAGACCAACCAGGAAAAGGGCGTTCACCGAACCTTTAGAATCATATGTCAAACTATGCAGGTGCTTTCAAGAATGACGAATTGCATATTAGTGAACAATAATATTTGAACATTTATTGCTTATCATCCATATATTTTGGCATTTATAATAGTAGGTTTCTTACCGCTCAATAGAGATTGTAATCACAATCAGTGATGTTTTGTACAATTCAAATGAGTAGTCAGTATAATAATGTGAAAATACATCATTTTGAAAATACATCAATTTATTCAGTATTACTATTTAATATTTTGTCGGTTGATTTTTCTATTACTAGAGACATTAAGATTGAGGTTTTTTCACATTTCACCACAAACCTCAAACTGCAGTTTGAAGTTAGCCGTTTGACGTTTGAGGGACATTAAGATAGAGGGTTTCACATTTTACCGCAAACCTCAAACTGCAGTTTGAAGTCAGCCGTTTGACGTTTGAGGTAAGTGAAATATTAGAGACATTAAGATTGAATATTAAAGTTTGCAAAGAACTGTGGGAAATCAAGGTCATTCCTTTCAAGATGGCTTCAGCTAGAAGGTGAGATGTTATGGAGTTATTGTATTTCCCAATTAGTTTTCAATTGCTAAGGGAGGGAGGAAATTAAACAACTACTTGAACACTCAGTATTCCTATCTATATTTTATTTTTTGTTTAGAGTAAATTATAACCAGATTTTGGATGTAATGCAGTATGACTCTAGTAGTAGTAGTAGCAGTTCTGAAGATGATTCTTCAAGTGATGATGATATGGATTTGTTATTTCTGGAAATGGCATTTGCTCCCAAGAGAAAATTAGGAGTCCGCATTAACATTAAAGACATAGGTGAAGAGGAGTGTGAACTACTGTTTAGGTAAGATAAGTTTTTGTATTCAAAAGAAGTTTGAATGAAATTTGGGTTAAATTTTAATCAAAAATATTATGCAAGGTTTCAGAAAAATGATATGCAAAGACTTTGTGAAGCATTGCAACTACCAGAAAAATACACCTGTTACCAGGGGACAAGCACAACAGGGATGGAGGCTCTTATGATCATGTTAAGAAGACTTGTTTACCCAAATAGATGGTGTGATCTTGTTCCTTTGTTTCAAAGAGCAGAACCTGAACTTAGTCTTATATTTAATGAGGTAATAAAAACCAGCATGCATAGAGTGATTTTCCAATAAACCTGGGCACTACTAATTAGCTGTCAGTGTTTATTAGATGCAAAGGAACAAAAGAAAACAAAAGAGTGAGTGTCTAATAGTGTGTATTGGTGTAGTTAGTAATGCCCAGGTTTATTGGAATCACTCTAACAAATGAAGAGAAGTGAAATAATGTCTTTTTAACAATTGAATTTATCTAAGGAATTTTATTTATTTTGGTATAATTACTTCACTGTTTTCAGATTATTGATGACATTCATGACCGTTACAACCATTTGTTAAAATTCCTTGGACCTTGTATGGCTTGACCATGAATTATTTGCAAATGCTATACATGAAAAAGGTGCTCCTCTTGACCAATGCTGGGGCTTTATAGATGGTACTGCAAGGCCTATAGCAAAACCCATATATAACCAGAGAATTATGTTCAGTGGGCACAAACGAATACACTGCTTGAAATTTCAGGTAGGCTGCCAATTTCTGTTGTTTTTTGTTTTTTTAATCTGAAATTATTAATATCAATTTTATAATATTAATTATTAATTTGAATATTTAGACAGTAGTAACTCCAAATGGCCTTATTGCTCACTTGTTTGGGCCTATTGAGGGAAGAAGGCACGACGCCTTCATGCTTGGTGTCAGTGGATTAACAGCAAGACTACAACGGTTTGTGAAGCAAAATGGAGAGCCATATGTCATATATGGCGATCCAGCATATGGCATAACACGCAACATTTTGGCCCCATTCCGTGGTGCTCATCTGACTGCTGATCAAGAAATATTCAACAGGGATATGACCAAGGTCCGCATCAGCGTTGAATGGGGATTTGGGAAAATAATCCAATATTTTGCTTACTTAGATTTCAAAAAAAATTCTGGTTCTGTCACCAGCTCATATTTTGAGGTAGACCCACCTTCATTGGAGAAATATCTGTCTAATGTATAATACATATATGTACCAATAGAAATCGAAGTAAATATACAGTTTATTGGAAATGCGAACAGTCAAAAACAATAACATGAGCTTTGTAACATCTGAGGTTGCATGTATAAATAAATCCTCATTTTCAACGAATACATATTGTCGTTAAGTTCATTTGAAGCTATCTTAAATTCTTGATTTTAATAGTTCCAGAAATGCTCTTCTTTCTTCCATTTCGAGCTGAAATCGTTGTTTTCGTTCTTCAGCTTCCTCATCATGCTTCTTCATCTTAAGTTCCAGTTCCAATTGCTTTTGCTCAATTTGTTTTTCTTTTAACTCTGCTTTCTTTTCATACTTTCTGTCTAGCATTTCTAAGACAGATAGTTTACTTGATCGTTTTCTGACTTTGCTACAACCTTTAAAAAAAATCAAATATATAATTAAGTCCTTGATATAGAGGTAGTTTATTAAACTCAACTAGTAAGGAATATAATTTTGGTGTCTATGTAACCTGGCCTGGGATGCAGGTAGCCATGCAGCACCTGAACAGTGCACCTGGGGGGGGGGGGGGGGGGGGGGGGGGGGGTGGAGGGGGAGGGGGGGGGGGGGGGGGGGGGGGGGGGGGGGGGGGGGGGGGGGTTGGTGGAAGTACTTATCAAAAACAATTTCTCAAACATCAGCAAAGCAACAAATTGCTAAAGACTGACTTATCTTATTATTAGTATTTTGGTTTTTAAAAAAAAACAGATCAATGTGTATACATCAGTGCTAGTACCTGCTCCTTTTCTTTTCTTTTCCAAAGCTGCTGTCATCATCCCCCATCATCAATCTTCGTCGTCATCTCCATCATCATCCGCGTCAGTGGAATCATTACTACTATCATGCCTTTCTTTCTACATAGAAAAAACAACCACTTTACTGTGGTGAAAATTTAAATCAATTGCATACTTCTGTGGTTGATATGGAGCCAGCCTTCATTCACCATGGCCAGACATTTTATTGTTTTAGGCCATGCATGCATGCATGCATGCATGCCAAGACACAATTAAGTATGCAAATCCAATGGTGGTCCTACCTTTGAGCATAACACCCATTCTAATTATTATTCTCAAATTATGTCATTCATTCAAAAATAAACACATACATGTACCAAAACCAAAACAAAAAAACATTCAACAATAACAACTTACTAGCAAAGTCCAACCATGGAGCGAGCTGCATTTTCTCATCTCTTCTCCTTTCTTTTTGTTGTCCTCAATCTCTTTTTTCTTTTTTTCTTTTTTTCACCTCTTTTTTTTCTTTCTTGAGTTCTTCCATATCTCTTCTATAGGTTAAAATGTCATCTAGGAGCCCAGTTAGTTCATTACAATCCTCTTCTGTTCCAGATCTTTATATGACAAATGAACACAATAAAAAATCACTTCGAGTTGTTCAAAATCTAAGTGATGTAAAAATAGCAAAATGGCAGAGTACAACAAGGCACTTGAACTGTGCAAACATTGGAACTACATGTATTTATATTGCTAAATAGTCCGGATATTTCTATTGTTTTTCATCAGTTTAATTAGTTATTAATTAGTTAGTAGTATCAAGTTTGTTTGTAACCTTAGTCGAAACAGAATAAATTGTAACTTATAAACCTTTCAATTTTCCAATAAGCTTAGATTACCTTTTTAGAGCTTTCTTTATCCTCATTCTCTGTGCTTTTTTTTCTTTTTTCTTATCTGTTTCCTGTAGAGCCCGTTCCATCCGTTTCCCTACATCCTCATCTCCCTCTTCCCTTCATTTCAACGGTTTTAACACTTCAGGGATAGGTCGAGCGGAAAAATGCTTTATTTAAAACCAAAGCGAATTCGCTATTTTCATTTCATTCCAGTTTTCATCCATACAAATTTATCAATGTCAATATCCCAATCAGCAGGTTTTGGTTGTTTTTGTTGGATGCTACCGACCCTTACCACCTACCACCCCCTCCACTCTTTCAGCCAAAGCCAAATCCTATCCATCTTGTTTCATTTGGGGGGCCACACCTAAACGAACGAGCCCATGACAAAGGTGACACTATAATGAATAGAAAAAATTACAGCATAAAGTGAATGTGTTTCATGTTGAGCGCATACTTTTACGTACTTTTAAAAAAAACATGT